>CM029469.1:14179362-14384731 GCA_017140325.1 Eucalyptus leucophloia subsp. euroa | reverse complement strand
CAAGTTATTTTTCTGTTCCTGGGAATGGTTTGAAAAGCAAAAAAAAGTTGATTCTTGTTCCTAGGAACAATTTCTATAAATAAGCCAATTTTCTTTTTATTTTTTCTTTTATTCCTCTCTTTGCCGTGGCCACTTCCAACCGCCTGTCGCCACCGCTGACTGCCAGCCGCTGCCTTCGCCATCGTCGCCGCGGCTGTCATCGGTCGCCATCGCCGCCGCCGCTGCCGTCAATTGCCAGTCGCTGTCACCATTGCTGTCGCTGTCGATTGCCGATCGCCGCCACTGCTGCACAACCATCAGCCATCGATTGTCACTGTCGACCACTGCCGCACAGCCCATTGGCCCTCGACAATGGGCTGTGCGGCGGTGGTGCGTGGTGATGGTCGGCAGTCGGCGATTGTGCAGCGGCGACAGCAATCGGCGACGAGTAACAGTTGGTGATCGGTGATTCATGATCAAGAATAAAAAAAAAAAACTGTTGTGTTACCAAACATATTTATATTCTTTTTTCTATTTTAAGAGTATAAATTTTGTGTAGTTATGAAACATGTTATTTTACTCGAAAATTGTTTTCCGGAATAGAAATAGAAAAGAATTATTTCTCGAAGAAAAAAACTCTTCTCTAGCCAAGAAGTATTGTCATGCGCAACCCGAGCGTTTAACAAAGAGTAAATAATTCCAACCATGTCTGCTCAAGCGTTGTCGGCGGATGCACCGGCTTGATGGTGGGTCTAAACTCCTCCCGGTACAAGTCGCAACTACGGTGGACCCTCAATCCAGTTAATTCATAGGTGTTGAACCATATCCTAGCCTCTTTGGCACTCGATGTGATGGATGGTAAGTCTTGGTTTCTATGCCTAGCGTGACGTCTATTCCACCAAACGCAAAGCGCATTGAGCAGGTCCGAGATCGGCTCCAAAGTCGCACTTTTCCGATGCTGGAGTTCTTGGAAAGTTGGACCGCGGTGCCCGGACGGTGGATTTTCCCATCCATACCGTAGTTCACACAGACGTTGAGCTGCGCCTTCGTAATTCAGATACGGAAGTGCATTGAATACGGAGGCGCAGCAATGCTAATGTCGATAAAAGGATAAATTACTCAAAAAAATCTTAAACATATCACATAAATACCATTTTAGTCTTAAACTTTTTAATTTGATTAATTTAGTCCTAAATGTTTTCGCATTGGTATTAATTTAGTCAATTCGGTCAATTTAAACTGAAAATTATTGACATAAATATTAGCGATCCTATGTGACACAACCATTTCTAGCCATAGACGAGGGCTGTTGCTTGGTCTAGGCGGAGGGCCCCCATGCCCTTCGCCGCCACGGGCGAGGGTTCCATGTGAGGGTCAACACTCTCATGTGTTGGCGGTGTGGCCTCCACGACGCCCTCACTCTCGCTTGTGTCGAGCAAGTGCGCGGTAGCCCTCAACCTAGCCAATGAGGTGTGGAGGCCCTTGCCCAAACGACCAAACACCGATGACCTCACCGGCCAAGAAGATTTTTAAAAAAAAAAAAAGGAAAAAAGGTAAAAAAAAAACTTCTAAAAAATTTCACATCAGTTAATGGGTTGCATCACATAAGATCATCGAATCCCATGTTAGTAATTCCCAATCTAAATTGGGCAAATGGATTGAATTGGTATTAATGCAAAAATATTTAGAATTGATTAAAATAATTGGAAAGTTTAGAATTGATTTAGTATTAATATGATAGATTTATTGTTTTTTTTTTCTCGTTGATAGAACGAGGATTGTCAAAGTTGATGACATCTTTTAAGATTACCTATTTCAAAAGCATGGAAATTGTCATTTATTTAGTAATCTAAAAGACGAAATAAGTCTTACAAAAAAAAAGACGAAATAAGAATGAGGACCTTAGGCATTAGATATGCACCGCTTCATGATACGGACACCTTCAAATAATTGAATGCGACACTGATCCTAATGTTCTCGATAGAATGAAATGGTAAAAGGATACTCCTCCTTTATCGTACCTTACATTTCAACATTTCAATTGTGCGGCATATAAAACTTCGGAGACATGAAAAAGAAGAAAAATAAACATTATCACTCTAAAAATTCACTATGAGAGAAAGGAACATGTAAAGACCCATGAGTGAACTTGATTAATGGAAATGAGACTCATCAAATAGGTGGGTTGAGTTGGATTGCAAATGGTCTAACCCAAATTGTTAAAACACTTCTATATTTAATCTAATTTTAAGGAAAACTTGTTTCTTATGATTTTATATAATATATATATCACTAAAACATTTCAATGTAAGACAAATTTAGTGGACAATTTTTATAGTTTTTATAAATAAAAAAAATTGGGTTTTTTCAAATTGAATTATTATTTTTTCTTTTTTTTTCTTTCTAAGTTTGGCAAAGATCACTGGCCGACCACCGGCCGACCACCGTCAACCATGGGAGAGGGCTGGCCAACCCTCATTGACCATAGACAAGGGCCAACGACCCTTGTCAATCACTAGGCGAGGTATTAATAAGGTGCCCATGTGATTTAAATAAAATAAAAAACGATATTGTTTTGGCCAAATGAAATTTTAATAAAATTTTGACAGAAGGTAGATGGATTACATAAGTACAAGTTTAAGGTATATATGTTATGGTGTGCAAAATTTGAAGTTTTTTCTTTTTGGGGGTTACTTATAAGAAAAATGACGTTTTACATAAGTTTTTCATCCCATATGTTATTACTAGAGCTCCCAACTAAAAGAAATATTAAAGAGCCTATATACCAAATAGGTTATATATCTAATCTCAATTTTGTTGATACAAAAAGTACATCAAATATGAAAAATATAAACGAGTCGTGTTGTAGGTTTGTAAGATGATAGTCAACCATTGGCGATTTTCTAAATTATCAGAGGCATATTCACAATTGGTATTATCATCTCAAAATTGAAGAAATCTAATGAAAAATTCTACACAAAGTTTTGACAGTTGAAATATAATACGCTAAAACGACAGGATCTTGTAATTTACTTTAACGCGAAATTGCCAGAGAAATAAACAAACAATAATAAGAACACTAGAAATTTACATGATTTGATTCGAAAGATTTCGACATGACGTCTATGAGAAGAAATTTGTAACATATAATTTACTATAATTGGAAAATTATAGTTTACTCGATAACGCTTTAAATATTTCTTACACTTAAATATAACAAAAAATTTAAAGTGTTTATAAATAAATAACTCACTTAGATATAAATTCATAACAGAAAATTACCGCGCATTCAAGTTCAAATAAAGCGCGCGGGGGCTCTATCTTGGCTTGACGTGCCGCTCCTTTCCTCCGTTCTATGTAAGGCTGCAGCAGCGAAAAGAAACCCTCCCGGAGATACTCGCTTTTATATATGCGTGTGTGCGCCTTGGGCCCCACCACATAACAAGCCAACGCCTACCGGGAATTTTGCTTCTGCCGAAGTGAATTCCCTCTTTCTAGGTCTTCCAACGAAGTCGTCATCTTCTTCTTCTTCTTCTTCTTCTTTTTTTTTAAATTTTATTTTTATTTTCTTAAAAGATAAATAAAATATAAAATAAAGTGTGCCCCGTTTGTCTTGTAGTGGTAAATCACAAACTCCTTGCTTCCTTGCTTATTTTGCACGTCCAAAAGAATGTCCAATAAAAAGAAAAATTTCTCCATCCGATTTCAAACTTGAGACATTAATTTAACATTAACCATAAATGATGTCCTCAAACAACTAAGCATTAGGGATTCATTTTAATAACAAATGTTTCAAACAGTTGCCATGCAGTATCTTTTATATATTGAGTTAAAACTACTCTTACGGTCACTTATTTCTTCCAATATTGCCCTCAATAACAGATGAAAGCGTATTAATTCTCAAACCACCCATGTATAAGGAAAAACATATAATCGTCATATCTCTTAAAATTTTCCATTTCATCCACTTTTTGATACTTGAAACCACTCGTTTTCTTCTCATAGGCAACGGCCCAATTTAACGCTAAACGTAGCATGTGTTTTGATGCGCGTATCATCTATGCCAAAAAGTAATTATATATTTTATTTTTCAAAATTCAGGAACGTGAATGTGGCAACCCTTTTTTGTGAATAAAAAAGGGCATGATTGAAATAAAAGATAAGAAAAATAACATAAATGATCTTTGAATTTTAGCAGAATATATAATGTCATCCTTAAACTTTTAATCAATTTAATGTGCTCCATAAACTATAACTCAATATATAATGTCACTCATAAATTTTTAATTTATTTAATATGGTGCATGAACTTTTGATATATGTTTAATTAATTTCCTAAACTAAATGAAAATGTAACTTGAATTAAGAAAATGATAACATTATATATTTTTGTATAGTTTGAGGACTAGATTGAATTTTCACCGCAAAATTATGGATCACATTGTGTAAATTAAAAATTTAGGCATGACAATGCATAAATTTCATTGAACAAATTAAAATTTCAGGGTAATATTATATGTTAGGTTAAAGTGTTGAGGGTTGGCACGGCTTGGGTAAATATTCCAAAAGTTTATTACCCGTGCACAAACAGAAGCTGCCATAATTGAAGGACAGAGAACCCGCATCAAGACAGAATATAGAAACGAGGGATTACTGGGCAGTGAATGTATCTGTAGGTGTGCTCATGATGACTTTGGTTCCCACACATTGCCCGATAAACTCATATGCACGAGCCAAATAATAAATACCAGAATTACTTTGTCGGATTGACATAGTTTTAGCGCCCAACAAAATGTCCGCCTCGCCATGAATAAAGTACAGACATTCTCAGGTGGCAAAAACAGTGCATTTGCAATTCGCAGCCCCACATAATTGACCTCACATACATTCTCCGGACATTTTTTTTTCCACCCGACAGAACTGGTTATAGCACAGTCCAAAGAGTCGCAAAGCGAAATTAAATGCATCCCCTAATCTAGCTTTTGAATTCGTGAAACTTCCCTAACTTTTTGTCCCTCGATAATCACGTGCCTTAGCATTCATGACTTAGAAGAAAAAAGGGGCCATGGGCATGTAATCGAGTCCAAAACTATTCAAGTAATAATTCAAAGTGGAACCGACTTTTTCCGTTTTTGATAAGCGATGTGTCTATATAATATTGGAAAATTGCTTAAGTGGCAACTTAAAATTGTACTTTTCAATATGAATTTAAGACTCGATTGCACTTTTTAATGAATGTTAACAGCTTTAACGCATGAGTTGAAGTATTTAAGACTTCATTGCCTCTTAGATAAAAAGTTTATGACTTGATTGCTTTCAAACTCTTAGGTTTATATCTTCATGTACATTTTCAATAACATATATTAGTCATTGTAAATCATTTTAATTCTTACGATTTAGTGATCTGGAAGCCAAAAACAGCACATAATATTGTACATCAGCTGAGCACTCTTTAGGAATTGGCCTATTGCATTATATATGCTTCATTCTATACGATTTATCTCCTTGGTTGCAAGCTAATTTCGATAATTCTCTAATATTTTACTACTGCTTAATTATCATATAGAAGGAATAAATTGCAACAATACTTCTCTAATTACCACATTAGCTTCTTCTTTTAATTTTTTTTAAATGGTTAAAGAAAATTTACCTTGGATTGATTTTTCATATACTATCTCTGGCTTCACTTCGATTGGGATCTATTTAGTGCTTGCAATTGGTGCCAGCATACCTTTCTTTAATAAGTTCATCGGTTGTGTGCATGTTGTCTGTTTTATACGTATGTAATCTTAACGTTGCAATGGTTAATCATAATTTACACGTAAAGAGATAACAATTAAGTAATTATTTTGTTTTGGGACCTAATAGTCTTTAGTAGTAGCAAACATTTTCAGAGTAGAATCCTCTATTAAAAATTATAACACCAAGGGACATCTCGGCCTTTTTGTTCCACATTAGCTTCTCTTTATTTACATGGGGAAATCAAATTATACTCAAAACTATACATTTTAAAATTTGTCACGAAATTGAGTCTTAAAATTTTTAAAAAGTACAATCAAATTCTAAAACTTATCAAGTTTGTACCATTAAGTCTTGAAATTTGTCAAGTGGATGTAATTAAGACATTCCCTTAATTATTTCCAACTTGACAAAAAGAATTTGTAATTTAATTGAATTAAATTGACAAGTTTTAGGATTTGATTATATTTTTTTAAAAGTTTTAGGATTTAATGACACATTAGTAACAAGTTTTTTTGTGAAAATTTTTGGTATATTTATTCCTAAAAGTTTAATTAAACATTTAAAAATATAATTCCTAATATTTTTCATAAAAAAAATTCAAAATATATCTGTTTCTGTTTTGGTGGAATGGCGCATAGGCTTTTACGGTGGGCTCCTACGCCTCATCGACTGCATATCTCTCTGTAGAAAAGAAATCCTGAACATTTTTGCAGACGCATTATTGAAGAAGCAGAGGGAAAAAGCAAAAGCCTGCCAAGCAAATGAAGTCTTGCGCAGAAGAGGGTACCAGGAAGCAAGGAAAACAAAAAAATAAAGACGAAGAAAGAAGAAATCGAAACAGAGGGATGATGACGTAGTCAGTTCACGCGTCCCTCGCTCATAATTGCGAAGAGAAAGGCCAGCGGAAATATAAAGAAAACACAAGAAAACAGAGTGCCCCAAAGAAACAAAATATACTAAATGGAACGAGAGCAGACCGAATCTCTGCCAAGAAGAAAAGAAGAGAAAGAAGGAAGCCAATTCTAAGCCTGTCAGTGGCTATCACTGCGCTGTCTCCTTTGCAGATGGCCAAGGCCGCAGAGAGTTTCAGTGTTCTTGAGAAGAGGAGAGGAGGCTGCTTCTTCCTCCGTTGGTTATTAGCCTGGGCTTGTTTGAGGCGGGAGAGACATATAATCACTCGGGCCACAACCTCTGCTGCTAGTGCTCCTCGTCCTCCCGTTGCTCTCCACTAGTTGCAGAGCCTTTTGTCCTGACGTGGCGGTCAAAGCCTGGGGTTGACCTGGACCCATCTGACGTGGACATTGTCTAGATAGAGAGAGAGTGACATGGTCAAAGTCAAATTGCGGAGAGAAATAGTTTAGTAGGGCTGTCCAACCGTTGAACCTGAGGAGCCTCGTTGACGATGGTACTGTGAACTGGGGAACGGCAGGTGGGCTAGAAAGTCGGCGCGGGCAGCTCAGTTTGCCTGGCTCGGTCGATTTAACTCGGAGAGTTCATTGATTTTTTATGTGTGACTGGACTCGAGTAAGAACGTTTAGGCTCGATGTGAGGCTCGACCTGCCCAAACTCTTCCGCGGTTGACCAGGTATGGCGACAAGTACAAAGAGTGAGTATGGTTTTAGGGCACAAACAGAAAGCGGAGAATCGGATTAGTGGGAATTAGCCTGGTTTTAAGTTTTAAGCTATATAAAGTAAGTTTCAGATTCTAAAAATTGAAGATAATATATTTCAATAATTAAGGTTTTTATCCTAAGAAGACTTTATTGATATTTCAATATGAGTTGTGATTAGTGATTATAATAGAAATTGATTAATAAAAATAATGATAATTCATTCAATATGATAATTTATAACAATTGTTCAATTATATTGAGTAGATTTGGAATTGACCCTAGAAACTATTTTAAAGTATATTCTAAATTCTAGAATATGCATGACTGGTTTTAAGTTTCAAAAATTTGGGAACCAATTTAGATGGGTTATTGGAACTTGGACTAATTTTGAAACTGCTCATCCCTAGCAATGATTCTTTAGGAACCTAATGGCTATCTATGTACACAAGTGAATAAGAGGCTATTAGGACAATTTTTATAGGAGGTCGACTGTATCAAATTCGTTCTGTCCCTAATTCTTGGTGCATAAATGTACTAGATCTCACCAAACTAAATGCTTTCTTTCAATGTAGGTACGTGCGCCCTGTACATGTGAGGATTCGGTCAATTGCCAAAAGAAAGAAGGACGAAAGGCGTTGTCTCCTTGTGCTGCTATTTTGCTAGTTCACTGATCAATTTTCGTCTTACTTTTCTAACATGACCACTTTAACCTGTATAATTTTAATTTCGTGACGTGGACACTTAATTTCTTCCAGAAAAATTATGGAACTGGTTCAAAAAAATATTGTACATGAATTCAGTTATAAATGTTTAAATTCAAATATAATTATAATTTTTTCATCAAATTCAAATATAATTTTTTTGGTTGATTTTCACTTAAAAAACTTTGGCGTGACTATTCAATCATTATTAATCATTATCCATAACATGTAGGCGACATGAAGAATTTAAGCGAAACAACTTCATTTTTCCATACTTTTCTGATTTTTAAAATTTTTTCTTTCATTTACTTTCTTTTTTTTTTTTCAAGAAACTTTTGTGTTCACTTTAACCATTCCGAGCAGCCCAATCTCAGTCTCCAGGACGCAAGCAACCGTGAGAGCTCCAGAAGGTCTCCAACCAAATCGACGGCGAGATCTCCCCTGCCGAGCTCTCCAGCGTCCTGTTAGCAACCAGCTCAGCCTCCTCCCCCGCCGCGATCCGCCGCGCCATTTGGGGACACCGACTCTGACAAGGACGGCTCCATCAGCCACCTCCGGAGTTTGCGACCTATCTGCCAATCCAGCTTGTCCTCTCTGAGGCAAAGATCCGTGACACCTTCGACCTATACAACCAGGGGAACAAGGATGGCTAAATTTTATAGTCTAAATTGGTTGGACGGAGTATATTGAAAAATCATCGACGTGTGTAGGACTAAACTGTCTAATGAAGTTTATGACTATATTGCATACAGATAATCGGTTTAAGACTACTAATTGAGTAATTTTTCTTAATTTTTTGACTAATATTTGGATAAATTTGATCAAAAGTCAACCTCATCGATTTCTAATTGAGTGATACAATGGAGGTGGTTTGTTGGATTGATCCACTATTTGGATTTACTATGAATACTGGCGTATTTTGAAAAGAACATGAATCGTGTTGGAATCAAGTTCTTACTCATCATGATTTGATGATTTCACCTGAGGGAAGATAATGAAATTTTTAGTGTCAAAACTCGGAAGAAAAATATATGAATATTATACTAGATATCTTATGATACTCCAAGAAAGAATTTAACCAAAAGAAAATAATATGAAGAGGGCAACACGGAGGTGCTAGCTTGTCCTCATGCTTAATTGAATCCCCAAACCTAGATATCTAATTTTTGCAGACCAATTGATCTCTAGTTTATTGATTAGCTTTTCCTAACATGTAGAATTTTAGATTTCCAATTAGTGGCTAGTTTTAGATTAATTTAGCTGCTTGGATCTTTGCAGTACCCACCGACATAGAAAGGGAACATTCTAGGCCATAGAGTATGGAACAGATATTTGAAATTAAATGTTTTGTATCATTTTCTATATTCGTCTTTGTTTCTAATTATAAGTTTCAAGATCGCAGGGGCGAGGACGGCACACATTGCAAAAAATCACAGTCAATGGAAGCCACCATACTCCTGCCTAGACATTAGTGACATATCGTTTATTTCATAACCCATGTTGAATCGAATCCATGTATAATGTGTAGGTAAGTACTTTCTTTTACCATAATAGGATTGAATTCAACGTGGACACAACTAACAAATATTTTTCGAAACTTTCCAATGAGCAAAAATCTAATAGGGTGGCCAGGGACAAAAGTTTGTGTAATGATCAATAAATTGGGTGGTACTTTCCCTCATTTGAACTATAGTATTATAGCCAAATGGGGAAGTCGGTTTTTTTGTCATTTTCGGCCATAAATCCATTTTTTACTTGTATGCTTCGAGTTCACATGAATCTAATTAATCTCAGCATTAAATTTTAAGGATCTCACTTGATTCAACGACCAAGATAATAGAGGGTAGGCATGTAAAAAATTGTGGGAGAAATCTTCAGAAAATGGAAAGATGCGGACTGACGTCTATTGAATTCTTGGGTGAGATCTCGAGTGAATTTAATGGAAGATTTGGAGTTTTGAATAGGGTGAAAATATGAGAAGGACGCACAAAAATGCATGGCGCAACGTTTCAAGAACGCCCACGTGTATAGTTCCATCTAAGTCTGAAACCTGGAAAAAGCCAATTGATCAGACGTTTCCAATGATTTCTTATTATTCACTAAAATCTTATCCAATATATGTGCTCATGGCGATTAGTATATTTGGAGAGGGATTCTACAATGTAGACAAACCCTTCCAACACCATCCGCTCTAAGATTTTTCTACTTTATTGATTATCAGAAAAGAGAAAAGCGGCCTCCTGATAGGGACGAAGCTTCGCATCGTTTAGGTGTGCACAAGTGAGGTTACACATTTGTCTGATTCTGTAAAAGTTGATGCAATCTAGACCACACTTTTTGGTGTATGGTGGGCATCTTTAATGCAATTTCACCTCTAACCCTTAAGCATGTGAGCTGGTCTGCTGATTTTACAAACCTTGTCTTGAATTGAACATGTATTGACAAATATGAGAAAGACTTGATCCTTGCACCATTGGTCGAATGATTTATATTTCCAAAACAACATGAGCTAAGCTTATGAGTGGCTCAAAACTAAGAATCGACAGCATAAGCTCAAATTGAATTCACAAGAGCAAGAACTTAGCACAAAATAAAATGAATGAAAGCATGGATACAATAAGTGAGTTCTTGCGATTTGGTCGAGTTGCCTGTCCTTCTCTCTTGAGACGTCCTTTTTATACTTGTGCCCCCACGTCCAAGATGCGTACCTTGTGTTTTAGATGTGTCCCTCACAAGTCGGCATCGATTTCTAGTACGAGTTTGGTATTAGTTTTATTTACATCTCCATGGATGCCAATCTGCTTCTGCGGCGTTCAATCATGATATCTGTCACTTTATTTTAAGGATGACGATAAAGTAGAAAATAATTGTTCTTGAAATTTTCTCGGACTTTGGTTTGGCATCATGCCAGTCACTTTTGTCGTGTTAATGCCAACTCTCACGTCTATGTTAATACCAACTCTCATGCCTCGTATTTGGCCATGATGCCCATAACCCTAGATTTCAAGAGGAGGTGGGGCCATTGACATAATCACATGTGGTTAATGTTGACTTGGTATATGACAAACCTCATGTTGATCAAACCTATGCTGGTCACAGATCGATTGGCATAATTTCCATAACACCGTGTAATTATAAAGGCGATATCTCGCTCCATATAGTATATGTCTCACAAAATCAATGTCTCTAATTCCCCATTTTTTGAATATTCGTAGGTGTCAACAATAGTAGATGCAATTTCTTGGGTCTTGAGAATTCTCTACAAAAGGGGTGAATCCATTTAACCGGACATATCGCATCTCCTACGGCTCGAGCATTTATTGATGGCCACTGTTCACCCGATTTCACGTACGCATCAGACAAATTTTCACGATCATTGCTAAAAATCCTCCTATCAATCCATACACGCAACGCGTCGGATGTCCATCCCCCCGTTTCGTAGTTTCTTCCTGACCTCTCCTTGAAAATTGGCCCAATTCAATTAATATTCCAGATGGATACAGTTCGATGGTTCGGTTTGTGTCCGAGTAGGGTCCAAAAATTAATAGGATTTCCATCAATTTCCATGCTCTTTTTAAAAATATTTTTTCATTTCAATCTTTTCTTTCTCATGATCAAATCCAATAATGGGAGATGGATCGATCAGTGTTGTCACCGTCCTCTTGCCCCTCTCGTAAGGATAGATGGTGGGGGAATGAGATTATCTAAGGTTCACATCCTTCGGGCATGACCGAATTGATTACAGTAGTTACGTAGTTATTTTCCATGGTCCACTTGAAAATAGTCCATCATGGGAGCAATATCGTCTCGTACGATATGTTATGACCCATAATAGTATGGTCAAAGGTAGGTGTCATATGATGATTCAAACGACATATTACTTCACTCGAGCAAATGTCTAGTACTATGACGGAAAGTAGGCATTGACTGATTCAAATTGAGTAATTTGTGGGGGGTTATCTTGATGTCGTAACATTCATTAGAGCTGGATTTAAACACGTTTCACTCGATCCAAATAATGTCGACGTGCTACAGTCAAAGAACCATTTAAGATTTGGGTATGTCCAAAGCTATCTAACTTTTGATTTGTACCTACGCGACGAAAGGAGCAAAGCAAAGAAGAAACAGAGGGCTAAAGGGAAAGAAGCAAAAACGATAAGGTAGGTAGGGAGTGGATAAAGGTTAAGATGGTGAAAACAATAGCTACCTTCATAATGGCCAGGAAAGGAGCTCTTTCGTAAGAGAGAGGAGATAGCTTTACACGTATTTTACTTACCATTCAACCCAGGTGTCTTCACTCGAAGATGATGACATGATACGACGGGTCGGCTGTGCATTTCCCTCCTTTGATTCTTCGGTAATTTTCTTTGTTATGGCGATTCAATTGCATGATCTTACCTGAACTTAGAGCAGAAAGTCCACATTTTAACAGTTCATTGATATTATGATTCCATTTTTCTGCATCAATCTAGTCTTTAGTAGGACTCCGCAACATTCCGAAAGTTGCAAAGCGACAGGGCATCTTCATTTACTACCCAATAGTAAACTCTCATTCCGAGGAATTGCATGCACAGTATTTTGATTTGGACTTCTCAAGTATAAATTGTCCTACTTCTCTGGTTTGTTGGTGCTAGGAAAAAAATCTAGTATCAATAATTTGTCAATAGTACTTAAGCTCATCGGTTGCTTGTAAAAATATGGATGTTATAATTCTGAAAAATGATATACACCAAAATTTCATGTTTTGCAAGATTGCAAAGTAAATTTGCAAGACGAGCTAAAGACTCAAAGATGAATACAGTTTGAAATATTACTTTCAAGAGCCATTTTTAATGAGTATCATACATATTGAATAGATGGTATGAGATCAATATATTCATGCTCATCGGTAATTTAACACTATTCGTGAAATGTGGGTTTTGTATACGTGCTTTATCTATGTACTTGTTTACAGAGAGAATATAAAAAGCTATTTTTGAAAAATTAATATTATTCATTCTCGTAATTCCACGTGAAATATACAATGATAATCTGAATGTGATGTGCAACCGTGAAGCCTTTTATCTCCTGGACTCTAACGTGAGTAAAGCATCTAATGATTGGAATGGCTTTAGCTTTCAATGTCATGTCCATCTTTCTACTTTTACAATTTGCAGCGTGATTTTTGTATTATAGCAGATATTGCCATTCATACTGATTTCAAAGTCGTGAATAGTATCCTTATTACAATTTGCTAAGTTATAACATTTTCTTTTTTCGGCCTGTCACTTTCTTTAATTGGAACGATCAAACCCTAATTTACATACAATATTCCTCAAAGATGTTCATAATAATGTTTCAGGTGCCCACAATATATTTATGTAAATTTCAATTTCCATGTTTCACGCAACCCATCAAGGCAGCCAACATCTAGTCTCTGCACAAAAGGTGGGCTATTGAAAAATTCATTAACTCACTTTCTCAAATAATTTCACATTAATGAAGACACACTATTTCCCAAGTCGTGTATTCACTACCTGACACCGCCCGTCCACGATGAAAAAGAAACCGTAAAAGAAAGGAGAAATCGATAAAGACACAACACAATCCCATGAAACAAAAAAGAAAACATGGAAAAAAGGAAAAGTGAAAAAAAACAACAACAAAAAATTAGCAGAAAAAAGAAAAAAATCAAAAGATGCCTTCACTTGCTATGCTTAAAAAGCTTATATAAACGCAAGCTGACTCACCGACTTCCCCTGTCTCTCTCTCTCTTTCCATCTCTCTCTCTCGCGGAGACACTCTGCTTCCTGATCTCGCTAAGTACACCACAAACTACACCCCGCACGCCGTCGCCATCGACGCTCGACCTCGACCTCCCCTTCCATCATCCCCCCCTAACATGGAGAAGCCGGTGGCGGAGCAGTGGCGGCTCGACCCCATCTTCTACCGGCCCCCGGAGACGCCGATGGAGCCCATGGAGTTCCTCTCCCGCTCCTGGAGCGTGTCGGCGCTGGAGGTCTCCAAGGCCCTCGCCCCGCCCCCCTCGATGGCGGGAGCGCCGCCCCTCCCCAAGGGGGCCTCCCCCGGGTCCGCCCTCGGCTGCGGCGGCGGCGAGGGCGGCGGCGGCTGCGGCGGCGTCGGGGCGATCCCGGAGGATCTGGCCGGGGAGCTCGAGGAGGGCGCGACCTTCTCCGGGAACCCCTTCTCCTTCGCCTCCTCCGAGACGTCCCAGATGGTCATGGAGCGGATCATGTCTCAGTCGGTGAGTGCTCAGTTCTTTTGTATTTCTTTCTTCGGTTTCTTGGCGAAGTGGTTGTCGCTCGCATTGCGACGTTCCTTGTGAATTTTGACTTATTCGCGCTTGTCTCATTTGGCCCGAAAAAGTGCTCTGCTTTTTGTTTTGGGTTAGCAGCACAAAAATTGCTCCCCTTCTCTCTGCCAAATCATGAACCAATCTCCATCTTCATCACCATCTCCATCTTGTTTGGCTTTTTCCTTTCAAGATCATTATGCACACGCGCACGCGCACACACATCTACTGCGTTTTTTCTGCAAAGACCCGGCTTCTGAAACTCACTGCCATTTTTGGCAATTCCCTCAAGCTTCACGTAAGCTCGACTTTCCCCTGCACTTTCTCATCAAACGCAGGCACGCGCGCGACCCTCTTTTCTCCCTCTTCATTTCCTTCATCATTTCGATCATCCTTGCCGTCCCGGAAAGAAAGATTCCTCGGCGATGACATTTTTCTTTGTTGGCCTCGGCCTTGATTTTTTCTTTGCAGCAAGAGGTGTCGCCGAGAACTTCAGGGAGGCTCTCCCACAGCAGCGGACCGCTCAACGGGGCTCAGAGCTGCGGCTCCCTTACCGACAGCCCCCCCGTCTCTCCCTCCGAAATCGACGACGCCAAGGTTAGTTTTCTTCTCTTTCTTGACTTTTTTTCCTTCACTGTTATGGTTGATTCTGACCCAGACGAAAAGCCCCTCCCTTGGTCACTTGCTCTGTTCTTCCCTTTCGCCTTTGAATTTTTCTTCTAGACGCGAACCGACACGATCTCGCCTCCTCACGTAAACAGATACGGACAAAACTGGAACATGAACTTGGAAAAAAAATCATTTTTTTATCATGGTTACAGAGAACAGAGCTCGGACCGAAGTTCGACAAGACCCAAGTTTTCGTTTTTCATTTTCCCTTTTTTCTGCGAGCTGGGATTGGGAAGCACGAAGACTGTGGTCGTGCAGAGAGAAGAAAAACGCAGCGCGAAACGAGCGAACCAGCTTTTGCTTTAATCGAAGCCTCCGCCCCGTCCCCCCTTAATTGCACTCGGATAGAGTAGACCTGGAACTGCGATGCTTCCCTTTTCTCAATGCAATAATTCGCGCTCTCCTTTTCATTTTTTCCCTTCTGGGTTTTCACCCTTTTTTCCTAGAGAACAGAAAAATCCCTCAAAACTTCTCTCGGGTTCACCAAGGAATCGCGAGTGTTTTGTTTACTCGGATCATTAGTTTAATTAGTTTAATCCTTCTGGTATATTGCTGAACTGGTCAAGGTGAGGGCGAGACAAGATCTGAAATTTTCATTCTCTGCGCAAGTACGGAGGATTCGGTTTGGTGTTGCAGCGAGCATTTGGTGGAACATTAATGTACGGTGGCATGGAGCCACTCGTTGGACTCTTTTTGCTCAATTACGGTCGTGTCTCGAGCTTGGTCGCATTAATGGATTTATGTATGGTCCCACCCCCTTCCTCCTTCCTACCCACAATGAAAACATAAAAATGTGGAAATGAAGGGGGGAGTTGGTGGCGCGTTCGTTCTCTGCCCCGCGTACCACTTTCAACGACTTTCTTCGCTGGCCCGTTCGCTAATTATAGCCGAAAACCGATCGTCCCCCACCCATGGCCGACGACCATGATGGGCAATGTCCACGTGCACGAGCGATGACCATTTGAACGAAAATTGGGTAAAAAAGAGTGAAAGGGAGAGGATTGGTTAAATTTGAAGGCTTGAATGTATTATGCTTCCATGGAATGGACGACCCACAATCATCTTTCCATGCAGTTTTGCCGGCCGAACAACCCCCTCAATGTCCACCAGTTCAGGATCTCCTCCACACCAGGGGGCGGAGGAGGAGGAGGCGGCGGCGGCGGTGGCGGGGGTGCTGTGGTCAGCGGCGGTGGTGGCAAGACAGTGGGGAGGTGGTTGAAAGACCGTAGGGAGAAGAAGAAGGAGGAGGCCAGGGCCCAGAACGCCCAGCTCCATGCCGCCATCTCTGTCGCGGGGTCGCCGCGGCGGTCGCTGCTATCGCGGCTGCCACCGCCGCCTCTTCGGGGTCGGGCAAGGACGAGCAGATGGCGAAGACCGACATGGCTGTTGCCTCGGCTGCAACCCTGGTCGCTGCCCAGTGTGTTGAGGCCGCCGAGGCAATGGGGGCTGAGAGGGAGCACCTTGCTGCGGTTGTCAGCTCCGCTGTCAATGTGCGGTCGTCTGGTGATATCCTGACCTTAACCGCAGGCGCGGCTACAGGTATGAACACATTTTTGGATTCAATCTTTTGAGTTGAGAATTGAGTTATGAATTTCTGTTGGATTGTCGTGATTACGAATTGATGGATCGAATTGTGACCTGGGTGGATCCGGCCCTGGTTCCCCAGCTCTACGTGGGGCGGCAACATTGAAGGCAAGGACATTGAAGGAAGTGTGGAACATAGCAGCGGTTATTCCGGTGGAGAAGGGGGTCGGAGGTGCCGCCGGTGGTGCTAGTCTCACCAATTGTAGTTCGAACAGCAGTAGTGGCGAACTTGTCCCGGAGGAGAATTTCCTAGGAATCTGCAACAGGGAGTGGCTAGCCAGAGGAAACGAGCTTCTTAAGCGCACTCGCAAAGGTAATAAAATGCAGTCTCGAACTTCTTGGGTCCAATACAAGCAGAATTTTTTGGTTGCATCTGCTTTGATAAAATTATAGCAATGTAGGCTGTTGGGTCCTCTATTAATCACTGAAATTGGTAGTTTCTAGTCACAACGAATCTCAAGGCGAAAGGTTCATGTGAATTGTGGTGGATACTTAAGTCATTTAGGTCATCACAATAGAAGGAATTGTTGTTAAGTTGTTTGAGTTTATCCTACGGGTCATTGCACGATGTGTCCGAGGTTGAAGTTGTAACATTTTGGCCTGTTTTCTTCATTTGTTAGTAGCTGCATTAGATTTTTATGATTGACGGCCCGTTTGCAGACTCTTTTGTGATGTGATTTCCCCTGTTGAATGCAGGTGATCTTCACTGGAAGGTAGTCTCTGTTTACATAAACAAATTCAATCAGGTAATTGGCATATTTGGAAGCTTGTACTTTGTGGTTTGCTTTTCCATGTGATGACTCAATAATTGGGGCATAGATTAGACTTTTGTAGCTTTGAAAGTGAAGATAGATGGTCTAAAAGAGATACTAGACAAGACTAAAAGTGAAAATATCTGTAAGATGACGATGGAATAAATGGATCCACTTTCCTTACTTTCTACCTCTGGTCTCTATAAAATCCTCCTCTTTTGCGCAGGTGATGCTGAAGATGAAGAGCAGGCATGTTGCTGGGACCATCACAAAAAAGAAAAAGAGTGAGTTTTGATTGCTTTTGTCTCTCTCTAATGATAATGTGAACGCTGTAAGTGGATGTGGGTCTCTTCTATTTGGGGATTTGTGAAAGCTCAAATCCAATTTTCTTCACTAAAGTGGAGAGAAAGATCAAAAGGTTTCATCTTTTGCTTTATCTCTTTTCCTGAACCCTGTTTGAAATTATTCCTGCAGATGTGGTCTTGGAAGTGCTTAAAGACATGCCGGCCTGGCCGGGCCGTCACTTGCTGGAGGGCGGCGAGGACCGGAGATACTTCGGGCTGAAGACCGTGATGAGAGGGACCGTAGAATTTGAGTGCACGAACCAGAGAGAATACGATAACTGGACCCAGGGCGTCGCCAGGCTCCTCTCCATCGCCGCCGAGCGAAGCAATAGACATAGAATTTGAAAGCTTTCGTGTGTGATTGGTGGATTTAACTATGTGGCCACCCTTTCGAATCGAACTATAATCTTTATAATCTGTTAAGAAGTTTTTTGTCCCAGGAAGGGGGGATATGTAAAGTCTTCTTAGATTTGGGTTGGGGTCTTTTTCTGGTTTCCCTATTGTAAAAAGGAGGAAGGAATTCATGGCAAAATTCCATCTGGGTCTTCCCTAAAATCCTAAATATTTTTTGGGTTTTCCTCCACCATATCATATATTCTATTCTAGTAGATTTCTTGACTAAACGAGCGCCTCTTCCAAGAATATGTCAAATGCTTTATCCACAAGAAAGCATGTAAAATGAGGACCATCATGATGATGCAATGAGATTTGGTTTTTGTTTGTTTGTGATCCGGACAGAGATTAAGGCAAAGTCCACAATTGTGTCCCCCCTTTAATTTTCCGTCTTCTGTCCTGATCTGAAGTTGGGAAAAAGTAAAAGCGAGACAAAGCGCCTGCGAAAGCAAAGAGAGAGGACCATGTGATCGTGTATGTCCTTGTCCTTTAGTCGCGAGGGAAAGGAAAAAAAAGAAAGGAGGGTCTTGGACTGGGCGGTCAAAAAAGTTAAGGAAGAGTCTCATTTAAGTAAGGAATAACATAAAGAGGAAGAGAGAGAGAGATTTGGCTTTTGATTCTGCGAGAGAGAGAGAGAGAGAGAGGGAGCCCTTTGTTTTTTTATTCATGCGATTGTGGAATGTGGTGGGCTTTTTTGGTTATTGTGTTCATCTGTCATGCACAATGCATCATGCTGGATTTTTTTAAATCGTTCATGGTGGCGACCACATGTGATTTTAAAATGCAGTAAAGTATGCTCAGTTTGGACTTTGGATACGAATGCCTAGGTTTATAGCCAAGGAAAACTAAGGGAATGTTTGACGTCGTTGGTGTTTTCTTTGTCTTGTTTTGGCACACTTGGATTCTGTCCAGATGGATCCGCCATTTAGTCTCCCCTGAAATCTAATCTTTTTTCTGTGTCTGTTTCACATGGGAAGCGACGATCCCGAATTTCCTTAATCTTTTCTCTATTTGCCAAATCAGGGATGTGTCTAGCTTTCCGCTTGTGTGATGGAGCCAAGTTGAGTTAGTTGATCCAATGCATACTGCAACCAAATAGGCTCTGCTCTAAGGGGAATAGGTACAATGAAACTTTAAGGCCTCTAGTGTGTTTCTTTATTCCTTTTTTGTCATAAAAAATGGTTTAGATGGGATTGAAATATATCTCTCATTATTGGGAATGTTTGGGTTAAAGCACTAACAAAACATCAAATTGTATATTAGGAGAGCCTGTCACCACAATCCCCACCAGTTGTGAGTGGGGAACCCCAAGATCAGCGACGAGGCATCACTTAGGTCCATCCATTACAGCCAAGGTTTCTTGAGATCGATAGTGGAGTAGGGCGCCGTGCTTGCAAACTAGTCTTGGACCATGGAACAATTACTTGCCAAATCAGGGATGTGTCTAGCTTTCCGCTTGTGTGATGGAGCCAAGTTGAGTTAGTTGATCCAATGCATACTGCAACCAAATAGGCTCTGCTCTAAGGGGAATAGGTACAATGAAACTTTAAGGCCTCTAGTGTGTTTCTTTATTCCTTTTTTTGTCATAAAAAATGGTTTAGATGGGATTGAAATATATCTCTCATTATTGGGAATGTTTGGGTTAAAGCACTAACAAAACATCAAATTGTATATTAGGAGAGCCTGTCACCACAACCCCCACCAGTTGTGAGTGGGGAACCCCAAGATCAGCGACGAGGCATCACTTAGGTCCATCCATTACAGCCAAGGTTTCTTGAGATCGATAGTGGAGCAGGGCGCCGTGCTTGCAAACTAGTCTTGGACCATGGAACAATTACTTGGTTGGTGATCCATAATCTATCTACAAGGATGGAAAAGATAGCTATTTTCACATCCGGGATAGCATTTGGCGATAGGTGCAATCCCGACCTATGTGTATGTGTACAACAATTAGATTTCACGTGTGCATACAATCCGATTGTCATGTAGAAATAGTTTTCTCTTTAAGCAACGGATATGATTCAAATCCTTGTACTACTTAGCAATGAGGAATTTTTTGGGAATTATCGGCGACCAAGTCTACACCTTTTCCCCTCACTTTGAGGAGCGAAGAATAATAGTGGGCCTCTGGATTTTTCTTTCCCACATCCCCCCAATTTTGCCCTTATTTTTTTTTTCTGGCCCTGAATTCTTCACCAACTTTTTCTTTCATTTTTGCAGTCACCTCCCCACTTTTCCACCTTTTTTCCAGAGATAGAGAGAGAGAGAGAGAGAATCGGGATTGGAAGTGGGAAAAGACAGGGAAGAAAGGGAATCGGAGTTTGAACACATGGAATAAGTAATGGAAAAAGCATCTTTGAAAGACCAGAGGAACATGGGATTCACGGCACTTTCACATTCGAAATAATACCAGAGATGAAATTGAAAATTGCACTAAAGCCCTAAAGCTTTGGGGAAATTTTAAATTGGAACATCCTGCAGAAGACACCTCAAAATTAATTTGATAGTTAAAATCATATTGCATTCGACCCCTTGACTATGTAATGACCAATATCAATCTGTGAATTTGGTGCAAACCCACCAATATCTCTATTTGCTTGCTAAAGATTATTCCCAACTTTTAGTTTTAGATAGACCGATTAATATGTTACATGAGTACGGGATAACTTTGATTTTCTTCAGATTTAGGAATTAAATGAAATTAAGCTATGATTTCGACATGATAGCAAATCTCTTGTGTTACAAGAAAGCTATTTAAAGGAAGCTATTTAAATAAAATTCCGAAGTTTAGGATCTAAAATAAAATTTATTTGAATCATCGTAGCTTTTCCAACTTATCTTAAAAATTGTTACGTGGACCGGCCCTCAAGGCCCATGTCAACCTGTGCATCTGAGCATTTCTAGAGAAGTATGATCCTCCCTTGAATAAGATAGTCGTCAAAAAGGCCCAAAACAGTAAATAGCATCTCCTTTGGTTCGACTTAGTAAAGAAAACACTTCCTTGTTTTTAATTTTTAAAATTTTAAAGGGAAAAGGCTATCTGAAGTTTGTAAAAGTATTAAAAACATATAATATATTTTCATTTCATTTGTACCTTTTTAAAAAAAATACTGATATTCTAAGTAAAAATAAAAAAAAGTCGCTCTTCGAATGCTATAAAAAAAGGGAAAAGTACAACATAAAAATCACACCAAACCCATAGGTAAATTGCAAATGTTGCACCGAATCACTTCCTTCGAATGGATTATTGTGTTTCTCCATAAAGACCCAATTGAAAAATTTAGCACTAAATTTTCTTCTTCTTATTAACTTTTGTAAAAAATAAAATAAAAATCTAAAACCAAAAAGAAGTAATAACCCTAACTTTTGAATGCAAATTCTCGATCTTGTTGTCATGTCTCAAGCTGTGTCACATTTGTAAAAGGCTCCCCGCTCGTCCAACTCGATTTGAACATTCGAAAAGTCATGACACGTTTCATCATTATACGCAAGCGGCCCATGGGCCATGAAAGCCCACCCTTACTTTGCAAGAAATATCAAGGCCCAATTTGATTTTTGACCCGAAAATTAATGCACCCTTCCTTCAAATTGTTCCTCTTGCAAGCTGAGAGGCTACAAAGGCAACACCACATGGAGGCACTTATCCGCTTCCCACCTTGTAAGAACTCCAGGTACCTGAGAAGGAACAAGAGAGACAAAACATTCTAAGTGAAAATCATGCCTCCCTCTTCCTTTCCGACCACCGCCAGCGATGTGTTTGAGATTGGCAAGTACAAGACTGAACTCAGGAGAGTCGAGGCCTCGGCTACATCGCCGGCGACAACAGCGTCGTGCGCTACCGTGGACCGGCCTCCGAAGCCTCTCCTGATCGCGTTCCCTGCTGACGCCCCCGGGGAATTCCCGGTGCTGGTGTTCCTCCACGGCTATATCCTATACAACTCGTTCTACTCGCAGCTCATCCGGCACGTCTCGTCCCACGGGTTTGTCGTCGTCGCCCCTCAGGTTGGCCCCCATTAATTTCTCTCCCTCCCTCTCTCTCTCCGTCTTCCATACGATTTGCTTCTTTTTTCGCGGCGGACGCAGAACTTTAGAGGAGGGAGTCCAAGGTGGGAAAACTATTGTTGCATCTTGAGTTGGGGGTGAGATCAATTGAATTTCGTGAATTGACTCGATTAATTATCTTAATCATGACAATTTACGCTTGAGAAAACGGGTCTCTGGCAGACAAATGGAGTCAAGCTACTGTAAAATTTCTAGTCATTCTTTTCGTTTTCCTCTACTTAGGGTGATTATGTTTCACGCCATGATGCATGAACTGCGGAGCTCCTGTCGTTTTTGTCTATGCGTTCATAGATATTCAGTACATGAGATGTTTACCTGTTCGGATTAACATCCAAGGCTTTAGTCTTAAGGTTATATGTAAAAGTTTTCGGAGAAATCCTGGCCCTTAAATTTAACAATGACAAAGTCTTTTAACAGCCTCCATAAAAAGCAATAACAAATCAATTCCATTTAAGTGTAATAACATGTTCTAGGCACCCAAAATCAATGTTGACCGAGGTGCCTCTTTTTTTGTGTGATGTTGTGAGCAGAAAGTTTTTGTCTTCGAAATTTTATGGGCTTCTATCGATTGCCCTAAAAGTTTAAACTATTTTGTTTTTATATCATTGGGACGCTTGGGCTTTTTGAGCACTTAATAATCCTCATCGAGCATCAGGTGTGGCCACTCCCCACATCAAACGCATATCGAGTAATCATCGGAGACACAGGTCCATGTTTCTAGAGATGGTTCAAAGAGAATATGCAAATGTGATGATTCAAATATAGACTTTAAACGAGAAGGATGAACACGCTTATTCACTTAAATAATTCACTAATATTAAATTATTTGATAAAGATGTTTGATAGATTGAGACACGAATAAAAATGGGCGAATTGTGACCATACACAAACATAGAAACAAACAATTCTCAAGAAGACTTAGCGAGTTGGGTTGTTGTTTCTTGCTTCCAAGATGACTTGGTGGAGAAGTATTGTAAGATGGTGGACAAAAAGCTTTCGTTTTCTCATTATGTTTTACTGACTATTTGGCTTGCTGTCCTTTTCTTTTTCTTTTTTTCTCTTCTCCGAGCGCAGCTCATTGTGGAGGGTAGTTCAAGTGTTTTTAGTCCTATTTGCTTTAGCTTGTCCTTGTCATGTGGGCGAGATATCTTCTGATGTTCACATTGCCCACAAAACGTCTCCCAATGGGCATGCTGTCAAATGTCATCGAGGGGAGAATCTAATGCAATCAAGGGCAATGGCTAGGCAACTAAATTAAAACTATATTTATAAATGGGTATTAAGCAAGTGAGCTATGCATGATCTATCATACTATTTAGTGTGGAATTTTAGATACGTTATATTTTATCTATCGTTATTTAATTAAGTTAATAAAGTGTGTTCTCGATAGGACTCTTTAGTTATTTATAACACTTAATTCGACAATCAAATAATGTCTGTCAATTCTTTCTCAAGTCAGTCAGATTTACTTCCCATGTGAGGATTCTGATGTTGAGTTGACTGATTTGGCTAATACATGTAAAATCCATCTCGTTCCTATACATCGGTTAATAGCATCTATGAAGACATGGGTATGAATAATAAGCTCAATCTCTCTCCCTAGTTTCTCTTGAAACACACATTCCAAAGAGTTTTGTCGATCTAATTTCTCTATACATATTTGCTTAAGTCTTACAAAATTTAATTTTTGTGAATGTTCCGGAACCGTAAACTCGGGTTTTGGCAAGAGTTTTCCCTTGATGAGAGGGCTAATCATAAAATGGAATGGCAAAATTTGGGGAAAATTAATTTATAATTACTATAGAGAGGCGTCAAATCAACTTAATTTTCTTCTCCCTTTGCTATTTCATCAGCTATACACCGTGGCCGGGCCAGACACGACCGACGAGATCAACTCCGCCGCGGCGACCACGAACTGGCTGCCCCGCGGCCTCGCCGGCCTCCTCCCGCCCCAAGTCCGCCCGAACCTCGCCAAGCTCGCCGTCGCCGGCCACAGCCGCGGGGGCAAGGCCGCCTTCGCGCTCGCCCTCGGCAAGTCGGCGACCCCGCTCGCCCTCCCCTTCTCGGCCCTGCTCGGCATCGACCCGGTCGACGGCATGGACAAGGGCAAGCAGACCCCGCCTCCCGTCCTCACCTACGCCCCCCGCTCCTTCGACCTCGGCATGCCCGTGGTGGTCGTCGGGTCGGGACTGGGCGAGGTCCGGAAGAACCCGCTGTTCCCGGCGTGCGCGCCGCGGGGGGTGAACCACGCGGACTTCTTCGCGGAGTGCCGGCCACCTGCTTGTTACTTCGTCGCTGAGAAGTACGGGCACCTGGACATGCTGGACGACGAGACGGAGGGGCTGAGGGGGAAGGCCACGTACTGCCTGTGCAAGAACGGGAGGGCCAGGGAGCCCATGAGGAGGTTCGTGGGCGGGGTCGTGGTGGCGTTCCTGAGGGCTCATTTGGAAGGCGACGACGCGGCCTTGATGGGCTTGAGGGATGGGCATGAGGTCGCTCCGGTGGAGCTGCAGAAGGTCGAGTTTCTGCCGTGAAAGCTTTTGAGTTTTGTTTCGGCTTTTCCGTAGAAGCAAAGAAGATTCGAACTGAGGGAAGATAAAAATGGCGCTGCGATGATTATTGATTTGGTTGTAAATGTGCATCATATAGTTTGCGAGAACCTTGTTGTAGCCCGAAGTTTGTATGTAAAGTTTGTGAAAGAGTAATATCGATTTGCGTCGTAGGATGGCGAATGGAGGATTTCATGAAGAATGATCGCCAAATCGATGTTGAAAATTTGATCGTGAAGCATATGTGAGGCATTTGCTCACAGATCCCGCGGATTAAAGCTCCAATCTCATGGACTTCGTGCTCTCCATGCTTGTTTAATGGGAGATGGTAGCCGCATATCCTTTCGGTGGATGGATAGCTGGTCTCCTGCGCGCCCAGTTAAGGATGTTTGAGGGAGTCGGACAGATGAGATCGGAATTCTCTAAGCAGATTATGGTCAAGGAGTTCTTCTCCAGTCCTTTCTGGCGGGGTTATTGTGTGGACGGTCGATGTCGAGTTCATCGCGCCCGGGTGGCCCTTTTCGGTCGTGGCCCTTTTCGGTCATGGCCGAGGACTGATTTTGGAAACCTTTCCCCTTTTCGTCTGCTAGAGGTAAGGCGATTTGGAAGCCCAGTACTAATGGAGTGTTCTCCGTCTGCTTGGCTTTTGGATCATCTCAGGATGGTTCATCCCCCGGCACCTTGGGCTAAGTTGGTTTGGTTCAAAGGAATGGTTCTGCAGTTTGCATTCGTTATGTGGCTTGCCATTCAAGAGAAACTTCCCACTCGGGGTCACTTGTATCGCCTTAGGTATTTGCCGATTCATTGATGTGTTACTTATCCAGGTTCTTAGATAAATCGAACCGAATTGTTTGCATCTGCATTAACTTTAAACTGGATAACGACGGGAACCAATTCAGTTTTCTTTTTCATAATTTGAAGAAGAGGTTTAGTAACAAAGGAGAGAGATTGAGTAAATTATAATATTAAGAAGGGGACGATTTTTATTTGGTTACAAAAACCTATCTGAACCAAAATAAAAAATAATTATTTTTTCATTATCCAAATCGAAAATTGAACAGATCCAAAAATATACGAAAATTCGGTTCAGATCTGGTTTCACTTCAAGTTTCCGGTTTGGTTTTGACACCTTAGTTATGCTCCCATCAATGGGAGTCACAGAGTCATCTTATCTTCCAGTGTCCATTCTCCATTGAGGTATGGAGACTTGCTCTTGCCCCAGTCAGTTCCTTCCAACTTCTTTACAGCGTGGCGTGGCATTCTTCAAATTCTGAGTGGGTAGCCAGGATTTTTTTTTTTTTTTTTTTCAGAATAAAACTTTCCATTACTTTAGGGACAAGCTCAATTACAACTTAAATGAGCAGGGCTTGAGGAGGCCTAAAAGCCCAAGTACATGGCAGGGCGTTACACCTTTGGGTCTTTACCAACCAATCAGCGACTTTGTTCGCCTCTCTATAGCAATGGGCTAAATGTGCTTCTGGCAATTGGGCTAAGAGAGTTGTGCACTCGGTGAATAGTGGAGCAACTTCCCACGAAGAACTCGAACAAATTTGGCGAGATGATCCAGGATCTTGCCCAAAGAATCTCCATAGATGCTAGCGATCGCTCCTTCCGTCGACCCATCAACGAATGGGCCATCGAAGCTCCATTTGATATGTCCCTGTTCTGGAGGTTGCCAAATTGCAGGTGAGGGTTTTGGGTTTTGAGTGGGGATTTCAGCTCTCAAGTTCCATCTCTCGAAGCTTTCATGCATGGCCAACGCGGATTCCAACAGTTATCTTCGCCTCTGGTTTTTGTTTCCTGAAGACTGCTTGATTTCTTGATATTCAAATGCTCCAAAAAGTGATGGCCATAAAGCTCAAAAGATAGAGAATTTGACGTGAGACTTTTGAAGTTGAAAAGCCATTCCTCAATTCTGTTTAATCCAAGATGAGAAATTTGAATGCCTATTGCAGGGTCAGACCAAACATTGCTTGTCCTAGGAAATAGGATGAGAAGGTGTTCTATGGTTTCAGGTGCACTATGACACAGCGGACAAAGTGGCTTAGGTAAGATTCTTCGCTTGGATAGATTCTCGCCAGTAGGGATAGATTCTCGCCAGTAGGGAGTGCATTTTGACGTACACTCCACATGAAAATTCTGATCTTGAATTAGGTTTTCAGAGACCATGTCTGCTTCGAGAGTGCTTTGGGAACTTGGTAGGATGAAGACGCTTGATTTACATTCAGTTTTGACTATGTAGCTCTAAGACGGTCATAGCCACTTTTCACCAAATAATCTCCAATTCGATTGCCTGTCCATACCAGTTTGTCTGCTGTATCACCCCCTCTCAAGGGGATAGTTAGAATTTCAGCCACTGTTTAATCATCCAAAAACAGGCGCAGAGTTTGATCTTTCCATTGCGATTTCTTTGAGATAATTAACTCTGCAACTATTTGTGGTTCATTCCAATTTGCCGGTCCCCTAATTATGCCTTTTTTCATCCATTTACCCTCTTTAATTATAATTTGTTTTCCGTTCTCATTAGATATAGCCTCTCTCCCCATTACTAGGCTGTGCCATCCCCAAGATGATCTTGATCCCTTTCTTGCATGCCAGAAAAATAATCAAAGCAAGGAAGGAAATCTTACTCAAAGAAGTGGTGCAGGCGATTCCATGATATGTTAAGTCTATATTTAAAATTCTAGTTTTCATATGCAGAGCTATGGAGAGAAAAATCTCTGCTTTGCGGTGGAAAAATAACGAGTCCAAATCAGGATTGCATTGGAGGAAATGGGATCTATTGTAGCAAAGGAAGGACAATGGAGGGCTCGGGTTTAAGAATCTACTCATATTCAACAAAGCAATGCCAAGCAAGCAAGCAAGCCTAGAGAGTTGCCCAATCTTCATTAGCCCTCTAGTGCAAGATATTGAAAGGTCAGGCAGGAGATTAAGCGCATGTTGAATGGTTGCATTTATTATGAGAAACGTTGCGAATTCTGTTCTAAACTTGTTATATGAATTTGTTAATTTGAATTTTTCCAATTTAAATCTTTGAGTGAAAATGCAATCAAGACCTCCATTTCTTGGCCAACTTTGGCCTAAAGTTTCTGATGTGACTATGTAGTCATCGTTGATAGTACCAAGTTCTATAGCCGATGAGTTAGACTTTATTCGTTTCGTAGAAAATATGACGTTTTTGGAAAATATTTTTCAGGAAGTCATTTTCCAAGAAAATAGAATTATTTTTCGATGTTCAGGTGAAATTTGAAATGAAGTAGAAAACATTTCCACTGCTTGGTAAGGAAATTTTTTCCTCCAATGCACTCTTTTTCATTTATTTTAATTATAAATTGAATTTTCATTATTTTTTATTTTTAAAATCGATTTTTAATTATTTTTAAATTTTCTTTTCTTTATTTTTCTTTGTTTTCCTCCTCTTCTTCTTGGCTGGCGACCGATCATAGGCAAGCGCGAGGCTCACCACTCGCTAGATCGTCGAGGTTGGCAAGCTTGAAGCTCCCCGATCTAGCGAGGCTCAAGACCGGTGAGCTCACCGGCCTCGAGCCTTGCTAGATTGGTGAGCTCTGAGCTCATTGACCTCGAGCCTCACTAGAGGTGTGCGAGCCTCTAGTAACTGTCTAGTTTTTTCCTCAGTGTTTCATAACTACAAAGATCTTTGGATCAAGCCTCCCCAATAAAGACCTGATAATTGGGTGGGATATCATGACTCAAATCTCTCAACTCCGCATCATTCCTAGAAAAGGTTTTAGATATAAAGATCAATTATCTAAGTCCGTCAATATTCAGAGACTCTTTTCTATTCAAATGAGTCTACTAGATCCAATCATGCAAAAGTTGCTAGAATCTTGTTTAGAATCCCATTCAGAATTCGCCTAGAAGTGTTCCCATCCTCTATGGGAAAATCCAGAGTTCTTTGTTCGCCTTCCTTTCAAAAAGAATGAAGACATAAATCCAACCAAGACGAGTCATATGGGAATGAAGCCAGAACACTTGGCTTTAGCTCAAAAGGAATACTCAGAATTATTGCAACAAGGTTTTATTGAGATCTCCAATTCTTAATGGACTTGTGAAGCCTTTTATGTCAATAAGCGTGCTGAGCAAAACAGGGGAAAAATGAGATTAGTAATCAACTACCAACCTCTCAATATTTTCCTCTAAGATGATAAATTCCCTTTACCATCCAGAGATTCTCTTTTTACTGGTCTAACCAAGGCCCACATTTATTCCAAATTCGACCTCAAAGCCGGATTTTGGCAATTGGGCATCTATCCTAAAGACAGATCCAAAACAGGATTCTGTATCCCGAATCAGCACTTCTAGTGGAAAGTTCTTCCTTTTGATCTAAAGGTAGCACCCTCAATTTTCCAAAAGGCCATGTGTCATATTTTTCAACCAATCTTATCAAGTGCAGCCGTATACATTGATGACATCCTGCTCTACAGTCCTGACGAGCAGGCACACTGTCAACTCCTTGAGCAATTTGCAGAAATCGTGAAAAAGCATGGCATTATGCTTTCGCAAAGAAAAATGAATATTGCCCAAATAGAAATTGAATTTCTTGGTATGCACCTTAACAAAGGTATATATTATCTAGGGCCACATATTGCTAAAGAATTATTGAAGTTTCCTGAAAATAACTTCACAACAAAACAAGTTCAGCAATTTCTTGGGATAATCAATTATCTCAGGAATTTTGTCTTGAATATTGCAAAGCTTTTGATTCCTTTGCAATCTATGCTGAAGAAGAATCCCCTACCTTGGGGAAAGACTCAGACTAAAGCAGTCGCGGAGCTCAAGAAGATTATGCAGAATCTCCCACCATTACAAATACCATCAACGGGAAAAAGAATTCTTCAGACTGACGCCAGTGATGAATACTGGGCAGCCATCCTCTTTGAAGAAATTGATGGCAAGAGACATCTTTGTGCTCACAAAAGTGGAAAATTTTCTCAAGCCGAAATGCATTACCATTCCACTTTCAAAGAGATTTTAGCAGTAAAAAATGGAATAAAAAAGTTTGAGTTTCATCTCATCGGCCATCACTTCTTGGTAGAATTAGATATGTCATCTTTTCCTTAGATGACTAAGTTTAAACAGAAGCAGATTCCAAATTCCCAACTGCTTCGATGGGCTGAATGGTTCTCAAAATACTCTTTTGAAACCAAACACATTCCACAATAGGAAGGATACCACAAATATCATAACTTTGTACGATGCTTACTTAAGTGCCATAACTTTTTCTTTCAATCACTTGAATGCCATAACTTATGCACAATGCTCACTTAAATGTCATGACCTTTTTCCGATCACTTAGGTGCCATATAATTTTTCAATCAATTGTTTGAGTGTCATGACTTTTTAAAAATGTTTACCACAAGTGTTATGCCATATCAGATTTCCAGTACATGAGTGAACAATTTTTAAATTTTTTGACAATTAAGTGATTGATGAAAAGTTATGGTACTTACATGAACTTTTTTTTAGAAGTTATAGCACTTAAGTGATTGCTGTAAGAAAGTTACGATACTTATTGTGATCTCTTAATTAATTTGTATATATTCCAAGCAATTGTTGGATTTTAATTTGGAGCTCTTCTTCCCTATTGTACAACAAATTTTGCAAAGTTGATCAAAGCAAGATGTGGGGGAAAAAAATACAAAATAAGTCTTAAACCTATTGCATTGATATCAATCCTATCTTAAATTTTACCGTTGGATTAATTTGGTCTTAAACCTTTTTACATTGATATTAGTTGAGTCTATCGGACCAATTTAAATTGAAAATTGTAAATATGGACGTCGGTTGTTTGACATCGGCGCATGGTTGACATTGACATGAACATTTTGAATAATATTTAGTTAACTTTTTGAATTTTTTAATAATTTGATAATTCGGGCTAGTGATAAAGACAATAAAATTATCCATGCCTAGATCTAGTGAGGGTTGTGGCCCTCATTGGCCCAAAATGAAGGAAAAAAGAAAGAAACAAAAAAGAAAAAACCAAAAATTATAAAAACTTCACCAAATAATAAAAATATATTTTAGAACTAACTATGTCAATGCCAGCCATAAAATATAGAATGGCCATTGTCCACATCAATGATTTTCGGTCTAAATTGATTGAATGAAATTAAATTGGTACCAATGTGAAAATGTTTACGATTAAATTGATCAAATTAAAAAAATTTAGAATCAATTTGATTGTATGTAATAAATTTAGAATTTTTGATACTTTTCCCACAAGATGTGGTCCCGTTGATTGGGCTTTAAAAACCATGTGGCCGTTTCGGTGGACACATTGAAAAAATTAAGTCATTAGGGGACCAGCAAATTCTCAATTCCTAAAATGTGGTCCAATCTAGCCCATCGTACCACTTATGTCATGAATTTGAGTTTTTTTTTTTTTTTAGCATAAACTCGGGCTAGTGATAGAGAAAATAAAATTGTCTCTACTCTATGCACCTAATCAACACACCAAAAGTGTTTTCTTAGCTACTAAATTGAACCGATGGATTTATGAAATCGAATTCTTATGGCCTGTGTTTGGATAATCAATCATTGCATGCTCGTTATGATACCGCTCATTGTCATCATACAGACATAGTCTCGAGAGGTGAATTTATCAAAAGGGATTTGTTAAAAACATACCCAAGTTTTTGCCTATGACAAATGCTGTGTACACGCCCTAAATGGCTATAACACTCCATGCCTTACTGAGTCGACAGAAATAACCTCACGAGAACTGTCTAATTAGAATTAGAATTGGAAAGGGTGAAAATTGCTATTTATCAAGATGCAAAAACCGCACATTATCATGCAAATACAAGACATCCGTATCAATTAAAAACCAATGCTTTAGTCCATCATCTTTTGATTTTTTCCAGTTTGTTTCTTACATAGGCTTCATTTTCTCTCTCCTACTTACTAATGTGCTTAAGCTGATTTTTGTAAAGGATTTTTTGTAAGTAGTCGAACCTTGTTGGTATTTTTATTAACTAATAATTTGAAATATAAATTATAATAGTAATGAGTTCATATCTTTAACCAAAAAAAAAAAAATCCCCTTAAAAAACTTGAACTAAAGAATCGTCTATTAGAAGGAGTTGTTAGCCATTGAACTTTAGAGATAAATTAAAAATAATGTATTTTATTTATATTCTGTTAAATTAGAATCCCGATCGTTAAATTTATTAAATACTTGAATCTTAGATGACTTTCGTAAAAAACAAAGTAACGAACATGTGAAATTTGTTTGAATTAAAAATGAAAGAAGAAGAGACAAGGTTGATAAAAATCATTAAATTGATTGATATATGTTAAATGTGTATTTTCCTCTATCATCAACAAATGAAATTGTAGTAAGAACTAATTTGGACCATTTAAATTTTAGAGCGTGTCTAAAACTATTTGATGTGTGGAAATCACATGAGCCAAAACTTATCTCTATTTCTTCTACTACAAATGACATACCTCGCCCCAACTAAAATAATTGAATTGCCTTTTTTTGAAAGCCTAGGAAGCCCTAACACTCCCACATCTCAAAATGCTCGAACTCTCAATGAATCTCTACCAGCACACCTTCCATGCTGTGCCAGCCACCACCTCCATGTTAAGAGCTTCTCTACTAGGACGAAGCCGCCGCCGGCTCGTTGTCGCGCTGATCTTTACTCCTCTCACTGTCTATCCCAGCTTCTCTCGCCATGTGCCACCGTCAACCTCCATTGGTCCTCCTCCCTCTCTCCTCCACTAAATCTCTGTCTTATGTTTCTCTCTCATCTCTGCTCTCACTTCAGCGTGCTCACTAGGGGCACCGAGGCACTCAAGCCTGCATTACCTAAGTAGCAGAAGTGCTACTGTCTAGGAGAGATCGGGAGCTCAAGTCCAGGCCTATGAACTCACCTTCATGTATAAATTTAGTGTTAGGTCTGTTCCCTCTTGATCTAGGTATCGTTCGGCATCAACTTAACTTTTGAATTTCCATCGTTGCCCAACTTCAGCCCTAGTCCTTTTATCTGGACCAAATCATGAAGTCTGTTGTTGGGCCTGCATTGCTATGTCATAAATCAAAGTAAGTGAATTATATATCGGCAACTTAATCAATTAGTTACAAGTTCCAAATTTATTTCAATTAGTTAGGTGGATGGATGGTCCCATAGCGATGGCATTAATTTTTCTCCGTTTCAAGCCTCACGTGTTTCATTTAAGTCATGTTTAAAAGAGGCCATTTTATGTCCACAAAATCCTTTTGAGTCTGTCCTCAGGATTCACTATTTATAAATACATGCAACATATAGCGAAACTTATCACTACAAATTCACACAGGAATTATAGAAGCTATTACCGTAGATTTCAGCTATGGCCGCTTCAACAACGACTACCGACGTGTTTTTGTCTGGAAAGTACAAGACTGTGCTTATAACAGTAGACACATCGTCTTCCAGTCTCGCGAATCCACCTCCAAAGCCTCTTCTGATCGGATCTCCGGCTGAAGTTGCCGGAGAATTCCCTGTTATGGTGCTTCTCCATGGTTTTATGATGGAAACTTCCTTCTACTCGCAGCTCATCCAACATGTTTCTTCTCATGGCTATATCATTGTTGCTCCTCAGGTAGATTATCTCTCTCTCTCTCTCTCTCTAAAATTAAAGGTTTTAACAGTGTTATTGTCCCATCGAACATTTTGTGACTTAACCAAGTAAATCCTTCCTTTAAATCCTTCCTTACATAGCGGATTAAATGATTTTTTTACATAAAATAAATAATTACATTACGTGTGATTAGAAGTTGTCAAATGCAATCAATAATATAATGTGCATGAGTTTTTAGTTTTCCGACATGGTTGTCAAACAAATCCTATGTCTTTTCTATGTCATCTGACATAATATTGCAAGTATATCCGCATCCTCATCTAGTATATTCTATCCATTCCACCATTCATCCAACTAAATAAGATGAATATGTTGACAAATAAGATTGTCGCATACCAGCGAAATATGGAAAATACTAGACTTACTAAAATTAGTTTACAAAATTGATCTACTAAGTGATGTGTCAAATTATGCTAATACCTCATTATTTATTAAAATATTAACACAATGGTAGTTATCTACCATTAAAATTTCATGATTAAAGATTTTATTAATCATAATATAACGAATTTCTTAATTTCTATAAATACTAGACAATGCTAACATTTTTATATAATTCATTATGTCAATCATAATACCAATTGTGATATGATATAATGCACATTTATTTATTATAATACCATATCATGTGCTCAGCTCTCAAGTATATTCATAAATCAATCACCAAAAAGTAAATAACTATCTGATACTCATGAAAATCAATATTCATGCCAAGCAATTAACTTATTGTTAGTATCTAAAAACAATTTAAATACACATAAAAAGGTCTATATTTTTCAAAATTAAAAAGAGAGAAAGAAAGCTTTATATCAAAGCTGATCACATGGATTGGTGGGGCCTCAACACGGCACTGGGGCCCGCCCCGCCTGCATAGTACGAGGTACAAAATGATTAAAGCCTGGACAAAGCTCGTCCTTTCTTATCTTGTTCAGTGGTAGAAGTGGTCCAGTTCAAATGAGTAATAGGTGAAAACTTCAAATTATTATGATTATTTATAGAGAAAAAGAAGTATACCTTAGACCATAAGGGTGCCAAAAAAAAAAAAAAAAAATCAGAAAGTTGAAATACCAAAACCGGATTGGCTTGGAATATCTGAGTTGGAATTAGGTCGGGGTTAATTTCAGTCTGATTCTGAATTTCATTTTCAGTTGGTCCACGCTACTAAGCTTGAGACGAAATTAAAAAAAAGTACATTTGAAAATTATAAGTTTAAAAAGTATAAATTAGGGGGAACTTGGGTCTATGATAAAAACCTTATCTTATGGAGTACGAACTACATTGGTGTTGTTCGTTGTCCCTATGGAGAGTGACTATTCCGTCGACTTTGTCCGAGATAGCAAGAGACCGATGAAACACCCTGTCGTCATCTTGGACAAACAACTAGAAAGGGAGGGAGCATCTAGCAATTACCGTTTAACGGTTGTGAATTTGAATTTTAGCATATTTTCTCTTTCATATATATATATATATATATCTTTCTTGCTTTTTCTTGATAAACTTCTTGCTCTTATTTTAATTTTCCGGACTATTTTAATTAATACTAAATAGATGAAGTTTTAGATTTAATTTATTAATTTGCTAAATTTTTTGAATTATTTCTTTGTTAGAGCTTTCTAAAATTTTCACGACACCAAAGTGGTGCTGTAAAAGCATAGTGGGTAGGGTTAGATTAGGTCTGAATTGGGTAAGGTTTGAAAAGCATGTTATTTATTTAATGGAAATGAGCGCATATGAGTTAGCAGGTCAATTTGATATGCATTCACATATAACTTATGCTTGAGGCAATCCACTTATTTGTCACATAAACATGACCCAAACTTAAAATCAGAGAAAGTAATTTGTATATGGAATTGACAGTGATCACATTGTGTATAACCCGACCAATAATATGATTATTTGTGTGCAATGAATTTCATCATACTCGACATCGTGTGCGTATGCATGTCAATTTTGATTAATCGGTTATATCATGCGTCACCGTCATATGGTGTGTCCTTCACATGATATATCTCCATAACAAGATAACCATCAAAAGATGCATAATCTGAAAAACCCTAATGTTTTTGACTCATCAAAACAAGTTTCTCATCTTCAACAGCTTTACACGTGTGCCGGGTGTGACAGCACCGATGATATCAATGCTGCAGCGGCAGACCACGAACTGGCTGTCCCAAGGCCTCGCCGCCGTCCTCCCATCCCAGGTCAGCGCGAACCTCGCCAAGCTCGTCCTCGCCGGCCACAGCCGCGGAGGCAAAGGCGCCTTCGCCCTCGCCCTCGGCAAATCATCGACGCCACTCACCCTGTCCTTCTCTGCCTTGCTCGGCATCGATCCCGTCGACGGCTTCGCCTTGTGCTGCTGTAAATTCCAGACCAAACCACCCGTCCTCACCGAAGGCCCACAGTCCTTCGACCTGAACATGCCCGTGATGGTCGTCGGGTCGGGCCTGGGAGAGGACAAGAAGTACAAGTTCATCCCGGCGTGCGCGCCGAAGGGGCTGAACCACGTGAAGTTTTACGAGAAGTGCCGGTCGCCTGCTTGGCACTTCGTCGCGAAAGACTACGGCCACATGGACATGCTGGATGACGTCACCAAGGGAGGAACACTGTTCACGTGCATGTGCGAGAACGGGAGCTCGAGGAGCCCATGAGGAGGTTCGTGGGAGGGGCGGCGGTGGCGTTCTTGAGGGCCTACTTGGGAGGTGACGATCGAGACCTGATGGCCTTGCAGGCCACGCCCGAAATTGCTCCCGTGCAGATCACGGTTGAGGCTCGCCTGTGAAAAATTGGTCGGGTGAAGATTTTCTGGGAACTGTCGGTTGATGTGTTTTGTCTTTTTTGGAGCTGGACAAGCTACCGAACGCTTTGTGGGGGCATCATAACTGTTTGAAATGTCCTTGCTTGCTTGCCCAAGGTTTTTGTGTAATCATTTATTTATAAATCATCGCTTATATTGTTTATCATAATAAATGAACGGAAAAATATTTTCATTGTCCATGAAATAAATTAGACATAAATCATCATCGAAAATAAAAATATTTTTTGATTAAACATTTTAAATGATATAAACAATATTTTCAGAAAAATATTTTTCTAACAATTTATTTTCTCGAAACATTGTCCCTAAATTTTCAGTGCTATGGGATCATGGAGTGATCCTTCATAGACGTGGGATTAACTGCCTGCTTATAGCCCACGTCTCGCCTCTCTTGCACAAGCCCAGAGACTAAGATAAGGTTTATTTGAGTAGGTTGGGTTGGACTAGGCATGAATTGGGTTGGGTGTGAATAGCATATTTGTACTCAATGGAAATGAGTGAAAATAAGTGAGCGATTCAATTTGGTTTACTTTTTTTTTTGGTTTCATGTATAACTTATGCTTGATACGATCTACTCGTCTGCCATGTATACATGACCTAGACTTTAATGAATATATTACATGGTAGTGATGACGTGGAGTATTATCTCCACCAGTCACCATTTTTATGTGTGTTACAAATCTTATCATACTCAATTTCACGTATGTATATGTCTCAATTTTGATTAATCAGTAACATCACATGTATTCGACTCGTCAATACAAGATAGACACCATTGGTGACGTCAACGTCGCGGCATCCACGAACTAGCTGTGCAATGCCTCCTAACGCTCCTCTCGTCCCAGGTCCGCTCAAGCCTCGCCAAGCTCATCCTCGCCTGACATTGCTCCTCACAGATCACGGTTGAGGTTGGCTTGCGAAATTGGTTGGTGAAGATTTTTCTTGGAACCGTTGTCGGTCCATGCATTTTGTCGTTTCAGAGCTGGACAAACTACTGAATCTTTGTGTGGCTTCATAATTGTTTGAAACATTCTTCTTGCTTGCCCAAGGTTTCTATGTAATTAGTGAGCAAATATGCGAACTGTCAGATCCAAAATAAACAGTTCGAGACAATTTTCGAAAAAAACATCATCCCCATTTGCTCCTCTTGGCCGAGGCATCACCACCTTCACACAATCAAATCTATATATGTTTGGCCTTCCAATATCTCGCAAAAATAAAGCAAAGTTACAACTAGTCTCTACTAACTTTAAATTCAATTTTTCCTTTAAATCTCCTCACAACTAACCTTCAAGCCAATCCAATTGAGTTACTAGAATTTTCTTTTTAGTTTCACCTGTCAAGTGGTTACAAGGTAAGTTCACGGGCTTCATTTTTTTTTTTTTAATGAAAAAGAGTTGACTTTAAGGTGATTAAAAGCTTTGTTTTTTTAAGATTCTACTCAAGGTAAGCAAAAATTCTATGATCTAATTGATCTACTTGTTAATGCCCAAACCAGATTGGCTCAAAATTTCTAGGTTTGAATTAGGTCGGGGTTGATTTTGTGGCTTATTCTAAATTTCATTTTCGATTGGTCCGCATTACTCAGCTTGAGATGAAAAAGAGAAAAAAAGAAAGAAAAAGAGAGCACATTTAGAAATAATAAAATTAAAGATTAAAAATGTAGAAATAAATCGATCGTTAATAAAGACACCAGACCATAAAAATACGAAATGAATGATCAAATATAAATGAGTCGGAAATGAGATGGTGCTAGGGCATATGAGATACGCATCATCCACGAGTCACGATTGTTTAGTTTCTATTTTGCCAAACTATAGTGAGCCCAAGAGTTATCTTGAGACAAAATGCGATGCATATAGTACTTGGAGAATCTAAGACAGGGACTATCGCGACCTCTTTTTTTTTTTTTTTTTTGCACCCGCAATCGGGTATGAGCCCCTAAGGAGGCTAATGGCTCGGCTGAATTTATTATGCCTGGACTCTCCCAAGTCCACAAATTCATGACTTTAATAGTCTAAGTTTTTAACCTGTAAGCCAATTTTTAAAATGGAGTCACCACTAATCGATTTGGGGTGGGTTGATAAGAAACCCAAGTGAAGTATCAGGAGAAATACTCACTCCTGCGCAACCAGAGAAATTAGGATCGGGAACTTGATTACACTAGTTAATCACTAATGCCCTTTCGGTACCTAATCTTGTTTAAGCCTTGAGGTTTTTTTGGATGTTTGAGGGATTTTCCATGCATTTTTTGCAGGAAAAACATGTTTCGAGTCTTTTTCTAATTTTTTTTGGACATAAAAGGGATTTTTTGGGATTTTTGGAAAAAATACAAGTCTTTTTGGCTTTTTATGAGTTTTTTTTTGGATTTTTCATGAATTTTTGGCCTTTTTTGGATTTTTGGCATTTTTTGTAAAATATGGAATATTTTAAATATTTTTGATTTTTTGGAAAATAAAATATTTTTTAAATATTTTTCAATATTTTTGGAAAATAAATTATTTTTAATTTTTCTCGATTTTTTGGAAAATAATTTTTTTGATTTTTTTAAAAAAAATATTTTTTGAAAATAAATTATTTTTAATTTTTCTCGAAAAATAAATTTTTTTTGATTTTTTTAAAAAATTTTTTTGAAAATAAATTATTTATTTTTTATTTCTTAGAATATTATTTGAAATCAAAATAATTTAAAAAAAGGGCCTTGGTCGGGTTTGCGGGCTGGGATCCGACTGAACACGGATGGGCCGCGTTGCGGGCCCAACTCGGATTTTTCTCCTTTTTCCTTTTTTTTGGATGAAACGGCATCGTGGCCGAGCGCTTGGATATGCCCGCCCGACCCGACGACCGGCTCCGTGACCCGACTCCCGGCGAACCCTACCCAAATCGACCGGACTCGCGACCCGACTTCCGACAACCCCAAATTCACGAAACCCTACCTGGATCCAACCCACTTGATGACCCGTCTTCTTCCCTCGTCGACCCGGCTCTAGAACCCTCGAGATTTGGCAATCCGCGGCGGGGGGTGGCCGGAATGTCACCGAGCGATGACTCGATGACGGATGGCAACTAGGGTTCCGGCAAACGACGACGGCGGCCGGTCCTCAAAAACAATGGCGGCAAAGACGACGGGTGACTGTTGGGTTTTTGGGGATGGCAATGACCTAGCTTGGGGCGAGATCTGGTGCAACGGTGAGGTGTGAAGGCGGCTGTTGTCATTACTTGCTAGCGGCAAGAGTGTGGCATGGTGGCGGTAACAGAAGGTAGCGGCGGTCGGGACGGGGCAGCAATAGCAGGCCCTCAACCTCCAGATCTGGTGCGGCTTCCACGAATCGATCGTGGCAACGGCGTTGGAACGGTGGCGAAGCAGTAGTAGCATCGGCTAAGGTGAGTCTTCGATTTCCCAGATTTGGCCCTCCGAACCTCCTCTCTCTGGCTTCGACCTTCTACGGCCTCGGCTTCTTCCACTTCGGATCTCTCCCCCTCAAGTTCGCTTGTCACTGGCCTCCCCCGAAGTCTCTCGGAGGGAGGTCGGTTTGAGCTCGCGACCCGATTTCCACCTTGCTCTCTCTTTGAGCTCCCCGAAGTCTCTCGGGAACCCCTCTGAGCTTGCTGGCTCGTGTCCTTCAACGACGGAAGTGCTCCGCTATTTATAGGCGAGGAGGTCCGGTCGACGGAGAGGCTTGGCCGCCGGTCTTTGGCTTGTCGATCGGACCCCTGCGGTTGAACCGGCGTCCCATCCGCCACTTGTCCGCCGCCCCCCCACGCGTGTCGCCGTTTGTCCGTTCATCCGGCGTCGCGCCCTCTGCGCGTGTGTTGCAGAGCGGACGAAGGAGGAAGAAGACCGAAGAGGGCCGGGCTGGAGGAGGAGGAAAATGGGCCATAGGGGCCCACGCGCAAGGGGAAGAGAGGGAGAAAAATGGGTTGTTTTTTTGTTTTATTTTTGTTTTTTGTGTTATTTGTTTATTTATTATCCAATAAAAACTTAATAAATAAAATAAAATAGACCTAAATAAAATTAAGGCGTCAACAGCTGCCCCTCTTTGAAGGTGAGCTTGTAGTGGTTGCATTCAAAGACAAACTGACGCCTAAATTTTATACATACATGCGTAGTAGATTATATTTTATTTAGGACCTATTATCTTATGCAAAAAAGAGCAATATAACTTTACATATACTAAGACAGATAAGAAGATACCTGTAGTTACCTACCGGGAGTGAGTGAGATAGGGTGTGAACTCCGAGCTTGGCAAGTATCAAGGCATCATCTTACCTGGTGATATGAGGATGTTACTTTTTTAGGGCTCGAACCATTCTTCAGTCGCCTGTTAAAACAAACCATGATTTATCTAGGACCCGAACCTTTCTTTGGTCGCCTTGACGAAAAATTGCTCATCCAGGACTCGAACCACATTAGTGATATCAATTCAATCATAAACCTTACAATTGAACTAATTTGGTCTTAAACCTTTTTACCTTGATATTAATTTAGTATATCACTCTATCCGACTAATTTAGATCGAAAATCATAAATATGGATGTCGGCTATCTGACATGGCATGGCCAACGCATGGCTAATGTTGACATGAATAATAATATTTTAATAATTTTTTGAATTTTTTAATAATTTGATAATTAGGGCTAGTGATAAAGACAACAAAATTATCCATGCCCAAATTTGGTGAGGATTGTGGCCCTCATTGGCCCAAAATGAAGGAAAAAAGAAGGAAAGAAAAAAGAAAAAAAAAGAATGAAAAATTATAAAAAAGTTCACCAAATAATTAAAATATATTTTAGAAATACTTATGTCAATGCAAGCCATGCAATATAGAATGATTAGCGTCCACATTAGTGATTTTCGATCTAAATTGATTGAATGGACTAAATTGGTACTTATATAAAAATGTTTACAATTAATTGATCAAATTGAAAAATTTAGAACTAAATTAGCATTGATGTAATAAATTTAGAATTTTTTATACTTTTCCTGCAAGATGTGGTCCCGTTTTTTCATACAAAAAGGGACAAAATCATTGGTCGTCTCAAAAATGTTGAGTAATAGGTATTCGGGTACACTCACCTTTCCTATATTCTCGCATTTATGATATGTACCACCTTTCACTGTCGACTGCTAATCGGGCTTTAAATATCACGTGGCCGTTTCAAATGGTGGACACATTGAAAAAATTAAGTCATTCGGGGACCAGCAGATTCTCAATTCCTAAAATGTGCTCCAATCTAGCCCATCGTACCATTTATGCCATGAATTTGAGTTTTTGTTTTTTAGCATAAACTCAGGCTAGTGATAGAGAAAATAAAATTGTCTCTACTCTATGCACCTAATCAACACAACAAAGGTGTTTTCTTAGCTACTAAATTGAACCAATGGATATATGAAATCGAATTCTTATGGCCTGTGTTTGGACAATCAATCAATGCATGCTCGTTATGATCTGCTCATTGTCACGATACAGACATAGTTTCGAGAGGTGACTTTATCAAAGGGGATTTGTAAAAAGCATACCCAAGTTTTTGCCTATGACAAATGCTGTTTACATGCCCTATATGGCTATAACACTCCATGCCTTACTGAGTTGACAGAGATAACCTCACAAGAACTGTCTAATTGGAATTAGAATTGGAAAGGGTGAAAATTGCTATTTATAAAGATGCAAAAACCGCACATTATCATACAAATACAAGACCATCCGTATCAATTAAAAATTGATGCTTTAGTCCATCATCTTTTGATTTTTTCCAGTTTGTTTCTTACATAGGCTTCATTTTTCTCTCTTCTAGTTACTAAGGTGCTTAAGCTGATTTCTGTAAAGGATTTTTTTGTAAGTAGTCGAACCTTGTTGGTATTTTTAGTAACTAATATTTGAAATATAAATTATAATCGTAAAGAGTTCATATCTTTAACCAAAAAAAAAAAAAATAAAAAATCCCCTTAAAAAACTTGAACTAAAGAATCATCTATTAGAACGAGTTGTTAGCCATTGAACTTTAGAGAGAAATTGAAAATAATTATTTTATTTATATTTGGGTAAATTAGAGAATCTTAGATGACTTTCGTAAAAAACAAAGTAACGAACATGTGAAACTTGTTTGAATTAAAAATAAAAGAAGAAGAGACAAGGTTGATAAAAATCATTAAATTGATTGATATATGTTAAATGTGTATTTTCCTCTATCATCAATAGATGAAATTGTAGTAAGAATTAATTTGGACCATTTAAATTTTAGAGCATGTCTAAAACTATTTGATGTGTGGAAATCACATGAGACAAAACTTATCTCTATTTCTTCTGCTACAGATTACATACCTCGCCCCAACTAAAATAATCGAAATGCCCTTTTTCGAAAGCCTAAGAAGCCCAAGCACTCACACATCTCAAATTGCTCGAACTCTCAATGAATCTCTACCAGCAGCTTCCATGCTGTGCCAGCTACCACCTCCATGTTAAGAGCTTCTCTATTAGGACGAAGCCGCCGGCTCGTTGTTTCGCTGATCTTTACTCCTCTCACTGTCTATCCCAGCTCCTCTCGCCATGTGCCAACGTCAACCTCCACCGGTCCTCCTCCCTCTCTCCCCCACTGAATATCTGTCTTATGTCTCTCATCTCTGCTCTCACTTTAGTGTGCTCACTAGGGGCACCGAGGCACTCAAGCCTGCATTACCAAAGTAGCAGAAGTGCTACTGTCTAGGAGAGATCGGGAGCTCAAGTCCAGGCCTGTGAACCCACTTTCATTAAAAAGCTTAAACTAATAAGTTATGAACCAACTTAAATATACATTAACCGCTTCACGTCACACCAATTATTTGATGTGGGACTTTTTCAACATAACTCTCATGTGTATCTCAATCATCTCCCTCTCAAGTGTAAGTTTAGTGTTAGGTCCGTTCCCCCTTAATCATTTAGTATCAACTTAACTTTTGAATTTCCATATTGCCCAACTTCAGCCCTAGTCCTTTTCTCCAGACCAAATCATGAAGTCTGTCATCCGGCCTGCATTGCTATGTCATAAATCAAAGTAAGTGAATTATATATTGGCAACTTAATCAATTAGTTTACAAGTTCCAAATTTATTTCTTTTGGCAAGAATTTCCAAATTTATTTCATCGACAGTAAAATTCTCTCTTCCGCCTGATATGGCCGGTTAGGTGGATAAATGGTCCCATGGTGATGGTTTTAATTTGTCTGCGTTTCAAGCCTCACGTGTTTCATTTAAGTCATGTTTAAAAGAGGCCATTTTATGTCCACAAAATCCTTTTGAGTCTGTCCTCAGGATTGACTAGTTATAAATACATCCATCATTTGGCGAAACTTATCACTACAAATTTACAGAGGAATTATAGAAGCTATTACCGTGGATTTCAGCCATGGCCGCTTCAACAACGACTACCGACGTGTTTTTGTCTGGAAAGTACAAGACTGTGCTTATAACGGTAGACACATCGTCTTCCAGTCTCGCGAATCCGCCTCCAAATCCTCTTCTGATCGGATCTCCGGCTGAAGTTGCCGGAGAATTCCCTGTTATGGTGCTTCTTCATGGTTATATGATGGAAACTTCCTTCTACTCGCAGCTCATCCAACATGTTTCTTCTCATGGCTATATCATGGTTGCTCCTCAGGTAGATTCTCTCTCTCTCTCTCTCTCTCTCTCTCTCTCTCTCTCTCTCTCTCTAAAATTAAAAGGTTTTAACAGTGTTATTGTCCCATTGAACATTTTGTGACTTAACTAAGTAAATCCTTCCTTTAAATCCTTCCTTACATAGCAGATTAAATGATTTTTTTACATAAAATAATTAATTACATTACGTGTAATTAGATGTTGTCAAATGCAATCAATAATATATTGTGCATGAGGTTTTAGTTTTCCGACATGGTTATCAAAAAAATCCTATATCTTTTCTATGTCATCTGACATAATATTGTGAGTATATCTGCATCCTCATATAATATATTCATCCAACTAAATAAGATGAATATGTTGACAATTAAGATTGTCACATACCAGCAAAAGATGGAAAATACTAGACTTACTAAAATTAGTTTACAAAATTGATCTACTAAGTGATGTGTCAAATTATGGTAATACCTCATTATTTATCAAAATATTAACACAATGGTAGTTGTCTACCATTAAACTTTCATGATTAAAGATTGTATTAATCATGATATAACGAATGTCTTAATTTCTATAACTACTAGACAATGCTAACATTTTTATATAATTAATTATATCAATCATAATACCAATTGTGATATGATATAATGCACATTTATTTATTATAATACCATATCATGTGCTTAGCTCTCAGGTATATTCATAAATCAATCACCAAAAAGTAAATAACTAGCTGATACTCATGAAAATCAATATTCATGCCAAGCAATTAACTTATTGTTAGTATCTCAAAACAATTTAAATACACATAAAAATGTCTATATATTTTCAAAATTAAAAAGAGAGAAAGAAAGCTTTGTGGGTGGCTGTGATCAAAGCTGATCACATGGATTGGTGGGGCCTCAACACGGCACTGAGGCCCGCCCCGCATGAATAGTACGTGGTACAAAATGATTAAAGCCTGGACAAAGCTCGTCCTTTCTTGGAAGTATCTTGTCCAGTGGTAGAAGTGGTCCAGTTCACATGAGCAACTGGTGAAAATTTCAAATTATTATGATTATTTATAGAGAAAGAGGAGTCAACCTTAGACCATAAGGGTGCCAAAAAAAAAAAAAAAAAGCTCAGAAAGTCAAAATATCAAAACCAGATTGGCTTGGAATATCTGGGTTGGAATTAGGTCGGGGTTGTTTTCAGCCTGATTCTGAATTTCATTTTCGGTTGGTCCATGCTACTAAGCTTGAGATGAAATTAAATATAAGTACATTTGAAAATTATAAGTTCAAAAGTATAAATTAGCGGGAACTTGGGTCTAAGATTAAAAATCTTATCTTATGGAGTGCAAACTACATTGGTGATGTTCGTCGTCTCTATGGAGAGTGACTATTGTGTCGACTTTGTCCGAGATAGCAAGAGAACGATGGAACACCCTGTCATCATCTTGGACAAATAACTAGAAAGGGAAGGAGCATCTAGCAATCACTGTTTAACGGTTGTCATGAATTTTAATTTTAGCATATTTAATCTTATATATATATTTCTTATATCTTTTTTTTTTCTTGATAAACTTCTTGCTCTTATTTTGATTTTCTTGACTATTTTAATTAATACTAAATAGATGAAGTTTTAGATTTAATTTATTAATATGCTAAGTTTTTTGAAATATTTCTCTGTTAGAGCTTTCTAAAATTTTCACGGCATCAAAGTGGTGCTGTAAAAGCATAGTGGGTAGGGTTAGATTAGGTCTGAATTGACTAAGGTTTGAAAAGCATGTTATTTATTTAATGGAAGTGAGCACATATGAGTTAGCGGGTCCATTTGATCTACATTCACATATAACTTATGCTTGAGACAATCCACTTATTTGCCTCATACACATGACCCAAACCTAGAATCTGAGAAAGTAATTTGTATATGGAATCGACAATGATGATGTTGTGTATAACTCAACCAATAATATGATTATTTGTGTGTTATGAATTTTATCATACTCGACATCGTGTGTGTATGCATGTCAATTTTGATTAATCGGTTATATTACGTGTTATCGTCATGTGGTGTGTCCTTCGCATAATATATCTCCATAACAAGATAAACACCAAAAAATGCATAATCTGAAAAACCCTAATTGTTTTTGACTCATCAAAACAAGTTTCTCATCTTCAACAGCTTTACACGTGTGCCGCGAGTGACAGCACCGATGATATCAATGCTGCAGCGGCAACCACAAACTGGCTGTCCCAAGGCCTCGCCGCCGTCCTCCCCTCCCAGGTCAGCGCGAACCTCGCCAAGCTCGTCCTCGCCGGCCACAGCCGCGGAGGCAAAGGCGCCTTCGCCCTCGCCCTCGGCAAATCATCGACCCCGCTCGCCCTGTCCTTCTCGGCCTTGCTCGGCATCGATCCCGTCGACGGCGCGGCCTCGTGCTGCTGTAAATTCCAGACCAAACCACCCGTCCTCACCAAAGTCGCACAGTCCTTCGACCTGAATATGCCCGTGATGGTCGTCGGGTCGGGGCTGGGCGAGGACAAGAAGTACAAGGTCTTCCCGGCGTGCGCGCCGAAGGGGCTGAACCACGCGGAGTTCTTCGAGGAGTGCCGGTCGCCTGCCTGGCACTTCGTCGCGAAAGACTACGGCCACATGGACATGCTGGATGACGACACCAAGGGGATAAGAGGGGTGGTCTCGTACTGCATGTGCGAGAACGGGAGCTCGAGGGAGCCCATGAGGAGGTTCGTGGGAGGGGCGGCGGTGGCGTTCTTGAGGGCCTACTTGGGAGGTGACGATCGAGACCTGATGGCCTTGCAGGACACGCCCGACATTGCTCCCGTGCAGATCACGGTTGAGGCTCGCCTGTGAAAAATTGGTTGGCGAAGATTTTCTTGGAACTGTCGGTCGATGTGTTTTGTCTTTTTCGGAGCTGGACAAGCCACTGATGGAAATGTCTTTGTGGGTTTTTGGCATCATAACTTTTGAAACGGTCTATTAACTCCCATGTTTATGTTGAGTGATGGTGGGTGAAATGCCCGCTACTGAGTTAGCATGGGTTTTGGCATTATTCAACCATAGGTTAATTCAGTTCCCCTATTGAAACGGCCGAGAGTCTTGAAGAGTTGGTAAGAATTGGAGGGGTCCCTCCTTAGGGAATTAAGCACAATATTGAGCAAAGCAAAGATAATGCATAGAAAATATTAGAGTAATGACATTATCATTACGTTTTAATAACATCAAAATTTTCAAATTAATTTATTTATGATAAATTTATCTCAAATTAATTTTATAATCAAGACAAACCTCAAATTGATACACTTATAATGAAAAAAATTGTTATTAATGTATTTATTTGGGATTTTTAGTAGTTAAAAAATTGATTTAAGGTAAATTTATCACATGTTTATTAGTTTTGACATTTTCGTGATATCAACCCTACAAGTACTGAACTTTTATCCATTTTGTGATCAAGTGTCTAATGCTTTTTTTTTTTTTTTATCATTAATTGAGTATCTCGGCTTTTTGAATCGCAATCAATGTCCTGCTTCCATTAAGTTGAATATTAAGTCATTTGATTTTTGCTAAGATGGTTTACATGATAGATCAAATGATGACATAGACCTTCGCGTCATTTTATTTTTTCCATATAAGAACAAATAATTTTTTCTTTTTTTGCATCATCTAACAAATAATTATTTTCTTTTGCATCTTCTTTTTCTATTTTTTTGTGTTCATCTTTTATTCTCCTTTTTCAAAGTAGTCACTACGCTCTTCTCTTTAATTGTTCATAGACAATGAATAATTTGAAAAATATATTTTTTTAAATGATCGCTTGTATTGTTTACTAAAATAAATAACAAAAATATTTTCATTGTCCACGAAATAAGTTAGACATAAATTATCGTCGATAATAAAAATATTTTGTTGATTAAATATTTTAAACAGTATAAAAATTATTCAGAAAAATATCTTCTTAACAATTCATTTTCTTGGAAACATTGTCCCTAAATTTTCAGTGCTACGGGATCATGGAGTGATCCTTCATATACGTGGGTTTAACTGCCGGATTATAACCCACATCTCGCCTCTCTTGCACAGGCCCAGAGACTAAGATCTGGATGGGCCGTCATGGTGGGCTCATCAATGCACCCTAAGATAAAGGGTTATTTGTACTCAATGGAAATGAGTGAAAATGAGTGAGCGAGTCAATTTGGTTTACTTTCGTGTATAACCTATGCTCGATACGATCTACTCCAGTGATGACAACATGGAGTATTATCCTCACTAATCACCATTTTATGTGTATTATAAATCTTATCATTCTTGATTTTTCGGATGTATATATCTCAATTTTGATTAATCAGTTACATCACGTGTATTTGACTCATCAATACAAGACAGACATCACTGGTGACGTCAACGTGGTGGCATCCACGAACTAGCTGTCCAATGCCTCCCCACGCTCCCTCCATCCCAGGTCCGCTCAAACCTCGCCAAGCTCACCCTCGCCTGACATTGCTTCTCTGCAGATCACGGTTGAGGTTGGCTTGTGAAATTGGTTGGTGAAGATTTTTCTTGGAACTGTTGTCGGTCCATGCGTTTTGTCGTTTCAGAGCTGGACAAGCTACTGAATCTTTGTGTGGCTTCATAATCGTTTGAAACATTCTTCTTGCTTGCCCAAGGTTTTTATGTAATTAGTGAGCAAATATGCGAACTATCGGATCCAAAATAAACAGTTTGAGACAATTTTCGAAAAATAAAAATAAATATCATCCCCATTTGCTCCTCTTGGCCGAGGCATCACCACCTTCACACAATCAAATCTATATATGTTTGGCCTTCCTATATCTCGCAAAAATAAAGCAAAGTTACAACTAGTCTCTACTAACTTTAAATTCAATTTTTCCTTTAAATCTCCTCACATCTAACCTTCAAGCCAATCCAATTGAGTTACTAGAATTTTCTTTTTAGTTTCACCTATCAAGTGGTTACAAGGTAAGTTCATGGGCTTCAATTTTTTTTTTTTTTTTAACAAACTAGTTTTGTTTTTAATGAAAAAGAGCTGACTTTAAGGTGATTAAAAGCTTTGTTTGTTTAAGATTCTACTCAAGGTGAGCAAAAACTCTATGAACTAAATTAGATCGATCTACTTGTTAATGCCTGAACTGGATTGGCTCAAAATTTCTAGGTTTGAATTAGGTTGGGGTTGATTTCATGCCTTATTCTAAATTTCATTTTCAATTGGTCTGCATTACTCAGCCTGAGATGAAAAAAAAAAAAAAGAGAGCACATTTAGAGAAAAAATATAAAGATAAAAAAATGTAGAAATAAATCAATCATTATTAAAGACACCAGACCATAAAAATACGAAATGAACGATCAAATATAAATGAGCCGGAAATGAGATGGTGCTAGGGCATATGAGATACACATCATCCACAAGTCATGATTGTTTATTTTTTATTTTGCCAAACTATAGCGAGCACAAGAGTTATTTTGAGACAAAATGCGATGCATACGTACTTTGAGAGTCTAAGACAAGGACAGATATCAAATTGGAGTTGACCCAATTTGCAACAGTTGTACACATCCGCCGGTCAAAAGCAAGTGAGGATGTTAGCTCCACTCCACACCAACAATTCCCAATTGGCTCTGTGCGTTTGACTTACAATTTGTTATAACTTGGCCGTGGTGGGAAAATTAGGGGAAATCTGGGTCCGATGAAAAACCTCAATTTTATGGAGCACAAACTACACTAGTGGCGTTCGCTGCCTCCTAAGGGCGGTGACTACCGCATCAACTTCGCCTGAGATGGCAAGAGACCGATGCCCGATCCCATTCGGCAACAACTAATCGTGTCCCAACTAGAGAGAACCAAGGGCAAGCGACTACGTGACGGTCGCAACTCAAGGGAGATGGTCGCTTGAGGAAGGCAATGACCTCACGCATGCACGTGCACGCGCGCACTCACTCGGGGAGGGAAGGAGCATCGGGCAATCACCATTTGGCGATTGTCATGAATCTGAATTTTAGCATCCTCTTGCTCATGCTCTAATTTTGTTGATTATTTTAAATTAATAATAAGTTGATGAAGTTATAGATTTGATTTATTAATTAGCTAGATTTTTGAAATATATTATTTTCAAATTTATCTACAATTTTTTCACGACACAAAAAAGGTTCAGCGAAGGCATCAACACTAACACTAATAGATGTGGAGTACCGGTTGCAGTGATTTAATCAATGCACCCCAAGTGGATTATCTGAGTATGTTGGGTTCGATTAAGTATAAATTGGGTCGAGTATGAAATGCATGTTTTCTATCCAAAGAAATGAGTGAATATAAATTAGTGGGTCAATTTGATCCACATTTATATAAAACTTATGCCGGACACAATCCACTCATTCGCCATATATACATGACCCAAATCTAAATTAGGAGAGGCTGAAAGTCCTGGGATCGTTGCAACCCAATCAATGTTTCCATATCTTTCGGCGTATCACCAGTACTACCGTAGATGTGAGCTTAGCAACAGGAGTCAATCTCCAAGAGGTAATCGAGCGTCTCTTTGATATTGAATTCAGTTTACGTCCCCTTTATCAAGAAGAAAGAGTAAACTTCGTGTAAAGAATAAATCATTTGGTGATAATGACATGATATATTACCCAACCAATCACGATGATTATATGTTATGAATCTCATCATACTTGGCATCATATATGTATACATCTCAATTTTGATTAGTCGGTTACATCATATGTCGTTGTAATGAGGTGTCCTGTCATACAATACGCCTTCTTTGCCTGGATAGACACTCAAAGAAGGCATAATCTTTCAGATTAATCTAATGTGTTCAACTTATAAAAACAAGTTTCGGATATTCAACAGCTTTACACCAGTTTCGGGTGCGACAGCACCGATGAGATCAGCGGTGACCATGAATTATAGCTGTTCCAGGGCCTCGCTACGGTCCTCCCGCCCTAGGTCCGCTCGAACCTCGCCGGCCTTAGCTGAAGAGGCAAAGATGCCTTCGTGCTTGCCCTCGGCTACTTATCCACCCCGCTCACCCTGCCCTTCTCAGCCTTGCTCGGCCTCGATCCTGTCGACGGCATGACCATGTGCTCCCAAAAGGTCCAGACGCCACCACCCGTCCTCACCTACGTCGCAGTCTTTGACCTGAAAATGCCCGTGACGGTCGTTGGATTGGGCCTGGGCGAGGACGAGAAGTAGCTGGTCTTCCCGGCATGCGCGCGGAAGGGTTTGAACCACGCGGAGTTCTTCGAGGAGTGCTGTCCACCTGCTTGTCACTTTGTCGCTGACGATTACGGCCACATGGATGGACAAACTCGATGATGACACGGAGGGGTTGAAAGGGGCGGCCACGTACTGCATGTGCAAGAACGGGAGCTCCAGAGAGCCCATGAGGAGGCTCGTGGGAGGGGCGGTTGTCGCGTTCTTGGGGGCCTTTCTCCTATTTGGAAGGGGACGATCGGGACTTGATGGCAATAAAGGACACGCCCAACATTGCTCCTGTAAAGACCAGAGTGCAGATTCGCTTGTAAAATGGTTGGTGAATAATATATATGTGTGTGTGGGGGGCATCATTATTGTTCGAAACATTTCTCTTACCAAAGGTTTTTGCATACTTTTTTAAGAAATATGAATTGTCCGATCCAAAATGATGGAAAGGCGCCACCTTGCCTCGAGAAACTACCCAGAGCTCGTCCATGCATCCAGTTATTAGATGCTCATCATGACTAACCTGCAAATCAAGGTGAAAAGAGGGCTATTAACCGTGAAGACGATTCATCATTGGTCAAATTGAAGTATTTTGGCAAGAAAATCAATCTCACCATCAGAATTTCTCCTTGGAACAAGACCAGGCCTTGGATGAGCACCTCAACCGCATCCAATCCGACAGCCGGGGATGGTAAAAAACGCAGAATCATACTCATCTATCCTTAGACAAGAAACTAACAATCTACAAAGATAACACTTTAGTAGTCATGGTCATTAAAGCAGAACTTAATGTCCACATTTATAAACAAAGAGATTTCCACATTAATTATATGCAAATCTAAGTACTGCCTATAGGCACAGATATCATAAATACTTGTTATTATAGATTACTAGTATACAATCACTGATCATGCTAGCATAACTATTCTATTTGCAATATTTCGCAAGTTGGAACAATTACATTGGTTTCTATTCCAGTATAAGTTAGATGTATGATGATAGAGGCTCCCTTTTGCTGTGGATCACTGATTGATTCTACTGTGTTTTCAATGTAAAACCATATTCCAACAATTTCAATTAGTTCAAGACAATAACAAGCTAACTGAAAAAGTAATCTAAGTGTCAAGTTGGAGAAAAATGAATAAACGTACCAGATGATTGAAAGGCTCATCAAGGAAAACCATGTGAGGTTTCTTGAAAGTTATCTTGATAAATGCAACTCTGCTTTTTCTGAACACCTATTTATATGGTCAAAGCACCATGTTACATGGGCAATAACAACCAAAAAGCCTCGGAGAAAGTACACAGTAAACTGCAATTCACATTATTAGCTAACATTTGATAGAGCTTCACAACGTCTCATGAAATTTGCTTCAACAAAAAATTTACATATGCAACAGTAGCAGAGATGGAGGAGATGTATCGGACAAGGCATACATTGGTTGAAGTGCAACATTTCCAATTACACCAAAGGAACCCAAGTGAGCTCGAAGCTTTTGTTCCGAAACTCCCTGCAACAAGAATGCCACATAAAAAGGTATTTTCAGATAAAATAACATCACGTATGATGGAATGTTATTCCACAGTAGAGTATACATAAACGATTGATTCTTTAAAGAACTGGATAGGTTTGCCCCAAATGTCACTACTGACAATCCAAACATAGAGGCAGGCAGCACATCATTACAATCTCAACCAAACACGCATAAGTATATTGGCTAAAAATTTCTAGCAAGCTGATGGTAATAGTTCCTAATCCGCCAGAGATGAAGACCCAAACAGAAGTTGATTTATGGAATATCAATGTTGTCAGGAATTGGAGTTGCATTGAAAGCTTGGAGCCAGAATTTAAACCCTGCTTAATACTACGAAGGATCATCATCAACAAAAAGAATGTTCTCGATTCTAACGAAAACAATAACAAAAAAAAAAAAAAAAAAAACGCATCCCCTTTCTTCACAATCATATCACAGCTTCCACATGACTAATCACGCTTTTAGTTTTCACTAGAAGAAAATATTAAACACATCAGTGCACCAAATAAAATCAAAAGCGTCTTTCTTTTTTCTTTTTTTTTTTTTTTTTTGAATTGTGAAATACGACACATGGCATTGACAGAATTAGCCCTACCTCCATAGTATCACAATGGTATTTGCAAGTGATCCTTCCAAGAGATTTTGCCAATATAGATCACAATGGTATCTGCAAAACAACCACAGTGAATGAACTTAAGGGCACGAGAAAACAGATGTTAGGAAGAGAACATACAACAAGTGCTGAAAATGCAGGGGAATATGATTGTGGAACGCTATGATTCTTGGTGAGTCTCATGCAAAGCATCGTGCATTTACCTTCACAATTTGTATCATGAGTCGATCAAGTGCAAAAATAAGCAGAGTTTCTGGGAATCACAAGCAAAGTTCAAGACATGTCATCGATGCAGCAAGAGGTAGCACTGTGAACATTTCTCCTTACAGATGTCAATCTTTCACCTTTAGCGGCTGGTTTTTCGGAAATTTATGTGAAAAATCTCAATGAGGAAAATCAGATTTGTGTTAAGCATCGAACTGAAGTGACAGAGAGCCGAAATCGATGCATTTAAGACAAAAGAACTTACCCAAACCCTAGAAATCTGATTGTAGATGCAAGGGATGGATCGCGACAGTTAGCAAATGAAAGCAAAGTGGGTCGATTGCGATTGATCGGATTTGAGAACCCAATTGATGTGGATGTCGAGGGTTTCTTGGACTTCCCGAAATTCATGTCGGAGCTTCTTCATGGGAAAGTATGGAATTTGTATCGAGCATTGAGTTGAGGAAGCAGAATGGAAATCGATGCCTTCAAAACCATAAACTTACCGAAACCCTAAGAAAACCTGACCATACATGGACAAATCAATTCACCGGATAAAATCACCATCAATGCTGATGCTCGGGATGTCTTGGACAAGGGGCCAATAGTCGCCAGTGAGTTTTGAGCAACGATCTTTCAGAATCTCACATCCTTGTATCTGCAACCATTGGAGGGAGGAAGGGAGGCCATCCTCTGGCAAGTCCCTCAACTTCGGGCAATCAGAAATCTCTAATGATCGGAGAGAGGAGAGATGGTGGCGAAGACCACTTGATAGTTTTTCCACCTTGCTCATTTCTGATATGTCAAGAACGGTTAGAGAGGAAGGAAAGAGAAGACTCCATGTATCTTCCTCGTCCTCATCCCCTCGCAGGAAACCGCACCTTCTCTCCCTTCCCCTCCCATGCTGCACCCGTCAATAAGTAGATGCGTGAGGGATGTGAGAAGGGGTAAGCCCCATTCTCTCATTGGCTGCTTCATATTCTCGCACCCTTTTATCGAAAGGGACCGCAAATTGGGAGGCAAACCTCCTTTGGGGAAGCATTCGATATTTTCACACACCAAAATTTCTAGCCACCGAAGGGACGTAAGGTGATGCCACTCGTCTGGTAGAGACTTTATCTTTGGACAATCAGTAAGATAAAGAGCCGATAGGGTGATGGGAAGAGGAGGGAAGTCCTCTATCTCCAATTCTGGACACTGCCCTATTTCGAAATGAGTGAGATGGGAGAGCGTGTGAAGGAACCGTGGTAAGCTTACCAAATTCTTACATGTAGTTATAGCCAAATAATTTAGCGATTCTGTGATGATTTCTTCAAGAGACTCCACCCATTCACACCTATGAATAGTAAGCTTCTTCAGAGAAGCAAGTCTACTCATGTCAAATAGAAAGGATATCAAAGAATCACAATTATCTATACTAAGAAATTTAAGTTGAGATATCGGGTTATTGTTGTTGGGGTCATCTTGAGGAATATTTAGTCCCATGATTTTTGGACAATTCTGAATGGTCAAATCTCTTAATGTGTACATTTTGCTTGGAAGCTTTTCTAAACCCATGCAATTTCTTAATTCCATCTTTTCAAGGTTGGAAGATAGCTCCATTTCTCCTTCTCTAGCCACGAAAGATGTGAATTGAGGACAACTATCGATGACTACATTCCGAAGGCAAGTAAGATTTTGTGTCTCATTTCCATCTTGCCACAAGTAGTTTAGCTTGTCACACCGTCCTATATAAAGCTCATTCAGCTTAACCAAGTAGCTCATAAACCTATTATCAAAGCAAACAAGCTCTGCAAGATTCTCAATTTTGAGAACTATCAATGAAGTTAGGTTAACCAAGGTTTTTAAGATCTCATTGTTACAATCATTAAGGTATAACTCACAAAGAGATGGGAGATAGACCACACTGGTTGAGTTATTCAAATGCGGGCATGAATGAACTTCAAGTTTCATGAGAAGATCAAGTTGACCAGGCAATGCCCTGACCAACGAATGACATCTTTGGACGACAAGATGCTGAAGACAAGAGAATGGGACATCTTCTTCTTGACCCCCAACACAATGAGACCAATCCTTCCATGCCAACATCTCTTCCAACTTCAAAGTTGTTAAGGATGAAAAAGGCCTTTTACCTCCGTAAAATCTAGGGCCTATCATGCTTACTGCATGTAGACCTTCAAGAGATAATTCTCTAAGTGAAGGTAGTTGTCCAAGTGACGGAAGTGATGTGACGTTAGGACAGTCCCTTAAGCATAAAGAAACTATCTTGGAATAAGAGGGACCATCTAACCATGAGGGGAATTTAGCACCAACATAGAACGAGATAGAGAGATGTCCAAGATTAGTGTGAGGTTGCAAAGAGTGAAGCACCAATTCTTCGTGATTCCCATACCGCAAATTTCCAAAATTTTCACCCCAATGCAAGAATAAGTTGGTAAGGCCTCGCTTTCCACTTAAATTGGCATGAACCGCATCTCTAACTTCTTTCACCTTTTGCAATTCTGATATGAACAATTCTCCTTGAAGATGTGGCAAGTCCTTTAACTCCTTTAACCGTGACCCTTTGTCTGGTCCTACTACAAACTTGGACAAGATCGTAAGATTCTTCAAATTACAGATACTCATTGGCATCTCTTTTAGACTACTTGTATCTCTAATATCAAGAAATTGTAAGCTAACCAATTTTGTGATTCCTTGAGGCAACATAGAAAGCTGGTGACAACCTTTTAAAATCAAAGCTTGTAACATGCACACGTTGCCAATTGACTCAGGTAACCTTTCTATACTTGTGTGTGAGAAATTGAGATAGCGAAGATGTTTTAAATCACCAACACAATTCGGTACCTCTCTGATGGGACAATAACATAAGGAGAACCCCCTTAAATACTTTAATTTTGTTAGCAAATCATGTAGCACTTTGCTGGAAATTTGGACTAGGTAAAGTCCATGAGATTTATCAGGCAATAATATCAAACTTCTTAGTACCTTCATTTGATGATATGCTCTCATGCATTTTGATGTAACACCCTCCAACGCGGTGAATGATGCATAACGAACTTTCTCGAGAGATACATCATCTTCATTACTTGCTAGCTGAGACTCAAAGTTAAAGCATGTCTCACCCGCAATTGACTTTGCTAGATCATTTAAAATATCATGCATTGAAAACTTAGATGTGTTGACACTTGATTGTTGAAGAAATGATCTAGATACTAACTCATCGAAATGAGTCCGTCCCCATTCCAAGATATTCTCCTTTGATCTTCCTCCATCTAAAAAACCCTCCGCTATCCATAAGTGTACAAGCTCATCCCTCTCAATTTCATAATCCTTGGGAAATACTGCACAATAAACAAAACATCTCTTCAAGTAAGAAGGAAGATGGTCATAACTCAATTTCAAAACTTGAATAACCTCATCATTTTCTCCCATTGGAAGATCCCACATTTTGTTCTTTAAGATAGCTTCCCATTGATCGGGATTCCCTTTATTACGTAGGAAACTTCCTAATACCTTCACTGCCAAAGGTGAACCTTTACATTTTTCAGCTATTTTCTTGCCTATTGTTTCAAGATCTAGACGCTTCTCAAAATTTGTTGTTTTGAGAGCATGATAGGCTAATAAGCTTGTACATTTATCAAGGGACAACCCCTTCAAAGGATATGGCAAAGCTCCTGTCATGGAAACAACAATTTCATTGCGAGTCGTGATGATGATCTTGCTTCCCTTAGCCCCAGCTTCAAATGGCTTTAAGAGGCAAGTCCATTCTCCATACTTTTCATTCCAAACATCATCCAAAACCACAAGGAACTTTTTCCCTGATAGACTGTCATTCAACTTAACTTGAAGCCTGTTAAGATCTTCACCCTCGTTGGACACCTCGGTGATTGACCGCAAAATAGTCTTGGTTATGTCGAGAACATTAAAAACATCCGAAACACAAACCCATGCTCTCCTTTCAAAGTACCTACTAACTCTGACATCATTATACAACCGTTGAGCCAAGGCCGTCTTTCCAACACCGCCCATCCCAACTATGGGGACTATACTCAATGCGGTATCAACATTTTCGGCTTCACCAGTCAAGAGATCAAGTAATTCTGCTTCTTCCTTCTCCCTACCAAAAAATCGAGGCTCTGGCAGAGAACTACTGGGGAGCCTTTTGTCAGTGTATTCAGATATGTTCACAGCATTTTCTATCAAACTTAGATGAGCCTTCCTAGTGATAATCTCTTCCAACTTGTCAGAAATCTTTTGTACTTTAGTTTGAGACACTAGTGACCATGGTTTTGCATATGATATGGAGGATATATGTTGGCTAACAAAAGGAACTTCCATTTCACCAAACCTCCACTCATGCTGGATTCTGCCTTCAACTTGGCTTGGGTGGCTGCAATGGCAACTCATCAAGCAAGTCTTCCATGTCGTAAGCCAAGTCCCTAACATCATCTAGCCATAGCTTCATTGGACCTTTATTGCTTAGTTGCTTGTCCTCTGCGTCACCCAGCACTGCATTGATTGTAACCAGCATCTTCTTCCACTTATTGAGCAGGTCAATGCTAATTCCAGAGAAGGGTGGTGATCCTCTCCTTTGCGCATAGTCCAATCCCAGAGAAGCCAACTTCTCGAACAGGACTTGAAGAAGGGCACTCAAAAGGATCTCCCCAATGGCCATTGGTGAATTCATAAACTGTAGAGAACAACACGGGTTATGGCAAAGCAAAGTGATAACGAGCTGATGGAGAGAGAAAATAGGTGAATCAGTCATTGTGGAGAACAATGGTCATGGCGAAGCAAAATGATAGTGAGCGAATGGAAAGAGAAAGACTAAAGTCCACGAAGACCAAGACTTTCACCCAACAAAAACATTAAACAAAGACCAAGACTTTCATGGATGCACATCAATGGTTAGAGAAATAAATAAAATAAATAAATACTTTTTGCCCACAAGTTTTTGTCTCATAATTTTTAAAAATGACCTTTTTTCTGTTAAATAAGGAAAACAAAACATGTGCTTTGGGCTAAACAAGAAAAAGGGCGTGTCACACTCCGAACCTCGAGTACGTGCATAACCCTTTGTGGTCTATAAAATTGTGACGTCCCAGGGAGTGTCGCCGACCCATTCATTATTTTGCGCATGCGGAAACATAAAACAATCTTTATACAACATAATAGTGGATGGAAACGTAGGATAATATTTTCACAAACCACACCTACAATACAGTAGTACTTATATACATACCAGTTTAACACTCCAAGATCTAATATAAAAAGCGAAGATATTTGGCTACCTACGTGCTAAGCTTCCATTTATAAGACTAGGGTTCGCTATTACATTATCATATTTCTAGACCTCTCTAGGGTGAACTGTCACCCATCATCCAGCCTTGACGGAAGACCTATCACCACCTAGGAGAAGATAGCAAGAAACCTACACTTCCCTTCCTGCAGACCCCTATACACAACTTGGCCTTCCTCCATCTAGGAACCTGAAAATTTTAGCCCACTAAGGGATGAGATCACATCTTAGCGAGTTCAATCCCTAAATCTAGAGTAGGAGAAAGGTACACTCCACATGCAATCTAATCACCTTTCTCACAACTTTTTTCATACACAAAAAGAGCCGATCATGGAGGAGTCAATGAATGTCAAATTTCAAAACTCTACGCAAAATGAATCCAGTCTAACTCATCATGAAGAGTCTGAACCTACTCCAGACCCTCCAAAGCTTATAACTCAAGAAGCATCTCAGACTCTGGAAGACTAGCATCAAGCTGTTCGTGAAGATTCAAATAAGGAAAGAGATCATCAACCAGACAAATCAACCCGTGCTTCGGAAGCATAAGTCCAGTCATCCCAAAGATCTCATTATCGGCGAAATCAATGAAGGAATTCGCACCAGATCTAAAAGGCATGAAGAGTCTAGTGCTGTAGTTCTCATTTTTGAAATTGAGCCAAAGAGCATAGAAGAAGCATTATCTGATGAAAGCTGGATTGAAGCTATGCAAGAAGAGCTCAGACAGTTCAACATTAATGATGTCTGGGAATTGACATCTAAACCAAAAGGTAAAACTGTCATTGGAGCTAAATGGTTGTTCGAAACAAAGCAAGACTCATGGCTAAAGGATACATGCAAGAAGAAGGAATAGACTATGATGAGACTTACGCACCAGTATCAAGGTTAGAAGCTATTCGACTATTACTTGCGTTTGCTTGTTATAAAAATTTCAGGTTATTCCAAATGGACATCAAAAGTCCATTCCTAAATGGATTTATCCATGAGGAAGTTTACGTGGGAACAACCACCAGGGTTTGAAGACCCAAAGTGCTGATCAGTCTTATTTGAAAAAGACCTTGTATGGTTTAAAGCAAGCACCTCGAGCTTGGTACGACACTAAGTAAGTTCTTAATACATAATGGTTTTGTCAAAGGTAAAGTAGATACTACTTTATTTATCAAAAATGAAAACAAAAACTTTTTACTTGTTCAAATATATATGGATGATATTATTTTTGGATCCTTAATGAAAGTTTATGCAAGAAATTTTCAAAGTCTATGCAGGATGAGTTTGAAATGAGTATGATAGGAGAGTTAACATTCTTTCTCGGGCTTCAAGTGAAACAACTGAGTGCTCTCGGTGATCAAATCTTTCACATCATATGAATACCATAACATACATATAGTATTGAGCTTTCACATCATATGAATACCATAACATGAGTATGTGCAAGGACATAAATATCAACATAAGTACACGGGCCTCCAATTACCAGACTAAATCGTTATGGCACGTCCCATACCGCACCACACATTTCTGTCTTTTAATTAGGTCCCTCGCTTTCACCCATTCATGTGTCAAAAATGATTTCAATGCACAGATAACAGCCAATCTTCAATGCGAAGAGTGGACATATAACGCATTTCAATTCTCTCTTTCCTTCTCTCGTCTTACTTTGACCGTCGAGAAAAATACGGTACAATGTCTACATCTGTGCTAATCAAATCATACATATAGACGAGCATTCCATATAGGAGCATCGTCCCATCCTCCATTGCGACTGGCATCCATTGACGTGGGGCATTCCCGAAGGAGCATCGTCCGGCCCAAAGGCTCATGACGGAATCTCATGTTATGTATGCATTCACTCATTATCATAATTCAATAATCAATTGCATATTTCATGCAGAATCTCATGTTATGTATGCATTCACTCATTATCATAATTCAATGATAAATTGCATATTTCATTCACAACCTCAATTAAGCAAATCTCTAGCAAGAAACATCTTAAAACAGTTATAAACTTCCATTGACCGGAATTGGCCGAAACCAATTGCACACTTTCGGATTCAAAACCAGAAACCAATTCATATGAGCTCGAAAAATTCTCAAACTTGAATAAATGCTAAAGGACATGTAAACACACATTTTCATGAAGACACTAAGGCCCACATCCCTCTGGATTCAGCCCAGTAATTCACTCAATCCAGCACTAAAATCGGGTCAGTTTCTAGCGGTTCGTGTTCCAAAACAAGTCTATTTAATTTGAAATTCAAGTATATTCAACGAGAAGATGTAACAAATAACTTTTGTGAAGAACTCATTTTTAAAATTGAACCCGAAGGGTTAGTAACAACCCATAGAATCTTTACAGGTTGCAAATTCCAGTGCAATTCAAGTTTCTGTTTAAAATCAATGAAACCAAAATCATTTTCCTTTAAATCCCAAAAAATACTGAGAAAAATATATGTTATAACTGAATATGTGTAAAACATTTCTTCAGAAGGAAATTTCTTCAAAATCGTAACACATATCAGTCTACAAAAATAGCAAATCACGCACGTCTAGAAAATAGTTTCAAGAAACAGCCCTTGTCTTTGGCCGAATCATCCTTTACGGTTCTTATCTTGTCCTTTAAATCACAACTAAGACTTTGTATGGTTAATCTAACATTTCTAACTAACACCCAACCATATGTAATATCATCTACACCTTTATTACTTGGATGAATTTCTAAATAGAGGTACATAACCCCTATTTCAGATTTAGGAAAACAACTCACCTATGCTAGAACCATGCACTTCCTATGCCGGCGGTGTGATGGCGATGAAATCACAAGGCTTGCAACTCGAACGGCGACAGTTCATTGAAGTTGAGCTCAAAGCCAAGGGCACTCGACTTGAGCGAATGGCATGCAACAGTGAGGATGATGGTGAGCCGAGTGGATGATGAAGCTATAGAAAATGAAAGCAAATAAATGGAGGTGAAAGAAGGATGGGGATGCTACGGTAGGAATGGAGAATGTTTGAGAGGGGAGAAAAAGAAAAGAAGAGGGGAGGTGATGTCGTTGAGAGGAGAAAAGGGGGAAAGTGGGAGAGAGAAAGAATAAAGTAATGGAGGGAAAGTTGCGGGGAAATTGCAGCAGAATAAGTTGGCGTACGTGAGGGGGTGGAAGGAGTCGACGTGCTGTGAAATCCAGCGGACGTCCACGCGCAAGTAAAAAATGGGGAAAGGGGAGGAAAATGCTTGGAAGCTCCCACTGAAATTTTCACCAGCTTTTAGGCCTATTTTTCCATGGAATTTTGCTCACCCATCACCATCATATGTCCTACAATTTTTCCCAAAGTTATCTCTACCAAATGAGATGAAAAAGGGGTTGGAATCCATCATAAGGCTACTGAATCCGAATTTGAAGTTAGTTCTCATGACTTTTTCCATGAAGATTGAGTTTCTATCACTTTCAAGTGGTCCCCCTACTCCATGCTTCCTTATCCCCACACAAATGGCATGCAAATGTTGATGAAATCCTACTTGATGGCACCCATCCGAATTCTGCAGCTTATATCCATAACTTTTCCTTTTCCATTTTATCATTTTCACACTCTAAATAATAAGGATAAATCCTCATTTAAACTTCTATAACTCTTTTTCCAGTTGTTTCATAATAAATGCCCAAAACTTATTTAAAAAGCGGCATTTCCTTTTTTCTTTTAATTTTGCCACATTTGTATTTTTCATGAACAATTCCCATCGTCCATAAACTTTGAAAAGATGCAACAACATTTCTCGGGATTAATTGTGACACGAAAAAGTTCTCAATTTCTAAAATCAGAATGAATTATGCGATTAAATTCAATCAAACGTGGTTTCAGCGCGACCTAAACTATTGGGTAGTTTTTTTTGCGAATTTTCGGCGCAATGGGCTCGTGGTCGATTATTATCGAGCCACGACATACATCTTCGACTCATTGGCTGCTCTCGGTTGTCGTGAAAATCTCTAAGTTTCAATTACAAGCACAGGTTACCAAAACCACACAAAAATCAATTTAGTGCCGATCGATGAGAATATTGTAATTAAATGGAATCACCCATGCCTAATTATATATCTCTATCGAATCGACCTATTTCCGGTATTTGATAGATTTTCGACTGTGTCACAATGACCCTTGCAGACTAACACGGTTGATCAGTTGATTCCTAGCCGAATTTTCAAGCCTGTTGCATTAAAATCTCTTACTGACTTCCCAAACTAGTCTAGTTATCTCATGAGTAATAAGTTTAGAGAATAATACAATAGACACGTCGATGAAATGTGCGATTTATTCCATTGAGAACAGAAGTGAAAAATCATACTGTCACAGGGTGGGTCAGGCACACCCACAAATCCATTATGCAAGTTGCTTTATTTGCTCTAGAAATAGTGAACTAATCAAAAATCACTAAATAACAATATATAATCTAGAAAATTATACTTCACACATCACACTATTGAATGGGAAAATTGTGTTCAAAAGGATCACAGTTCTATATCCCCGATCATTTACTATTTCCTCAGCACCCTTTAGCAAATCATTAACGCCCATTTGTTGCTAATTTTCAGCATTGTAACTACCACTTAAAGCATACATTAATCAAATACGAAATAGGGGATCAAAGAGCAGAATCTTTTAAAGAGCGTGTGCTCACCCAAAAAACATGTGCTTTCCATCCAGTCTTTTCATTTTTTATCTACATATTTTTTGCAGCAAGAAGGCATCTTCTTTTCATTAATCATCATGAGATCTGTAATCATTCAAAGAGCACGTGCTTTCCACACATAACATGTGCTCTCCATTGAAGATTGGCCTTGGCAAGAGGGCGCGCATCTAGAGATAAAGATTAGCTATTTTCTTTCTGTCCATGACGGACGTAACCCAATGATATTGGCTTTACTTATAGAGGGCGAGGTCCATTGGAACAAGAAGAAATGCATTGCATCAGTCCAAGCAAGTTACATTAACTTTTTTAATATTGGATTAATCAATAGACACTCGCCTAGGAAGACTTATTCATTAGACAGTGTATTCGGGAATCGTTTAGAAACAATGTGCTCTCCATCCAGAAAGCATGTTCATTTCATCCAGCCTTTTCATTTGTTTGTTTATGTTTTTACAGTAGAGGAACGTATTCATTAAATTTTGTATTCGGAATCGTTTGGAAATATGTGCACTTCACGCAGAATTCACGTGCTCTTCATCATAGGCAATGGTGATCTGATGATTCTGATCAATAGAAAGAAGAGTCAAGGAGGTTGCTTCCAGCAATGTTTTTCCTATTTACCTTGGGTGAAAGCAAATGTTCCTCTTTTCTTTTGGTCTTATATTGATCTATGATAAAGAAAAAATGACGAATTTTCCACAATTTGATAACATCGTAATGAAAAATTCACCAAGAGGTTATAGCCACATTTATCTGTTTAACAATGTGAATTTTTTGGGAGTTTGAGCATTTCACTTCTTTTAGGTGGTGACTTTGTATTTTTTCCCTCTTGGTTCTCTCTATCATATCTTTTATTTTCTCATAGTGGGCATCCACGATGATAAATATATACTTTTCATTCACACTTTTTTTTTTATGAATTATTTGTAAAACATGTAGGAAACCCTTAATTCGCCCATTAAATGCAGTATTGGTCCCCCTCCCCCTTTTTTTTCTCTCCTTTCTTCTCTCCGTGGGTATAAAGGAAAGAAAAAAGATAGAGCAGAAATCAATGGAGTGATGTGTTCTTGACTTCACAGCCCAATTGATTGTATATCATAAATTTATCTTTTGGACGCCTGCAAAAATTAAAATTAAAAATGACCGACTTTAGGAGTGTACAATAGAAAATGACAACTTGGGCTTTCTAGGGTTGAACAATATGCGAAATATGTTTGATACTAGATTAATGTGCATTATAAAAAATGAAAAATCTCGAAAACTTTTCTGATGTAGAAATACCAATTTTTTTCTTTTTTAACAAAACACGAGTCTATGTGTCTTATTTTTATAATAAAGCACAATTTTTATATTCTAATTCAAAAATTCTTTATCGCAAATGACACATTTTTCTTTATCTCCAAAGAAAACACATGGATTAATTTCCTACACTGAACTATCATTGGTAAAACAAGTCGTCCCCGCATAACACCCTTGGGACTTCGGCAAGAATCACTTCACCAGAAGTTTATATTGTGGCCGTATTGACTAGACAGGATTGATTACCATCACACCTTAAAATAACACCAAATCTCAAACACCTTATTAATTCATCTTATCCCTTTCGGTTGATGGTAAATCCACCCTATCAATATAATGAGGACATTATATTATAAGAGCAAATATGTGAAAAGGCACAACAAAAGTTATCAATTTTGTTTGGCACCGTCAATCGTGACTTTCCCGTGAATCTTTGCTAGAGGAATGAAGCTATTTTCTTATGATATTTATTGTTGCTTACTCAATTTCATGAACTAAAATTCCTATACATTGACGGTGTAAAATAATTAATTTACGAGCAGGAATAAATACTGACTCCATTATAAATGAATACTTCGATCTCGAGGACTGCTAATTGTGTAAAATTATATCACGTCAGTGTGCATTTAGTAGAAAGAACCATAATAGAGAAATTAAAAATTGATCTTAATGTGCGAATATTACTATCTAACAAAAATTAGAATAACAACTTTTTGTTATTAAACTTGACATCAACTTAATTGGGATTATAGACAGGCATGAAACCGGCTTAAGAACCAAAATATTGCTATTGTTGCATCAGTTTGAGGGAAAAAGAGAGAAAGTAGATAGATGTCTTTTACCTATTCCGAGTAGACTTCTTGGAGCAGATCAGTGAATGAAATTAGATCAATCACAGCAATCCAGCAAGCAGGAGCATTAGGTTCGGACGAGCAGGAAGAGAACACTATTGAGCAGGAGGACAAGCATGAGATTATGGTGAAGCTAAGTGATGATGAGTTAATGGAGAGAGAAAACTATAAAGACCGGGAAGACCAAGACTTTTGGGCAACTAAAAAAAATTAAATAAAGACCAAGACTTTCAAAAATACTCATCAGTGGTTGGAGGAATCAGAATAAAATACTTTTCATCCACAAGTGTTGGTCTAGTAATGATTAGAGATTATCCTCAGATATTTATATTTTCCCCAATCATATATTGTTCTTGCCTATAAATCATAAACTCAAGAAGACCAAGACTTCTCATTACACACCTACAAGTCATTAGAGATGGCTAATGTTGTCTATTCAATAAGAGAAAAGCTAATTTTGTCTGTCCATCCACATTGAAGGAGAAATCAAGGAACTTCCTATATTTCCATAATTATTTCAGTAAATTATTTTCTTAGACATATGCGAATCTTTACCCTTTTGTACTATAACTGTCACGTGAAAGCCTACATTGATCACATATTCACCAATAAAGAAGAAAATAATGAAATCAGAAGAATATTGATAATATATGGAGAAAAAATGTGCAATCGAAATCGATCATTGAAAAAAATTTACTCTTATCCTCTATTTTGGATGGCCACAAGAAAAGGTCCTCTGTTTCAAATAGAAGCCAAAAGTCTTGATCTAAAACAGAGGTTAAAAGGTGATTTTTCATCATATGACCAACTTAGAGTGCATGTAGATTATTGTTAAGAATTTATTACTCACGAGTGTTTTGTTAGCATTTTTGGTCCGTACATTCTCAATAACCTTATTGTTTCAATATGTTTGCTTTTCACATCATTGGTGAATATGCAATCAATGTAGGCTTTTACGAGGTGATTATGTGCTGAAAATTCGTAGCAAGATGGGCAGTAATGATCTAGTTGAAGGGTGTTGAGTTAATAGTTGATGATTGAGAACTGTTTGATAGGAGAATCGTGGTCCTTTGCATGATTTTCTTGTTCATAAGTGTAATGCCTAGATTATACATCATTAATTAGTGATGCCTGACCTTCTTTCTTGTCTAGTGATGAATGAAGCTGACCACAATTAATAGGACTAACAAATAAGTATCTTTGTGGAACTTGCACCGAGTAAAATAATTATTTTGAGACCTAAAATATTGAGGATACACCCAATAGAGTTTAGCCTCTTCGATAAGGAGAATGTAAACAGGAGCTTTGGACTGAACAAGAAAAAGAGTTAGGCATACCAACCTGTCCATGAAGCAAGTTGCTTTATTTTACTTTGGAAATAGTGAATGGGTAACAAATGGCCAACTAATCCATTAATCAAGTTGCTTTGGGCTACCTTGATCCGTTTAGAGTATGGTGATTCTCCTAACAAGCAATTCACGATCAACTTGCGAATTTTTAGCACTATAGTTGCCACGTAAAAGCCTATAACTAAAAAAAGTATGATTGGATGTGAGAGAAAAAAAAAAGTTGCTCCACGTCAGTTGCCGGCGTGCCTTTTTGAAATTCTCGTTCTCTCCATTCTCTCCCTTCATACGACTGAACAAGAGGGAGTGACGCGAGCAAGGACGGACGCCAAGGGGAATTTCGACATGATTCCAGAAACGCTGACCTGGTGTTGGAGAGCAGAATCGGCTTTTCGTCACATGGGCACGCAGCTGGCTGACGAGGAGAGAGAGGAGAGAAGCGGCTAGGGGCAACGGCCAGAGGAGCTCATCCGAAGGAAAAGAAAAAAATTGGCTCTCTCGGAAAAAAAAAAAAAAATGGGAGAAACGATTTTCATCTTCATTTTCTCTAAATATCAGTATTTTCTGACCATAGAAGCTGTGATGCATCCTCTATCTTCATCCATTATAGAATCCCTACAGCTTAGACGGAGGTTAACAGAAAGCCGGACAGACGAGAGAGAAAAAAAAAATTGCAGAGATAACAGAAAAATGGAGAGAGAACCTTACAAAATCTAATCCTCTTTATTCACAAAAATTGTTCAAATAATCCTAAATCTATCGTACTTCTTCCAATTCAGTTCTACATATTTTAATTTTATCAATTAAACCTTAAACTTTTTCATATTTTGTCAATTAAATTCATTTGATCAATTTTGGTCAAAATTTGCTGATATGATCACGGCCATCCTACATGGCATAGCCGATGTTTATGAGAATAATTTTTAATAATATTTTAATATTTTTTCAAATTTTTTATTAATTTTAAATTTTTATTTTCCTTTTTTTCTTTGCTTTTCTTTTTCTGTACTTTTTCTTTTTTTTGCCAGCAGGCGACCTCACAGATTCTCAGCCCTGCCGTCCGCAGGCAAGGGTCACGACGTCGTGAGTAGAGCTAGAGCTCATGCAGTCATGAGCTTGAAGCTCAAGTGTCCGTGGCCACGAGCTCCAGATCTCGTATCCATGCCTTAAGCTCTCACGATCGCTGCCACAAGCTTGAAGCTCGAGCAGCAGGGAGGCGAGTTGAGGGTCACAGCGTCATGAGTACTCGAGCTCAAGCGGCCATGGCCAAGAGCTCAAGATCTGGCAGTCGAGTGGCCAGCCACAGCCGTCGTTGTCTTTGCCGTCACAGCATTAGAGATTCGCGAAAAACAAAGGCCTCTTTTTAGGTCGATAAATAGAGGGTTCAAAATGGAAAATTTTCCACTGTTGCAGTTCTTTTGGCTTCGCGTACTTCGAGTAACGTTTATCGTCTAGGTGTAGATGATCTACCATACTCGCTCAAGGTGTCACCAAGTATGAACACTCTCTATGTATACAATTTCGCTCGAACGGTATCGACTAACAATCAAGGTTCTTCGGACTACGGAATTTTTCTATCGATCACACCCTTAAAACAACTAGAACGTCTTCCTTTTATACTCCTTTATACCATCATAGCCGTTGGCACTTACCAAAGGAATTCCTCCAATCTACCGTTGGACGGAATCAATCAAGAAGATCATCCGAGCTAATTAAGGAATCGATGATAGCCCATCAATCCTTGTTCGCCCATACAATCAGGATCTTGGTTTCCAAGAATAGAACATTCTAAGAATACTTCGTCGACCATCGGATCTTCAATCGATCTTAGATAAGAATTAAAGAATCCGAAATGATTATCCAACCAAAGAATCTTTTCCGAGGATAGGATCGAATCCTCAACCATATACTTTGGCTTTGGATTTCCTTCGTCCTTTGGATTAGAAAGATCACTCGGTGAGAATAGACTTAAGTCTTGAGTCTCGAGTCTTGAGTCTTGAGTCTTGAGTCTCGAGAATACAAAGTCTTCGACTTTAAACCGTAGGTCTCCAAACATCCGACTTAGGATCGATAGAAACGTTTTGTCGGCTTCAAAATATTCCCGAAAGATTTCTCCAACAATCTCCCCCTTTTTGATGGTGACAAAACTTTCTTGTAGATTTGAACAACTTTGACCTGCAAAAACATTTCTCAAGCAATATGGCTAACTCAAAAAGATTAATAAAGCAACCAGACTCGCATCCACGCTTTCATGAGTAATACCATATAACAACACTTGATAAAAATGCAACCAGTCAAGCATCAAAATCCACAACCAATTCAGTCAAATTTAAATTCACACCCAAGTTCAAGTTCTCAAGTCATACTCAAACATAACCACAAAAGATTTAAAATATTGAAAGTTGTTTGTTCAAATTGATTCTCCCCCTTTTTGTCATCATTAAAAAGGGTGAGAAAGGAGTCATGTCTGCTTGGGAATGCGCACGATCTAGAAATCCCCAATGGACTGGACTACTCCTTCGAGCTTCTTCAGGTCTTCCCTCAGTTGAGCTACCTCTTCTCCCTTAGCATTGGCTTGAAGTTGCGGAGCGAGGTCTTTGAATTTATCCTCCGAGAGAGACCGAAGATGCTTGTCCAAATTCTTATGGCTTGGATTTCACGGTCCGAAACATATATCCGGCTACGCATTTCCCGAAGAATGTTCATGATGCTACGAAAATCTGCAAATCGTCCGTCAAAATGCGGCATGAACTTTCTCTCGATGGAGTAAATGCGAGACGATGGCGCTTCGTATAGTCCGGCAGATTTGGAATCGACGTATCACCTTCTTCAGGCAATTGAGAAGCCTGAAATTCTTCTGGGTCTGCTGGAGATAGTCTTGGACCTTCACTAACAGCAGCATGAGGTGATGACCTTTCTTGCTCGCCAACTCCCCCTGTCTCTAGGACATCGAAAGGGGAAGAGTGATGATCATGCTCTTGATTTCCCTTCTCTCCGTTCAGCAACTTTTCTTTCTCTCCTTCTCTTTCTTCTTCAGCTTCTTTTTCCTTCTCTCTCTCTTCTTCTTCTCTCGCTTCTTCTTGAGGCTTCTTGTCGGTGCTTGGATAGTGGGATCTTCATCCTCTTCATCTTCATCTTCATCCTCCGGGATGAGAGTTCTTTTCTTCTTCTTCGATGGAGCACCAATGGCCTCCTTTCCTTTCCTTTTTGAAGGTTGAGATTTCACTCTGAATTTCTCCATTGCCTTGGACAATTCTTGCAGACGCATCTTTGTTAACATCTTCAAACCTACCACCATCTTATCACACGGTCGAACACAAAATGTTTGTGGCGGTTCAATGTTCATGTGTCTGAAGATCTTGGTCACCAGACCAGGATAAGGCAATTGTCCTTTGTCTTTCGATCAGGAAGGGTTCAAATCGCGTACATCAACTTTGCTTCGATCTTTGACGTAGACTTCGGAGAAGCACAATGTTGATGGCATTCATCACTGGAATAGGTAATTTTCTTCTCTACGTCCCTATCTTTGACAAGTTCCAGAGTAGTACGAGCAGGTGAGACTTTGATTGGTAGATAACGTCCTCGTTCAACTCCAACTATGTCCGCTAACATATTCACATCTACCACGTAGACTTGATCTCGTACACTGAATGAAATTCTATTCGCATCCAAAAAGCTTAGATTTGAATAGAAATAAGCGGTCAGTTGAGCATACCCGTCCGTAGAGTCAGAGCAAAAAGTCTCAAGTTGAAGCAAATTCAACTTCTCTCTTAAGTTCATGTTGATGGCGTCCAGGAAGTCAAAATCAACACTTCTAGGGTTTATCACCCCTCTTTTCAACAGCCTGAAATACACCTTTTCCTGATCCTTGGACTTAAACAAATCCATCCGATTTCCTTTCACTTTTGCTGCCACACCCATTTTAGGTTGAAATTCAAGGAACATTACGTCATCATCGTTCCCTTCAATCGAGATTTTGTCCCCATACGAGGTCACTTGGAATGTTCGCAAGTGCCTCCTCTCCCTTCCTTTCGGAGCAATTCCCAATTCCTCCATTTTTCGCAGAAAAAGATACTCATTCCCATAATTTTTGTCCTTAAGGAAGTCATTTATATATTTTAATGAAGTACCGGTGCTTTTCAACGCACGATAAAGCTTATAGATAAAGGAGGGTCTTTGGACTCTTCTACGGCATCCTCGATTATCTCTTCTTCCCGAGATGTTGACTCGCACCTTGTGGGGCGGGAGGTGTTGAATGACGTGGAGGAGAGCGAATCGGACTTTGTCGCTGACTTGATAAGTATTCTTCCTCGGTAAGATCGAAGTGAGTCGGTCCCTTCTCCATTCTTTGTGGTCCCCTTGCGATTCTTGATGATTTCCTCGAAGAAGTCATCTTTCTTTGTCGATTAGCGATTCCTTCGCTTGCTTTCCCAAGAAAAAATGACCACTTTCTCGAAGATGAACAGGAAATAGAAACAGGGTCGGAAGGAGAGTTCTTTTTAGGGTTTTGAAGATTTGGGCGAAGAAAAACTGTATATATATGACTCAGTTTTGAAAAGGAAAGTTCAACCGGTACAAGGAAAGTGTACGAACATTTCTTTTCAAAATCAATAACTGCCAAATTAATCCTTTTTTTTTTAAATGACAAGTTTTCGAATTTCACACGGATTATAGAATAACCGAACGAAAGATCGTACCTTTTCGAGTTTAGATAACTAAACGAGAATTCGTACCTTTTCGATAGCAACTTACAGTCTATAGCCATGCACATCTGAGTCTGAGAGTTTAAAGTCTGAGAGATTAGAGTCTTAAAGTTGGTGAGTCTCTAGACTTTAACTTCTTCAAGCTTCAAAATGTTGAGTCTTGAACAGATAGAGTCGAATTGATTTTTCTCCAAAGGCTTTGTGAATATATCCGCTAGTTGACTTTTTTTTTGAATCAACAAATTGAATCGAGATTTCTCCATTTTGAATGTGATCTCTAATGAAGTGATGTCGAATCTCAATATGCTTTGCTCTTGAATGAAGGATTGGATTTTTGGTGAGATTGATTGCCTTTGGTGTTGTCACATCGATTTACGATGCATGAGTCTTCAATCCCAAAGTCTTGTAGCTGTTTTATCCATAGAATTTGCGAACAACTTCCAAGAGCTACATACTCGAAAACCAAGATACATCCCCGTTTCCAAGCGTTGACAAGTTCCCGAAGTGCTCTTTCTATCGACTCTGCAACCGGCCAGATCTGCATCTGAGTAACCTAGAAGATTAAAGTCTCCCTTCTTGGGATACCAGAGACCGATGCTTGAAGATGAGGCAACGTATTTGATAACACGTTTTGCAAAAGACTTTGAGATAGGATTCTCTAGGATCTGATTGAAACCTAGCACGAGATGCAAACACTAAATAAAATATCGAGGTCTAGAAGCATAAGATAAAGAAGTGAACCGATCATGCTCCTGTACAGCTTTTGATCTACTTTCTTCCCTTCTTCATCCTTGTCTATCTTATGAGAACATGACATTGGTATGTCGGTCTTTTTGCACTTTTCCAATCCAAACCTTTTGACAAGATCATTTGCATATTTTTCTTGATGAATAAAAGTTCCTTCCTTCATTTGTTTCACTTGGAGTCCAAGAAAGAATGTTAATTCTCCCATCATACTCATTTCAAACTCATCATAGACTTAGAAAATTTCTTGCATAGACTTTCATTAGGTGATCCAAAAATAATATCGTCCACATATATTTGAACAAGTAAAAAGCTTTTGTTTTCCTTTTTGATAAACAAAGTAGTATCTACTTTACCTTTGACAAAACCATTCGTAATAAAAACTTACTTAGTCGTCGTATTGGCAATTTAGGTAGACCTCGAACAAGCTTCTTTGATGAGATTTTGGCTAATTGCTTCATGTTGACATGGCCAAGCTTCATGTGTCTTGAGCATCCGCTGTCAAGATACCATTTTACCTTCTTTTGACGAGAGACCCGCATTCAAAGGAGAGTCTCAAGCTTTCTTTGGTACCCAAATTTTCTTGGGTCCTTTGGCGTTAGTAGAATGAGCATTATTAGGCCATACTTTCTTAACAGCTTCCAAACCATAGGACACTCTTTTTCAAAATGATCCATTATTACATTTTGAACACCTTAAAGCATTACGAGACTTTACAAAACTCTCTTGAAATGATTTTTGTAAGCCTCTCTCGACGGTCTTTTCTTAATTCTTTCTTTTACTTTTGTCAATCAAGGGAATAGTTTCGCTGTCATACCTAGACCGGACTTATTGAAGTAAGGTCTTTGGATTGAAAGAACTTTTTCAAGTTTTTCTGACCCTATTGAAAATTTCTTTGAAATATTTGATAAGTCGGTTTTTAAGAAAGCATTTTCTTTTGAAAGTTTATCTTCATTCTCTTTAAGAGTACAAACATTCAAGTCTAAACTTTTCACTTTTTCTTCTAAAATATTTTCCTTTTTAAGTTCGGAAATCTTTTGAGAGAAGTCTTAAGACTAAAACATAGTTCATCAATGTATTTAGAGACTTTGACAGGGATTTTATAATCACTTACCTCAAATTCACCGTCTTCGATCCAGTGCGAGTCTAATTGCGCCATCGGACACGGTTGGCATATTCCTCATCACTTTCTTCACACTCAGATCGCTCCGGGTTTCGGCTTTAAGAGCTTTTCGAGATTTCTCGAGACTTTCCTCTTTTCTTCTTCGAGAAGAGGACGGTTAGGGTACGATGTGCCCCTTTTTCTTACACTCAAAGCAAACTACATCTTTGTTTGGTTCCTCATTATCAACAAACTTGGTTTGCTGTTTTTGAAAACTTTGTTTCTTTGAGTTGAACCTTCTTCCTTTTCTATTGAGCTTTCTGAACCTTCTAATCATAAGAGCAAGCTCCTCATCGTCATCTTCTTCGAATACGTCATCGTTAGAATTTTAATGCAATAGATTTCTTACCTCTTGGATCTTCGTCTTCATTAATTCGTTCCACTTCGTAAGGCTGAAGAGTTCCAATCGGGGCATGATTCTTTCGTTAGCTGGATCAGAAATTTTCGAGCGACCATTGACAATATCTGTAAAACGGCTAAACATGTCGATAGATTCTCCGATTTCATTTTGAATGATTCATATTGACCAAGAAGAATGTTAGCGATATGTAATCTGTTCCGAGACTTCTTTTCTTTGTAACACAAGAAGATATTCTGTTATATTCGGTTGGTGACAAAGCACAATATAAAGAACAAATTGCTTTAGCATCGAGTGCTTGTCTCTTGTTTATCTCTTCTTGAGACATTCCGCCGGCTTCAACAGTTTCTTTCCCTCTTTCGAGATACTCGATGCAGCAATTCCTTTTCCACGACATCCCATTCCGGAGGATCCTTTGACCGTAGAAAAGCTTTCATCTTATTTTTTCCGAGATGTTGTAATCCTTTCCATCAAAGTAGGGTGGTCTGGTGCGTGATGACGGTGACACTGGGATCTTTGAGATTCTACTATAATCAAAGAGATGTTACGGTGTTGATCTTCCTTGATTTCTAGGTGTAGATTATCTACCACACTCGCTCAGTGCTCTCCCCCTTCCTTTTATACTCCTTTATGAAAGCATCTACCGTCACTTTCCATCGAGTCTTTTCGTCTGTTCATCTACATCTTTTTGTGTAGCAAGAAGAGTCTCGAGTCTTCTTGAGTCTTGAGTCTTCATTATCATCATGGATTCGTAATCTTTCAAAAACGTTTTGTCGCATGCTCCAACGAGGATCCACCCATAATGCATGTGCTCTTTTAGTCCATTGTACTTTCCATCGAAGATTCTTTTTGTGTAGCAAGAAGTCATCTTCTCTTCATTAATCATCATGGATTCGTAATCTTTCAAAGAGCACATGCTCTCCACCCATAATGCATCTAGAGATAAAGGTTAGCCATTTTTTTTCTATCCATGACGGACGCAACCCAATTATATTGTCTGGACTTAAAAGGCATGGTCAAACAAGAAGGTTGCTCAGTCAGCAACCCACTGACATTGGCTGAACGAGAAGAAATGCATTGCACTGCTCTAAAGTCACATTAAATTTTAACGTCGGATTAATCAATAGACACTTGCCAAGGAAGACTTGTTCATTAGACAGTGTATCTGGGAATTGTTCAGAAACCATGTGCCCTCCCCTAGAAAGCATGTTCTCTCCAGAGGAACGCATCCATTAAACATTTTGTATTCGGAATCATGTGCACTTCACCTAGAAATCACGTACTCCCCATCATAGACAATGGTGATACAACGAATCTGATTAGTACAAAGAACAAACAAGAAGGTTGCTTCCGGCAATGTTTTTCTTAATTACCTCGGGTGAAAGCAAATGTTCCTCCTTTCTTTTTGTCTTTCATTGATCTACAATTTAGGAAAAATGACGAGTTCAATTTGATAACGTCATAATGAAAAATTCAGAAGGAGGTTACAGCCACATTTACCTATTTAACAATATGACCTTTGCTTTTGGGGAAGCTTGTGTGTGTGTGCAAGTGTGTATGTGTGAAATATGGGTGGATATAAGTGGACTACAACAGCTAGGAGTATGGGTAAAAAAAATAGGACTTTTATTAGGATAGTTGGTATTACAAAGGAATGAGTATTTCTAGTTTTTGCTGCTTGCAACAGACACCACAACTCCTATTTATAGGTTTGAGTCACCGCCTTCCTCTACTGACATTGAGTATAAAAATTAATATAAAATTACAAGCTTGCTTCTTTGTCTCCTGCTTGTGCAGCTTCTTCCAAATCTTCTTATTCTTCATTTTTCTATTCTTTGCAACTCCACAACTTTTGTTGACTTTTGTTTACTTTTCTTTTGCCTTTTTGCTGCCCACGTGGACTTGCTCCCATGTCGCACTTGAAGCTTCTCCAACATATGAAAGTCTTCACTTTTGGCTTGTACAAGTTGTTGCTGCCACTTGTTCACGTGGCACTTGAAGCTTCTCCAACATATGAAAGTCTTCACTTTTGGCTTGTACAAGTTGTTGCCGCCACTTGTTCTTTCTCCATTAAGCATGAATAGTTTGGTGTGTTCTAGCACTTTTCAAAAATGGATCACATTTTAACACTCCTCCTTGATCCATTTTTGTGATACTTCGAGCATGCTTCTCAATGTCTCGAATTTTGCTGTTGATAGTGCTTTAGTGAATATGTCCGCAATTTGGTCTTTAGTCTTACAATACTTTCGCTCAATTTCTCCTTTGTTTTGCACTTCACAAATGAAGTGATATTTTATGTCAATATGTTGGTTCTTCCATGGAATACCGGATTCTTTGATATAGCGATTGCGGACTTATTGTCACAAAGTATCGAAGTTGATTCGATCTATGCTTCTCCAATGTCTTCTAGAATTCTTCGAAGCCATATTGCTTGATCCATTTTTGTGATACTTCGAGCATGCTTCTCAATGTCTCGAATTTTGCTGTTGATAGTGCTTTAGTGAATATGTCCGCAATTTGGTCTTTAGTCTTACAATACTTTCGCTCAATTTCTTCTTTGTTTTGCACTTCACAAATGAAGTGATATTTTATGTCAATATGTTTGGTTCTTCCATGGAATACCGGATTCTTTGATATAGCGATTGCGGACTTATTGTCACAAAGTATCGAAGTTGATTCGATCTATGCTTCTCCAATGTCTTCTAGAATTCTTCGAAGCCATATTGCTTGACTGGCAATTGTAGCAGCTACGATGTATTCAGCTTCTGTAGTGGACTGTGCCACTGAGTCTTGTTTTTTGGATGCCCATGAGAATATTCCAGAACCCAGTGTGAATGCATAGGCAGTAGTACTTCTTCTATCATCAACTGAACCTGCCCAGTTGCTATCAGTGTAGCCAATGAGCTTGGCATTTGTACTTGGCTGATACCAATTGCCGTAATCTATAGTTCCTTGTAAATATTTGAGAATTCTCTTGGCAGCTCCAAGATGAATTTGACTCAAACTTTGCATGAATCATGATAGTAGACTTGTCGATTACATAATATCCAATCGTGTAGCAGTGAGATATAGCAAACTGCCAATCATACTTCTATAGAGGGAGGCATCAGCTTTTTCTACTCCATCTTCTTTCAATAGTTTCTCATTTGTCATGAGCGGAGTTGATACTGCTTTGCAATAGTTCATCTAAAATTTCTTCAAGAGATTCTCAGTATATTTCTTCTGCGAGATAAACACTCCTTCATTTTGGTCGATCTCAATGCCAAGAAAGTAATGCATCAAGCCCAAGTTCGTCATCTCAAATGTCTTCATCATTTCTTCTTTGAATTCTTGGACCATTGTCTCATTGTTTCATGTATATATGAGATCATCTACATGTAGAGAGACAATGAGAGTGTCGGACTTACCTTGGGTCTTGATGTAGAGTGTTGGCTCACTCATACTCCTTCTGAATTCTTGCTTGATGAAGTACTCATCGATTCTACTATACCACGCTCGTGGTGCTTGCTTTAACCCATACAAGGCTTTCTTGAGTTTGAAAACGTTTTATTCTGGACTACTTTAGTTGGACACCTGTTTAAGATATATACGACCATGTAAACTGCTTCTGCCTAGAACGAGTTAGGAAGTCCTTTTTCCTTCAGCATAAACCTTGCCATATCCATGAAGGTTCTATTGTTTCTTTTAGCTACTCCATTTTGATCTGGGGTATAGCCAACAATTAGTTGATGATGGACTCCTTCATCTTCACAAAATTTATTAAACTCCTTTGAATTGTATTATGTGCCTCTGTCACTCCTTAGGACTTTGATTCTTTGGCCACTTTGATTCTCAACATGGCTCTTGAATTTTCTGAAGATAGAGAAAACCTCTGATCTTTCTTGAAGAAAGTATACCCACGTCATTCTTGTGTACTTGTCAATGAATAGGATGAAATATTTATTCTGATTGAGTGTGGGGGTTCTCATTGGTCCACATACGTCCGTATGGACTAGCTCTAATTCTTCTTAGCTCTCCATGCACCTCCAGCTGGGAAGGATTGTCTCTATTGCTTTCCAAGAAGACAGTCTTCACAAACATCTAAAATTTCTGTAATGGCTGGAAAGTCTCATCATATTTTTTTGATGAAGAGTTTTTAGCCTAGCAAAGTTAAAGTGGCCAACCCTTCGATGCCATAGCCATGAATCATCAAGTTGAGCTTTCATGGCTATATCTTTGACATATTTCCATCGAATAGGAAAATTCTTATTTTCCGTCTTAACGGAGACAATGACATTTTTATATTTATCATACATAATGCAAGCATCTCCACTAAAATATAGAGAATACCCACTTTGTATCATTTGGCCCACACTCAATCAAAATAAATATTTCCTCTCCACTATGTATTTTTTTCCTCTCCATTATGTCAGTCATATCTTTTATTTTCTCACAATGGGCATCCACGATGATAAACATTTACTTTTCATTCACACCATTTTTTAATGAATCATTTGAAAAACATGTACTAAACCCTCAATTCGCAGATTACTTTCTCATAGTGGGCATTAATGATCTAGTTGAAGGATACCGAGGTAATAGTTGAAGATTGAGAACTGCTTGATAGGAGAATCATGATCCTTTGCACAATTTCCTATCCATAAGTGTGATGCCTGACTCTTTTTCTTGTCTAGTGATGAATGAGGTTGACTACTTTTGTTTTTTTTTTTTTTTGGTAAGGATGAAGTTGACCACTATTAATAGGACAAACAAACAAGAATCTTTTTGCAACTTGCATCGAGTAAAATAAATGTTTTGAGGCCTAAAATACCAAGGATACATCCAACATACTCATCAAAGAGAGTTTACTTTGCCTCTTTGATAAGGAGAATAGAAATGCGTTCTTTGGGCTGAACAAATAAAAAAGTCGGGCACATCAACCTGTCCATGAAGCGAGTTGCTTTATTTTGCTCTAGAAATAGTGAATGGGTCACAAATCACCAACTAATCCATTAATCAAGTTGCTTTGGACTACCTTGATTTGTTCAAAGTATCATGATTCTCCTAGCAAGCAATTCACGATCAACAACTACTTTAGTGCCCTTCAGTTCATTGCCACCGTCTAGTTATGAATTTTTAGCACTATAGTCGCCACGTAAAAGCCTATAACTAAAAAAAATGATTGGATGTGAGAGAAAAAAAAAGCTTTTCACATCAACTGCCGGCGTGCTTTTTTTAACTTCTCGTTCTCTCCTCTCCCTTCACGCGTCTGAACAAGAGTGACCAACCAAAAAGTTTCAAAAAATTTATTTTGGTTGGTCCAATTAATTATGGTCAGCCTCATCCATCACTAGACAAGAGAAAGGGTCGGGCATCATCAATTAATAATGTATAATCTACTAGAAATATTGAAACTTAAAATATTGAGGATTCTTGCTTTCTGTCATACATCTACAAGTCATCAAAGATAGTTAGTTTTGACGGTTTGATGAAGAGAACAGAAACTCGTGCTTTGAGCAAAACAAGAAAAAGTCATCAAAGATAGTTAATTTTGATGGTTTGATGAAGAGAACATAAACATTTGCTTTGAGCAAAACAAGATAAAGAGTCGGGCAGTCCAACTAATCCATGGAGCAAGTTGCTCCAACTAATCCATGGAGCAAGTTGCTTTATTTTACTTCGGAAATAGCGAATGAGTCACAAATCACCAACTAATCCATTAGGCAAGTTGCTTTGGGCTAACTTTTCCTATTCAAAAGACCATGATTCCTCTATCAAAGCAATTCACGATCATCAACAACTACAGCACAAGATCATTGCCGCCCATCTTCATCCATTACAGAATTCCCAGAACTTAGAGGGAGGTTAACGGAGAGCAAAAAGGACGAGAGGAAAAGAAAAAAATCACAGAGAGAAGGGAAAATGGAGAGAGAACCTTACAAAAATCTGATCCTCGTTACTCTTTCGTGATTCCCGCGCCGTTCACCATTGTTCTTACTGTAAACCTAAGTAACACGGATATGCGATATGGATACACGACACGACACGACACGTCGACATATTATTTCTTAAAAATAGAGAATTCCGATACGTTGGGATACGTTATATATTAAATGAATATTTTTATTTTTAATTAATTTAATTCAAATTCAGTATATTTATTTTTTGAAATTATTTTTTAATCTCATTTATTTATTTTTCTGATTAAAAAAAATCCCCACTAGAGTCCACCTCACTCTCTTCTTTCCCTCATCCATTTCCTTCCACCCTAGAATTTATTTTTCTTTCCCTCCCCACCATCGTCCATTCCCCCCATCGCCAAATTTATTTTTTTTTTCTTTTCCTCCCCACCATCGTCCATTTCCCCCCACCTGTCCCTGTCACTTTCCCTCCTCCTCGCCGCTCGCTGCATGACCCCCTTCCTCGCCGCTCACCGCTTGCCGCACGGTCCCCTTCCTTGCCGCTCGCTGCTCCTCGTTGCACGACCCCCTTCCTTGCTGCTCGCTGCTTGCCGCACAATCCCCTTCCTCGCCACTTGCCTCTCCTCGCCGCACAACCCCCTTCCTTGCTGCTCGCTGCTCGCCGCTCGCCACACAACCGCCTTCCTCTCCTCTTCCTCTCGCCTTTAGTCCTTTCTCCCTCACAGCTGCAGCCTTGGATCCATGGCAAGCGGCCCTCGCCTCAGTCTATGCTCGGCCATCTCTTGCCGTCGCTCACGGTCTGCTCCCTCACCATCGCTTTCATCCTCCCGGACAGGCGTGTCGAAACATGTCGGGCAAAGGTTGACCATGTGTCGGAAATCCGACACGCGTTGACTGCATGTCCGACCATGTCCGACCGTGTCGACATGTCTGACACACTCCGACACATGTCAGACATGATACGGAATCTGTAAACCACCGTCGATAGGTGCTCCCGCGTCACCCTTGTTCGGCTCTGTTTTTGGCCAAAAAGGTCTAAAGAGTCCAAATCTCGTTTGAATCTGCTCTGCTAATTCTAGTTTCGATCATGGACGATCGTGAAAGCTTCAATCATTCGCTCGTGTGCTTGTTGCTATCCTGGCATAGGTGACAAACCAGGGAACCTCGGTTTCTGAACTGCGCTGTTTTGACAAGATTAAACGCCGAACCATGTCAACGTTGCTTAATCATTTAAGTTCTGAGTTGTTTCACGATGATTGGTATTGATTTTGTTGTGTTCGTAGTAGCTTCGTATAAAAATCAACTCGATACCATGTCTGGTTCCATACCAGCAATGCCCGTAACGTGTTCAATTCAGATATTGTTGTGAAATAGTCCTTACCATTGGTCAATCTGAACAAGTATTGATGCATCTTATATGTTACAATTTATGTTGTCAGTCATTAGGTGAGAATTTTAATATGTTCCTAGTCACCAAGAACATTTCTGAATAGTCTTTTCTTTTCTTTTCTAGTTGCGTAAGCCGGTGATCAACAATGGTGTTCGTCGTGTTGAGATGTTGGTGCTGAATGCATGGCCTGAGTGTTAATCTATATCCATTTACTCTGGCTAGTTCATTCCATCTCTTAATGTCCATGTGCTTTGATTGTCTTGTGGTCGGAAGATATTAGTGGTCAAAATTGATGGCTGAAGGCGGCCGAAATAGCGGTCCGGGAAGGAATTGAGATAGGCGACAGTAGGCAGGGATATTTTCGTTATAAGGTTGGAAGGTATTTTGGTTCATTGAAGTTTTAGATGACTTTAAATTGTTGTCTTTCAAACGATCAAGGACATCAGACCAAAAAAAAAAAAAAAAAAAAAAAACGATCAACGACGGAGAATAAGAAGACGGTCTTTATATTGGAAATTAGAATAAATCTATAACAGATATTGGGCTTAAGGTAGGCTTGATGTGGTCAAAAAATGGGCTTAGTGCATTAATCCTTCAAGATGGGCTTAAGAGAAGTGTATCTGAAATTGGGCTTTGAAAAGTTCTTTTTAAATTTAAGTGGGCTTGATATATGAGCCCAGTGATGTCGCAAACTTAAGATCCAAAATCAATGAGACCAAAATGTGGCCCAAGTTCCAACCGGACCCAGGGACCCGAGTCCCCATTTACCAGAAATAAATATATAAACAATTCGAGAAAATGAAAAATTGAAGAATGTTTAGAAAATAGGTCTTGATTAGGTTATTAGATTTAGCTTAGTTGCATTTAGTTAGTATACATATAACAAAGGGATTTTATTGAGTACCTTTGATTTAGTTTAGGTTTAGATAGAGTAGTCTCTGAGAAAAGAAATAGGATTAGATTGAAATTTAGCTCATGGGCTGCTATATGGGGATTTAATAGCAACGCCATGTTATATTTTTGACCAACTCATACTAAATTATTCTCTATCTTTTAATTGTTCTTTTATTATTGTTCTAAGAAGTTGGTTGTAATTATGTTATGTCTCTTTTGTGCCGTGATTGGCTCGTTCTAGCTAATTGTTTAGGCTGCATTTTTAAGATCACAATAAATACCAAAAAGCATTGCAATGGACATCTAGCGGATAAAAATTTAGGACTTCTAATTGTTCTAAAAAAAAACTTCATGGATAATCAATTAACAAATCAATCAAATTAGGGTATCGATAGGGCATTAGTTTGAATAGCGCGAGTAATAAAATCCATGATCCTAAATCTCTAATTGCATAGGAATTGAGTTAATCTCTTGTACCTCATTTAATTTCTAGTTAACCCCAATAAGCTGATGGCAATTCCTTCACATGATAGAATTTCCATAAGCTAATCAATGGAAATGAATTTTCCAACATAGCGTAAGATAAGTGTTAGGGAGAAATTGTACCAATTGAGAATTGTGGTCCCCAACTTGACATTATCTCTAAACCCGTCTTTTTGATCCTTGCCGGAGGGTCACAACAGCCCTGTAACAATCGGAGCTCTATGAAGCGAAAGCATCTCACGAGCAGAGAGCTTCACACACAAAGAAGGGGGGAGAGGGGAATAGGCAAACCTTCTTGTTCTTGAGGGGACGGTGGGTTTCATCAAAATTTGGCACGAGTGCGACCTCGACTTCAAGAGAGAATCAAGTGTTCGAGTGTGCTCAAGCTGGGTCCAAAAGTATTATGTTAATTTGGTTCTTCTTAAAAGATTCAAAAATGGATTTTGTGAAAAGTCATTAAAGAGTCAATCTTATTGATCTATATTATTTTAGACCAACTTTCACCCTGTCATTCAAATGTTAGACAATCCATATATAACTCGGTATTAAAAATGTGAGGTAGAAATTGGGCTCACGACTCATGAGTCATGACCCATATTGACACCTTTAAGTTTAACAACTTTTATGATCGTTCATTATAAAGAAATGGAGTGGGAAGAGAATAGTGATCCTTTTTGTTTTGTTAGAAAATTTGCGGAACGAAAAGAAATAGCATCGAAATGTTTAAGACTTCCTCAAAATATGTACTGTTTGAGGAAAATGTAACGGATACGAAACAACTGTGCGGAATAAGCCTCTTAACATTTTGTCAAGGAATGGCCATTTCCCTTGTTTAGTGGAGAGCTCATTCTTTTCTTTTCTTCTTTTATTTTTATTTTATTTTTTTGAAGAAACAAATCGAGGAAAAGGAATCGCACGACTTCACCTATTTTTCACCAAAAAAAAGAAAAAAAAAGAAACGATAGAAAATCTTTTCAATGAAATATCAAGTCTCTATCGAAAAGAAAGAAATTTATTAGTCCGATCTATATATAAGAACTGTCCCTAACAAGAAAATTGAAGCATTTTTAACCCTTGAAATAGAGAGATTCAATCGTCACTGTACTAGTACTACTTCTGTAGGCATGACCCGTTTGAATTAGAGTTAGGCCGCTAACCCTTTACCGATCCAAATCCCAAGTGAACTGACAATTCCTTACCACATAAACCCGTTCGGTGTGCAATTTCTTTTAGCCCATTCACTTTTCACAAACTAAAAGAGGGGAAAAAATTCAAAACGCAACGTGAGATTTTCTATAGTATATAAAAAGAAGGAAAATCATTGCTGGGTAACTTGGGTCCCATTGAAGGACATCGACAAAATAGTGGGACTCGAACATTTGAGAATTTCTCAGGAACTTATACAAATTTGGTGGGGGTGGCCATGTGATGTCGAGAAGAAGAAGCAGAAATTAGAATGTATATGGTGACTTTTTTCTGCAAAACGGTCACGGATCTTCAAGGGGGCTTGAATAGCTAAAAGTAGTCTGTGTCTGGATCTCGATTTGGTGAAGCAGGAGGCCATTTCCTCTCGTGCATCCATTATTTTGGCGTGGGCCGCCACCATTCAATTTGGAGGCTGGTGCGATGGAGGGCGATTGGACTATGGGGAGAAAGGTTCCAAAAAAGTACAGAACCAGAAAGTACGGATTGATATTGTTTAAGAGGCAAGGCGGATGGGACTTTTCTTTTAGTGTTTTGAGTTCTTTAGGGAAGGGACACGGTCGGATACACAAGATTTCACGATGTTATTTATAGGTAAGATCGGTGCTCAAATGGTAATCAATTTATGTGGTCACCTTGAATACTCTGTTATATTTTGTGGGGGGTGTTAGTTCTCGTGAAATGAGCTAATTAAAACATGATATTAGAGTCGAATCTCCTTCAATAGACATATTTCAACATTCTTGGTAAATTTGGGAACACAAGAGATTGGGACCTTCTCAAGTAAAGATCTACCTCCAACTTCATTGAATACTCTTTTTGAGGGCTTAGTTCAAATGAACTAGATCAATTGATTACACAAACACTTTAGTGCAACTTAGAAACTTTGGTCAAGGATAGTAGTAAGCATGGGTCCCGGGTAACTCTTGGAACTAGACTGAACTGTCCCTACGTGACCAATTCTGATTTGATTCTTGATTCCAACGGCTATTGCTATTATTAGTTTGGTTCCTGGAGGCAACACTGGACCAAACTAGAGAACTGGACCAAGATAATCGTCATTGTCTCCTTTTACTCTTGCATTGCATCTTATTGCCAGCTTAAGTTGCTTGCCTGTAAAGGAATTTCACAGTTGCTTTGTCATGACTTGACAACAGAGATATAGAAATCTTTGGCTAAATAAATAAAGTCACAATGGCCAAAAACAAGGGAAGTTTCTAACAAATTCGAAGAATTTGCCAAAAGGATGTTTATTTGTGAGAGACATGAAGTTGACTGGCAGGCCTCGCATTTTTCTAACTTGTTTAGTAGACAAAACAATGTGTTAACGATGGAATATTGAAGCATGGAGATCATGCTGGCCACCAGTCATCATCAGATTAACTTCATAGGTGAATTTTTTAAAGAGGAGTAAAACCAGAAAAAAAAAAAAGGAATCGGCTAATTTTTGAGTTGACATTTGAACCAAATTGGACCAACCTGATTGTCTGATCAAATAGGAACATTTGTTTATATATTTTTTCCACTGATGAGCAATACATTTGTTCTCACAAACATGGGACTCATTAATTTGGTAAGTATCCCATCGAATTAGTTGGATCGCGTACCCAAAACTCCATGCCCACTGTTGTTTTTCATTTCAATTTAACTAAAAGCTGGAAATTAATCCTTTTTCTATTTCCCGCCAAAATATAGAATATTACTCAAATCTTAGGAAATCATAAATAAAAATATATATACATATATTTATGTGTCGATTTTAGACAATTTGCGAAATCCCATGAATTTCCACTCTCTTGCTGCAATAATTCCCCTGCAAAGGGACACAGCAAAAAGAAAACGTCCTTTTTGGAGCTAATCAATGCACAAAATCATCAATTGATTGAGAAAAGGGCGTACTACACAAGAAAGGAAGGGAAAAAGGAGGAGATATGCCGAGACGCACTTCGTCATCACTATCTCAGGTCAGGCGCAGCGATACAGAGAAAGTCAAATACCGTAGGAGAGACTAAGACTTGAATGCTGTCGTATCTCTCAACAGTTGCAGCATATTATTGCGATTATCGTTATTATGGCGAGAAATAACAGAAGAAAAAAGTAGAATCGCAGGTGATTGATCAGGGTCAGAGAGAGAGAGAGAGAAACAGCCAGAGAGACAGAGGGAGAGAGAGAGACGGGTGTCCTTTTTCTTGCTACTTTTAAGGCTTCTCCGAGCACGGGACACGGGAACGGGAAAGATGGAAACCCCACCTTTTTGGTTCACATGCTCTGTTTCCGTTTGCTTCTGCGATTATGTACGGCCCTCAAAATCCTGTTCCCTCTCTCGTTGCCATCCGCCATGTTCCTCCTCCATATTCGTAGTATCCGGTTCTCAGAGAGGGAGAGAGAGAGAGAGAAGGAAGGGAAATTCATTGACAATTTTGATAAGAAAAGGGAATATGTTGAATGCATAGATACCGGAAGTACTGAATTATCTAAAGGACGAGGTGCTATTTCTTTTTCTTGTTGTAGCCCTCCTAGGATAAAATTCGAGACGATACTAGAGACTATTAGGCAAGCGAAAGTCACATATCTAGTCACTAGACGACGCTTACACTTCATATGGGTTCTTCAAAACTTTTCCGACCACAACTTGATTAAGTGAGATTAGAGCCCCCACTAACCTATTATAAGGCCTATTGAGAGAGAGAGAGAGAGAGAGAGAGAGAGAGAGAGAATTCTTTGACAATTTTGATAAGAAAACGAGAATATGTTTTGAATGCATATATACTGGAAGTGTGGTCTCCGACTCAAGTTAATGATTTATGCATGAGGATATTGACGAATCAATTGAGTGCTATTTCTTTTTCTTATTTGGTTGTCGCGACCCTCTAGAGATAAAATTCAATGTGGTATAAGGAATTGTTAGCCAAGCGCAAGTGACCTACTTGAGCACTAGGTGACACTTAGACCTTACATAGGTTCTCTTAGACTTTTTCTACCGCAATTGGACCTCTCATCATTGATTAAATGAGATTAGAGCCCCAACCAACATATTACAAGGGCCGTTAGAGCTAAGTATGGCATGAGAATTCATCTTACTCTCACGAACCAAAGATTTTAGATAACCTTAGAAGTCCAATTGCATAATACTTCAAAATGACCAATAAGTCTCTTTAATGACATGATAATATTTGTTCTATATATAAATCTTTTGGGATTAAATATCAAGAAATCTAGTCCCAACTTTTAGGAAACTCTAAATGCCTAAACAATATGAACTAGTTCCAAATGAAAAATATGCGGAACTGACCTTTGGCCAAAAAAATTTAGGTATCAACATTAGTCTAATTAAGCTTCTTAGTAATTTCCTTATGTTGAGAAAATTATTTCTTTCATATTATTTTGCTTACAATGACATGAAAAGAAACATCTCTTCTTAATTATATCATTACATTATTTTTCATATGTATGTCATCCCTTATATATGATGAAAAGTTGATCGAAAAAGATTCCGGATAGACAAAGAAACATTTATTCAGTTCATGGTCCCAAGACAGGTCGCTCTCAATTTGACATTTTGCCCCCGACTCTGTCGACCAATCTTTGTAATTAGGAAATCACTGCGTCTTCATTAAATGAAGATGAATAACTAGCTTGGCTTAGCTTTGGTAACTTTTGTAAGAAAAAAAGATTTAAATACGAACAACGGTATTTGTATAATTATTGATTTTAGTACTTGTGAATTATTAATATTTTTCACCATAAAAAATATCACGGAGTTGAAAGATAATTACTAATCAAGTTGTTAATTTTAGGTTCTTATTCCTCATGTCCTATTCCAATCATTCTATTCCCACCGACGACAAGCGGGTCCCAATTTATGCAAGAAGAAGTGTGTTGGGATGGATGGATCCGTATATAAATTCAATCATAAATGTTACGGATATCTTTGAGATTCTTCATTATTCTTTTAATTGCGCATCTCCATTAATTGTATATACCATCCATTGATCATAATTGATTATAATCAATATTGTAATTATCAATATTATAACATCTTATATCCTAAAATAATGAATTTGTGAAAGCCTATAAATAGTGCTTTTCATTATGAAATATACATAAATTATACAATTTTCTTTTGCACATTCTTATCTATAAATATCACAAATTTTTTAGACACTTGTGAATGCAGCTCCAGACTTTCATGGTGGATTTAACAAAGCATAAGGTCGAGAGACAATTTGTCTCAAGCCATCCCTGCATAATTTCTGACATTAATGCGAGTCGGAGAAAACCCGCAATGAATAAACAAGGAAAATAGCAAAATTCCTGGGAATCAATGCAAGTGAAAAGAAGGAAAGCGCAAAAACAAGTGTCGTCTGAGGAAATCTTTGCATTCCCAATATGTTCCCCTGTCCCGACCAAAAATCAACGTCTCACAAAATTCTAAAAGATACATATATTTAATTTTAAATTCCAGATAGTTTACACTACCCTACACTGCACCAAAAAATAAAAATAAAATAAGAAATAAATAAAAAAAACTTCACTTCTTTTTTCCTTTTTCTTGGGTGTCTCTGTTTCAGGGCATGAACAGCTTGTTCCCGCACTTGCATCGCCAGGCCTCCGGATGGTACTCAGGCGGCGTGTCCAGACCGGGCTGGACCGGCACGTGAACCGGTTGGCAAGGCGAGCAGTCCCCGCACTTCGATCTGCACGACGGCGGCGCCGAACCGGGCCCCGCGAGCCGCCTCCGAGGAGCAGCGGCGGCCGCCCCGACGACGACCCACTTGTTCTTCCGCCGGAGAGTCCCTCGCGCATTATCGGGACTCTGTCTCGGGCGAGAGGCCTGGCCGACGCCGGCGCGAGGAGGAGGAGGAGGAGGAAGAAGAGCGCGAGCGCGGGGGCGAGGACGGCGACGGTGGGCCGCCGCCGCGCCTGGCGATCCCGGCCGCGGCGCGACGTGGCCATCCCTGCGGTGTCGATGAAGCAAAGCGAGGGAAAGTGATGACGGACTTGGTGGGTCGCTTTGAAAAGTCTCTCTCAGCTCACTCTCTCACTCTCACTCTCAGGGAAGAGGAGACTGAATGACTCTGTGTATCCCTGTGTGTCTATCTGCGAGAGAGAGAGAAATGGTTTGATTTTCAGTTGATATATGATTGAAGGATTTTTATTATTTGTTTATTTCTCTCTCTTGTTTATTTTTATTTTTTGGGTGTGAGCATGCGGGAGTCAAAGTCAAAGACAGAGACCAAAAGATTAGAGAGAGAGAGAGAGAGAGAGAGAGGTGATTTGTTTTATTGTTTGGCTTAGGGCAAGGGCGTAGGAGGGGCCTACTTCTGCATCTGGTTGATTGGGATCGATCATTGAGGGTGTGTGTGTTGGAGTGATTGGTGGATCCTATGTTACTCTCACTTTACCGGTCTAGTCTCTTATTAGGTGATTATTGGGGAGGAGAAATTAAGGCGTTAGCATAGGGGAGTTATTGTAATGTGGTAGGAATTTAAAAGAAAAATTAAATTCGAAATAAAGTGAAGTTGAAATAATGCGGAAATTAGTTGCGAGGTGAGAAAATTGCAACTGATTCATTTCAAGTGTCAGCACTTGCTTTACGAGGAGAGTTAGTCATGAAGAAATTAGTTGTGAACTCAAATAATATAAAATTTAGGGGAGAAATACATTATCAGTCTTAGAAATTATATACTCTAAGCGCTCACTTTGATATCAAAAGTTTCCATCGGATCACTTAAATGCCAAATCGGAAGAAAAAAATCACTTTGGTGTCACCAGCTAGAAATTCAGGTCAAAATGTTTACGTAGCTTTTATATTTAATAAAAAAAATTGACAAACCCTTTAAACGACATTGTTTTTGGTCCTACGTAAGAAAACGATGTCGTTTTGCCGTCATATTTGGATGACTTAGAAAAAACGACACCGCATAGCTCATTTGGGATTGAAACTATGGTTTTTTTTTTTTCGTTCATCCTTGCCGACCTAGCTAGCTCGGCAACCGTCGCCGAGCCACCATGCTCGGCCACCGTTGCTTGGCCACAGTTGCTCGGCCAAGAAGTGATGGGAAAATAGGAGGCCATCGTCGGAGGAGGAGGAGGAAGAAGGGGGGTTGAAGGTGCACAGAGAGAGAGAGAGAGAGAGAAGACGAGGAGTGCGAGGGAAATAAGGAGGGCACAGATGGAGATGGTGGATTGGGCTCTACTTAGAGAGTGGCTAGTGCTGGTGTTGTTCTTCGACGAAGAAGACACCGTTGCCGCCATGGCTTCTCTCTCTCTCTCTCTCTCTCTCTCTCTGATTTGGGGATATAGGTAAAACACCAAACGACATCGTTTGGTGGTTTAAATGACTACTGTACTCTCCGGTGAGCCACATCAGCGTAAAAAATTAATAAAAAACTGCCACGTTAGATTTTTGACCAACCGGATCGGTGTTGATACTGAAATGATCATTTTTCAAAATTTTTTGCACTTAAGTGATCCGATGGAAACTTTTGTCACCAAAGTGAGCGCCGTACACAACTTATGGCGCTGATAATATACTTCTCCCAAAATTTAGATGATGCATGAAGTATTTATAAGTTCTTAAGAAGATTATAGAAGATACTCGATATCAAATCAAGAGGGTCAATTACCAAAAAATTCTTAAACTTATTACAATTATGTCAATTCAATTCTAAACATTTTGCAATTGCATTAATTCAGTCCATCTAGCCCATTTTGACCAGCCACACTAACATGGACAATGATCGTCTAATGGATCATGTGAATAATTTTTAATAATATTTTTCTTTTTTTCTTTTCTTCCTTCTTTCCTTGTTTTCCTCAACTGGCGAGGGGGAAAAAAGAAGAAATAAAATTAAAAATAAAATAAAAATTAATAAAAATGTTCATAAGGTGTAAAATGTTATTAAAAATTGTCCATGATAGCTTTAGCCAAATGGTCAATGTTTAAATCAATGTTGGTTGGCTAAAATTGGCTAAATGAACTAAACTAGCATAATTGCAATATATTTACGATTTTTTTTATAACTCTCCCCAAATCATGATGCTATTTTACTAGTGTTTGGCAACTAGAGGCTATTAGTAGCACAATCATTTAAAGGGAAAACCATGTTTACCCTCAAGGTCTACGAGGCTATTACCATATCTCCATAAACACAACTAGAGGCTATTAGCAGCATAATCATTTAAAGGAAAAACCATGTTTACCCTCAAGGTCTACGAGGCTATTACCATATCTCCATAAACACAACTAGAGGCTATTAGCAGCATAATCATTTAAAGGAAAAACCATGTTTACCCTCAAGGTCTACAAGGCTATTACCATAACTCCATAAAAAGATTAGGGTTAATATCTTGAAAAACTCCAAATTAATACACTTGTGATAAATTTACCTCAAATTATTTTTTTTTACCATGAAAAATCCTAAACCGATACGACCGATTTACTCCGATTGATTGTAAAAAATCATAAACTAGTATATTTATGGCAAATTTATCTCAAACTAATTTATTCGACCGCAAAAAACTACAAATTGATAAATTTGTGACAAATATACCCTTCACTAAATTTGATTAATAGCACAAAAAAAATCACTGTGACAAATGGAGCGTAAGATTCCAAATTGATATCAATTAATTGTCACATGTCATTTAACTTAATAATTTAATAATAAAATTTAACAAAAACTAACATATGGTAAATTTGTCAAAAGTATATTGGTTTGGGTTTTTCTGTGGTAAAAAAAATAGTTTGAAGTAAATTTGTTTTTCAAAGTATTGTTATATATATTATTTGAGATTTTTTTATTAAAATCAAAATATAGAATTCTTGCGCGATTAAAAATATATTATGGAGTTAGTGTTTTTATTAAAATCAAAGATATAGAATTCTTTCATGATTAAAATTTTTATTATTGGAAAATTAAATATAGATGATGCTTGTTCATCGGCAAGACCAGTCCTTTGCCCCCATAAATTCTTGTGAATAATCTTATAGGCTAGTCTATGCAAGATTATGGACGCTAATTATTGTGATTGAAGTGGTTTTAACTTAAGCCTTTTTTTTTCCTTAAGTAAGTAGAGCAAATTAGCCTCAAATGTGCATTATGCTCTTTTCCATTTGTTTTTGGCTTGTTCCTTATAAAGTGAAAGGAAAAAAAATAAATATAAAAGAACAAGGTAGCCACGAATTAGACATACGTATTATTATAAGAATTATTTCTTATCATCAAAGATTTATAGTAATATGGAAAACTCATTTGAATCGCCATCAAAAGTCAAGTATCAATGGTCAAATCCATTAAATAATCTCCATCAAAAACGGTCTATCCATTGATCAATCTTTTGCTCAATAACTAACTATGGTCACGACACAACACCTTGTAACAATGCGACCAAGATTCTATTCTTGACAAGATCTCCACCTACAAAGTCAGTGGCTGGGCCTAGAAGGATATCCTAAACCCGGTATGCATACCCCAAAAACCCCTCACTAGGTTCACAGCTATATTGAGCATAAATAACAATTCTTCAATACTAGAAATCCAATCCAGAAATCAATATCTTAAACCAAACAAATAACATTTTGCAACATAGCCCATCATCCATTTCATATCCGTTTCTCAAATCATCATAAACATTTTCATAAATCAGTCACAAAGCAATTTCATATATGTTTCTCCACAAACCTTTTATAACATGCTTTTCAAACATTTACAATCAACCAAAGAGTAGCAATTGCTCGATTTGGCTTTTATGCAATAAAAATGCTTTTCTTGATTCAATATATATACATACATACTTCAAGACATGATTTTATAAAACCAAAGAAGATATAGTACCACTCACCTTGTCGTCTATGACCAAACGACAAATGATACATGTATCGTCGAACTCACGACCCTATCAAATAATTGAAGAATAATGTTAAAATCTAATAAAATTCTATTTCGACTACAAAATGACTAAATTACGCCTTAACTCTAACAAAAGAACTTCTACATGCTAACAAATCACATAACCAAAGCGATTGTTCAAACCATTCGCAACATGAAGTTTAAGCGCAAAACTTGATCGCGCCTCAACTTTCTCTTCCGAACCCCAATCCGAACATATTTATAGTCAATAGAGAGCCCTTGACACATATTATAAGAATCCCAACTTGACCGTCCCAAAATCAAGCCGAAAAATGGCAAAATACGGGCCCAAAACTGCTGGATGCGTACTGTTCACTGCGCATGGGAAACTTTGAAATTCTGTTTCAGACAAACCATAAGCTCAAATCACAATCCGTAAAATCTCACGGCTCCACAACACCCTAAACTACAATTCCTACAAAAATACGCGGCTCAAAAACTCCAAAATTAGACTTTGCCGTTCGATTTTCCAAAAATTCCGAATTTGAACCCTAAACCCATAAATTACTGCAATTGGACGAACAAGGGGCTTGATCTCTTACCCGGTGCTGTGTTATGAAGTTGAGTCGGCTTGGCGAGGCATACAAGGCGTGCACATGCCAAAACCCCTTTCCTTTCTTCCCCTTTCTCTTCTTCTTCTTCTTTTCTTTCTTTTCTTTTTGGTCAGGGACCCCTCAACTTCTATGGGCGTGCATGGAAACGTTTCTAAGAATGTTTCCGGCACACTTCTCAGTACGGAAAGTGTGCCCGAACAAAAAAAACGAAAACGCGTTTGGTTGCGTTTACATTCGTTTTTTTGTTTTTTTGTTTCCTAACGAAATAAGAACGAGAAAAAGGAAACATAAAAAAGTTGTTTCTTTTGAAAAGAAACACTTCTTCGACGAACAAAAGAACAAAACCAAAGAAACAAAAGAACAAAATTGGAACAAAGCGAAGAACTCCTCGTGCGTGCTCGTCGCTCCTATCGGCTAAAGCTTCGTTCTTCCGTTTCCGGCGTCTCTTCCATCTCTCCGGCAGCTCCCACTCGGCTGACTCTCCGGCGACTCCTCACTCCGGCGACTCCGAGGTACGTTTCCGGTCGGCGTTGCTCCCGTTCGGCCCTTCTCCTCCGGTCAGCGTCGCTCCCCCTTCGGCGCTCCTTCTCCGGTCGGCACTGCTCCCCCTTCGGCGCGGCGAGCCGTCCCTCGAGCGAGCGTTGCTCGCCCGGATCTGCCGCAGATCTGCCCGAGCATTGCTCGCCCAGATCTGCCGCGCCGAAGGGGAGCAACGCTCGCTCGAGCTGCAGCTCGATCTGCAGCTCGTCATTGCCTCCCCCTTCGCTCGCTCGAGCTGCTGCGAGCTCGAGCTGCTGCCTCGAGCTGCTGCGAGCTCGCTGGAGCTCGAGCGAGAGCTGCTGCGAGCTCGAGCTGCAGCTCGATCTGCTGCGAGCTCGCTCGAGCTCGAGCGAGAGCTGCTGCGAGCTCGAGCTGCAGCTCGATTGTCATTGAGGTAAGCCCAAAAATTATGAGCTAAGCTCGAGCTGCAGCTCGATCTGCTGCGAGCTCGCTCGAGCTCGAGCTCGAGCTGCTGCGAGCTCGAGCTGCAGCTCGATTGTCATTGAGGTAAGCCCAAAAATTATGAGCTAACCGTATGAATTGATCAAATTATTGTAGAACTTGTTCTCGACGTGGCTTGCTAATATGAATTACAGGGAACTGGAGTCTTCGTGGATGGCCCTGGTGCTGGAAAACATATTCAAGCTGGTGCCAAGAAAGTTATCATCACTGCACCAGCAAAAGGTGCTGATATACCCACCTACGTCTATGGTGTGAATGAGAAAGATTATTCGCATGAAGTTGCTAACATAATCAGGTCAGAATCTATCTTGAAAGAACTAAGATTGTGTTGATCAGTATGAACTGAACTAATGAGCTTCTGGCCGATTTCAGCAATGCTTCTTGCACCACTAACTGCCTCGCTCCTTTCGTGAAAGTCCTGGATGAAAAGTTCGGTAAGGCTTCGTTTCCGATATTTGACCACCCTTTTTATCCCTAATGTGACTTACCTGTTTGGGTTGTGACTAGTTTCTGAACTCTCACGATCACTTTCGTAGGCATTGTGAAGGGTACAATGACAACCACACACTCCTACACAGGTGACCAGGTAATTGAACAAAGTGTCAATAAATCGTGTCTTTATGTGCATGCTGTCTGGAACTTACTGGGGCACTTTAGGTTTTGCTCACGTCTAAGTATAATCGTTTCTTTTACCCCGTATGGTTCAGAGGCTCTTGGATGCTTCCCACCGTGACTTGCGGAGAGCCAGAGCCGCAGCACTCAACATCGTCCCAACAAGCACTGGGGCTGCAAAGGCTGTGTCTCTCGTGCTTCCCCAGCTCAAGGGCAAGCTCAATGGGATTGCCCTCCGTGTGCCAACACCGAACGTCTCTGTCATCGACCTTGTTGTGAATGTCGAGAAGAAGGGCCTTACCGCCGAGGATGTCAATGCAGCCTTCAGAGATGCAGCCAAAGGGCCGCTCAAGGGCATATTGGCTGTGTGCGATGACCCTCTCGTGTCAGTGGATTTCCGATGCTCCGATGTCTCTTCAACCATCGATTCTTCACTGTCGATGGTCATGGGAGACAATATGGTGAAGGTGGTCGCTTGGTATGACAATGAATGGGGCTATAGGTGAGAACACTTATTTATAAAGTACTAAGGGATAATGGCTCCAAATTTGAAGTTACATCTTCCATTTCTTTTCTCGGATGTTTGATGTGATTTTACCTCCTCAATCTTTCAGCCAAAGGGTCGTCAACTTGGCACATTTAGTAGCAGTCAAGTGGCCAGGCATTGAGATACCTGGATTGACCGGAGACCCATTGGAAGATTTCTGCAAGAAGAACCCCGCTGACGAGGAGTGCAAGGTCTATGAGAATTAGTTCGTCGCATTCCTTCTCCTAATTCCTGGTGGATCGCGCAAGGCAAGGTTTTTCTTTATCTTTATCGTTTTCAGTATCGACACCAAGTGCATATACGATGGTGATAGCCGAGAGGGGTAAGCTGATGTGCAAAAAGTAGGGTGTGTTGATGAGACAGCATCTGAGATTTGGAATAACCAAATCAGAATGGTTTTTGTTCTGATGTGAAGCTACTGCTTTTATCAAATTTACTTGTGATGAATGGATTAAACTGAGAACGTTAAGCATCTCTGCTACGGCGTCTGCATTTCCATTCCTAGATCGAACTATTCAAGCCTGTCCTGGAGTCAGAATTTATGTTCGCCTTAAGCTTTGTCACCCCTTTCTGAAGAATCATCGTTTAGCCTCCTCCGCCTCCATCGAGCTTACGAAGATTCCCTGTCGCCCATGATTTGTGCCAGTGAGATCTATGAAGAAGAGATCGACTTCTTCGATGTAATGCTTTAGCGGGCCGTGTAGAAATGTTCCTGCCAATATATGCAAATTGGTAATCATAAGTCTGATACTTAAAAAAGTAAATAACATAAGACTACATCCTTCTCATGAAGTTCAATGCTCATTCATTTTGTTAGTCTGAACCACGAGGCACGTGTATAACGAGATCTATTCGCCCGACATGTTCGAACAAGCTGGACAAATTCCCTTAAGAAGCATAGGATGCCGCGTATAACAACCCAAAGCACGTGGTGCAAAGATGTCAATGGGATTCGCCTTTGGGAGGGGTCGCTTTCCCACGAGTCGTGACAAAACCATACAGCGCTTCCTAAGCCGGGATCAGTGCGTGACCTGGTAACGCACTGCTTACTAGCGAACTTTTGCTCGATGTGACATCATTTTAATGTTTTTAGATGGGATAATTATACGAATGATTTCTATATCAAAAATTCGAAAATCACATTAAACAAATCAAAAATTCAAAAATAATATTATACATTGAGTTAAAGTTTAATGGTCATATTAAACAAATCAAATTTTTAGAGACTGCGTTTAAGAATTATTTGTGCCATTTTTCCTCACAAAATTTATGTTTTATCCTCTTAGTCACTTTGAATTTCACATCCCATTTTTCAAAAATTAAATTTATAAGCATTTAATGAGAATGAGAAATCAATATCAAGTTTTTTTTGGTAAAAGAAATCAATATCAAGTTTATTATATGCTTTAAAACTAAAAAAAAAAAAAAATGTACTTGTATTTACTAGATACAAACTTTAATTATAAAATTTTATACGAAATATGCCATATGATCATGCTAAAAATGTTTGTCTTCACTAACCATGAACAAAATAAAATTAATGAGCATTTCATAAGAATGACAATTTAATATAAATTTTAAACTTTAAAAAAACGTAAATTTTTTTGTCGTTTACCAAACGTGTTTGCTCTTTTTCTATTCTAGGAGCGGTAAATTGATCATAACCAAACATGTTTCTTTTCTTTTTTTATTCCAAGAACAGCTTTTTTTTACACTTACCAAACGCGTTCTTTTGTTCGAAGCGTAAACAAACACTTTTTTTTTCCAAAATTAAAAGGAACGAAATGAAACCATGCGCGCCCTATATAACCGAACCCTCTCCCCTCTCCTTTTTGCTATAATGACTTTTCAGTTTCTTCTTTTAGGGCCCACTAACATAATATTACACATACTCCAACATTCAGAAAAAAAAAGATTGTATATATATAACAAAATTTTTCTATTTAAAAGGTCGTACATGAAACCATTTAAGGACTGCAAATAGGCTAGCTTTATATTTTTCCTTTGTTTTGCTCCAATTTTGGTGAATAAATAAATTGCTATTTGAGTTTAATTAGTGCCCGGATTTTTACAATATGACAATAATTTTGAAGACATGGAAGAATTTCGATGAAGATTCCTCCATGCCGTGGAGATCGGTTTAGTGTTCTAGACAATATTCGCTAATTTCATTAGTTACACATCAGATTTGTTCATATGTTACAAAGTAAATTCATGTTTAATACAACTTTGCTCTGCTTTTAATAAATAAATTTGCTTGATACTTGCTGAAAGTTGAAAAACAGAGACTAGAAAAAATCAATTTCTTTTATTTGATCCTATCTTATTTATATATCGGTCCCTCTTTTCTTATTTATTATTTTTGTTGATTCTCTAGACATAACTCATGACATATAAAATCTTGGTGATCTTCTTTTTTTTTTTTTTTAATAAATGGAGAGTCCGCCTTGAAATCATCCGCCAAGCATTAAAGTGCCACCTCATGTACCCATTTTTTTTTAGTAAAATTTAATTAAATAAATTTTTAGTGCTTGTAGCATTACTCTCTTTTATATTAGTTAAGAAAATATTTGCCATCTTTATTAGGAGTATCGATTTTAGGGTAGGCAAGTTTCAAAAAACAAATCCGGTTTGCAACTTATCCTATTAGAGTTAGCTTCCAATTTTTGGAACCGAAAATTGAGTCAATTCTTTCAAGAACTAGTTTGATATCTAATAGATTAGTTTCATGGTCAACCAAGGCTGAGTCCTCAATATTTTGTCCACGGACCTACCCGACCATGTATGGACTAGCCTCGATTCGATCAATCAAAACCGATCCAGTTCACTTTCCGGATTGAACCGGACCGGTGCTCAATCTCTACTCTTCTAGCAAAATGGAGATTTTTTTTTTTCCTATTATTAGGCAAAAGATTTTATCTATACTTGAGGAAATTGGCCACCACAAAACACTAGTGAAAATCCAAGCACACACGTGGCAGGCGAGGACACGACTTAAGGTTGATTTTATTCCCGGAGAGGTCGAGGAACACACACGACGGGCGAGCCACGTCCTCGTCCCTCCCTATAAAACCACGTCCAATGTTGCTTCTCCTTCCTCGAGTTCCTGCGGCCCAGTTCGTGAGCGAGTCCTTCGAAGCCGGTTCCCAGTTCAGCAATGGCGATCGAGGTGAGCTTCGAATACTCAAATTCACGTTCGGATTTAGGGGCGAATGCGATTCGGACTGAACCCTCGTGGGGTCGTGGGAAAAATCCTGGAGCAGGCGTGGTTCATGGACGAGAGCGACGGCGACCAGAGGCTCCCTCACCACCGCAGCCCCCCCGAGTTCGTCTCTCTGGACCACTTGGCAGGTCCTCTTTCTTTCTCTTGTCTTTCTCTCTCTGCATTCAATTCCTAGGAATTCATTGATGTTGTTGATGGGGTGATTGAGCCGGAGAGCTTTTTTGGGTCGTTGCAGATGCGGGAGTTCTGTACTGGAAGCTGAATCCTAGCGACTACGAGAACGATGAGGAGCTGCGCAAGATCAGAGAGGCCAGAGGGTACAATTACATGGTACGTTCGTACTCATTTTTAGCTCTTACACTTGATGAGTCTTTGAGAGAAATCTCTTTGTAAATGAGTTTGAGGAAGCCCCTGTAAAGTTCGCATTCTGTGAAAGTATTATCTCTAGATGCACCAGTTCCTTAGTTGTCGTAATATGGCAGAGCTGGTTGCATTGTTCGCGTGTGATGTCGCTCTCAATCTATCTTCAAGTCTTGAAATTTGGAAAATTCTTGGTCGCGATTTGGTTCTCCTCCTCCACTGGTTGCTGCGCCGTGGTGTGAGTTGATGCGGAGATATCTTCTCGCTTTAAGAGATTGTTCAGTGTGTCGGTCGCATGATCTTAATTTGCACGTGTAATGAGGATTGAATCCATCATAACGCTTTTCTGGTAATTGGATTAGAAGCTGAGACTCTAAGATGACTGGATCAAAGCATGAGCTGGAAACTTGGATTTAGAATGAAGTATAGATCTATTTAGGGAGGATTGGCAAGGTATGCTCCGGCGGATTAACTGAGGGAGGCCGCAGATTCTACTTGTATAGGTGCAGATGCGATGAGAAGCAGACTAAGTTTAGTATAGATGGAAACGACCGACCAAACAACGTGCTGGGGGTAACCTTCTACTTGAGCATTGATTTACTTAGATGAGGAGTGAATCGGGATAACAGCGGAGTCATTCCCTGTGGTTGCCGAAAATTGCCGTGTTACCTTTTACTTCCGAAGATGCCGATCGGTCTCCGGCCCTTTGGCCTATACCCTTTTGTTGGAATGTTCTCAGGATCTGCTGGATTTGTGCCCGGAGAAAGTGGACAACTACGAGCAGAAGCTTAAGAACTTCTACACGGAGCACATACACGGGGACGAGGAGATACGCTACTGCCTGGAAGGGAGCGGATACTTTGACGTCCGAGACAACGAGGACCGCTGGATTAGGATCTGGATCAAACCTGGTGACCTCATTGTTTTGCCTGCCGGAATCTACCACCGGTTCACTCTCGACACCAGTAACTACATCAAGGTATTTGAATCTTTGTCTGCCGTGGCGATTTGATCTTGTAAAATGCGTTAGTTCTATGTTCGAGTTAGACCATTTGGAGTTGACACAGTGCTTTGAGATTCATTGCTGTATGATGTCGTTGATGTGCAGTTGATGAGGCTGTTTGTCGGTGAACCGGTGTGGACGGCCTTCAATCGCCCCCAGGAAGACCACCCGGCAAGGAAACAATACGCGAGGAGTCTGACCGAGAAAGTGGGCGTCGCCCTTGCAGCTCATTGATTCTCATGAGTTTCGAGGAATGACCAGTCGTGCTTTTGGAATGTACAATGGTATTACAGAAGATTCGGGTTCGAATGTCGCCTCTCTATGTATACTCTGTACTTTGTGGATCGAAAACTGTTGTCTGATATACAATCTCCCCTTAGTCCCAGTTCTGGATGGAAAACTGATGTCTGAGATGCTTCCACGGGCTGGGCCGGGCCGCCATGGCACGGTCGGATCTTGCCAGAATGAAATATTCCTAGCTTGATCGAGCATCCCCTAGCTAATTGTCACGGGTTGATCAATTTCGGTCGATCAAACACCATGCGGCTTTAGGATCGGTGATCCTAAGTCAACTTTACACACACACACGCTCGAACACAAGAGTCGGATGGGCAAAAAGAGCGTATTCACTTGTGAATGAATTGATACAAAGTGAGAAAGGGATCCTTATTTATACAAGAGCAGGTCGCATTTCAACAGTTGATCGTCCCTCCAATCCAACGGGGTATTTTAAATCTGTATCATCATTACAAAGCTACTCGTAGGCTACTCATAGGCTACTCAATGGCTGCACACGGCAAACCCTTGGGAAGACCATGGGTTGCGCATGTTAGGCCTTGGGCAGTCCATGGGTGGTGTCAGAAGCAAGATCAAGATTGCAGGTCCGTCTGACATGCGATTAGCCGAATGGTCACGACCTGCTCGTGGGCTAGCCGAACATTGTTCATAGGTCGCTTATGAATTGCGCATGGGCCTTTCGCTCGTTCTGCTCATGGGTCGATCATGGGTCGATTGTGGGTTGTTATCGGGTAGCCCTTTGTGTGTGACATGGCCGATCACGAACAGTCTTGGATCATGCTTCGTCCATGGGCCGTGTCATAATCATGTTGGATTGTGCCGATGGAAATCATAATCATATAAGAATAATGTAGTTCGTATAAAGAAATCAACGGTTAGGATACGCAACTGTTTTTGAAGAAAGTGGATCATGAAAAGCAAACGGCTGTGATATGCAAATGTATTTTCTGAGGAATCAGAATCGCTGACCGTACGTAAAGCTTTGAGTATTATCAAGTGATTGGACCTTCATAATCCAGGAAAATCCCAAGTTTTTATGTCCATTCAGCTTGGCAGACTCACAACCAACCACGTGGACTCATCTGGTCCAGATCGATATTCCAAATGTGCACCGTCGCACCTTGTGTATGATTTTGCAAAGCAATGGCCCTCAAATGAAAATTTAGTCGAAAATTTGGCATTATTAATTTATGAACTTTGATTCAATGTACAATATTATCTTTGAGTTATTAATTTATTCATAAATGTTTTATCTATTCTCTCGACTTTGTTAAATCAATCACTCAGTACTATTAAAATGTTCTCATAATCACACCGGTGCCCATGTTTTAGAATACATTTCCTAAACAAAAAACACTCTATTTATTTTTATCTTTTTTTTTGGTCTTTATAAATGCTACAATAGTTTCACTTAACTTTATTTTTATTTTTCTTTGTGATCTCAATAACAAAAAATGAAAAAAATATTCTAAGATCTAGGTAATAATATAATTATAAAGACTTATTAATAATACCAATAGACTAATTTGACTTTTTTTTTTGGTTCAAAGATTGATTTGACTTTGTGAGGGAATAATTCAACAATTTAGAAATAATTTAAAAATCATATTAAACAAATTAATAGTCCAAGTATCACACTGTATATTAAGTCAAAATTTAGGGACTATTGATATAATATTTCCTAATTTAATCGTTTGACAAGTACCTTGAAGGCACCGTTTAACAATCCTTTAGTTGTGTTCGATAGTGTGAATTTGAGTCTGAATAGGATAATGTTATCCTATCTAGTATTTGGCGTCATTCTCTGGACAGGATGGACCTGAATATATTTGGATAAAATACAGAATAAGAAACTTGAGACAGGGAATAGATAAACCTGGATGTAATAACAAATTTTGAATTTTTTGAATATTACTTTGCCGGCCATCGCGCAAGAACCATCATCACCAGGGTTGAATAAATTTTTTTAAACATTTTGAATATTACTTTGCCAGCCATCGCGCAAGAACCACCGCCAATCATTGTCACTCTTCTTCTTGGTATGAGCATTGTGAGGATGCATTAATATGTGGACTAGAGTTTCTGATACTTGTTCTTCTTATTCGAACGATGTTGTGAGGATGCATTAATATATGTGGCCTAGAGTTTCTTATACTTGGTGGCTTTCACTCCCCAGTAGCCTCCTTGATACCCTCAAATCGATTCCTTCATCGTTTTGCCGTAAAATCAATTTCTCTTGTGATTTTACTTCTAGTATTGAGATGGATTTGTGATGATAAAACAATGTCATCTCTGCATCCGGATCACAATAGCAAAAGAATACCACAGTTTCACTTATTTTTCACATTTTTTTTCCTATGCACTCTTGCTTTGACCTCACCTCAATAGTGAAGATACTATTTTGTAGGCTCTTGAGTTAGTACTTCAGCGGCAACCCAAGTGAAAGACTAGATTGCTAACCAAAAGGCAACCTGAATCGACCCCTTTGAGCTCTACCTCTTTGTCTTTATGATATGAAGACAGGGGGTCGCGACCCTCGCACAAGGTTTGCACAAAATGGCGACCGAGAGGGCCGGGTGTCAAATTCTAGGCATTACGAGGAGTATCAAAAGTGGCAAGTGGAGGGTGAAACAACTCAATACGACATAAGATTTTCAGAAAATCTTAATCCTAGATAAGGTTGCATCAAACATATTATGCGATTTTCTATTATCACGAAAAATTCTAATCTTATCTTATGATCCTAAGCCAATCCGGATTTGAACAACTAAACACAACCTTCAAGAAGTTCTATGTCCGCTTCTCTTTTAACTTTTTGTATATTATTATTCATCATCAGAAACGGTCATAAATAAACTATCTTGACGATTCCAAATTTTTTTACTACCAAATTTGTCATAGTAAAAAATCGCCAACAAAACGAAAACTCGAGTGTCGCCCAAAACACGTTGCCGGAATGTCGGTGTACACTTTTGTCCTGAAAATCGGAATGCCGTGAGCTGATCCACCATCGCTCCCCTCCGGTTCAATTAACCTGGACACAAAAGCTTTGTCCTTTCTCCGGAGTTTTCTACCGGAAGGATATCCCGAGTCGGATTTCTCTCTTCTCCACCGTTTGGCCCTCTTAAATTTTTCCTTAAGAAAGGGTATTAAATATCGGTTCTTCCATATTAAATGCGCAGCTGGCTTCTTCGCTCCTCGCTTTAGCTCGTCGCCGAGAAAGCTACCGATTGCCCCACCTGCGACATCGACGAAAATGGCCGTCTCCGACAAGGTATTCGCTTCGACTTTGGGTTGCGGTCTTATGAATTGCTTGTCTTTAGAGTCGTTCGGTCAAGAGAGGAGGGAAGGTCTGAATTCAAGTCGAGCGAAATAACGTCACCCAGCTGGCTCTGTTTTTTGAGTTTGTCTATGTTGCCGGGCTTCTGGGTTTTGGGTAAGCTGCTGTTACAGGGGAAACCCATGATTTTTTGAGCCGAGTTAGGATTTGTTGGCCGCAGTTTTGGGATTCTTGGAACGGGGAACTTGAACCATCGAACAGATATGATCCTCTGTGGTAAATGCTGAAGAAGAATTGAGAAGCATCCCGAAGAGAAGTCTCAAAAGAAGAAAAATGCCGATGTGAATTACTTGATGGAGCCATCTTGAGGCCTACTCCTAATTGAACTTAGTTTGGCTTGATGCCCTTCCATCTTGGATTCAAATTGTATGTCCCACGACGCCACCCTTTGGCCATGTTATATTAGATGGGTATGAGATCCACGGGCAAAAATTGCTGGGATAGATTGTTTCACGCGCGTTCTGATAGCTTAAAACTTTTGAAACAAGTGGTTGTTGAGGATCTCAAGTGGACTAGTGAGAAGCAATCTGTTGAGTCTTGGTAACCAACTGGAAAAAGTGCAGCCAATACCTTAATTAAGCAAGCTAAGTGAAAAAGTAACTATTAATAATTTAATATGGTACAAAGAAGGTGTGGAAGTCCAGTTGACTTAAGAGCTGATTGCCTCTTTTCTGGCGGATGTCATTGCCTGTTTACAAGTTGCCAACGTTAGAGCTTGTACTGTGGACAGAGGCGTAGTTGTACTAGGAGAGCATTAATATATTGCAGTCCTCTTTTAGGTCCTTAGAGTCGATTCAGAATATAGGATACTTGTTTCTCTCTAGATAATTTTTAAAGATGCATCTGTTCCAGGTCCTTATAGAAGGGTACTTGTTTCTTAATTTCTATTAGAGATGTATCCGTTTCATTTCTTCTTTCGAACTTGTTCTTGGGTCTTCACGGCATGTTGATTGTTTGTGTCACGTATGCATCTGCACCTAACAGCGTGCACTGGTTTGCGTATTCTGAAGATCAATTCGCTGTATGTGGTATTCATTAGCTCTTATTTCAATTAATTTAGAGTATCCGATAAATTGGTTTGATAGCGAAGGGTTATTTTGATGATGTATTTTGTATCAGTGGTCACGATCTAAGCATGAGAACAAGGAAACTATAAAAGCCTTATCCACCAATAAACTTTAGGCAGGAAAACAATTTTTGGATAGAACTGTTACGGTCGTTCCTTGAGGATGGAAGAGGGTGGTCAAATTTTTGTCGTGAATGTTGTGATATAGTGTGGGTCCTTTAATGCCTGTTCTGCATTAAGGCTTTCAAGCTTTGTGCTGGATAGGATCCTGGAGAGAAATTCATTCAAGTATGGTGTATGGATGACGGCAATGAAGACCAAAGAATTCCGCATCACCGTGAATCTGAAGAATTTGTTTCCTTGGAGCAGCAGCTTGAAGGTATGCAGTCTGAGGAAGCACTATTGTAAGATACACTGAAATAATTCTGTTTTCTAATTCATTGGGGGCTATCATGTTCTTGCAGAATTTGGCATTCTTAGCTTTCTATCGGATTCTGACAACTGTGAAACTGATGAGGAATTGAAGAAAATCCATGAGGTGTGTGGATTCTCCTATATGGAATGTGGCGATTCATCTATTTCAATTCATAATATTATGCTGCATATTCATCAGCTTTGGTAGTTTGTAGTTGCTTCAGGATAATATACGTATACATATATATATATATATATATATATATATATATATATGTATGTATGTATATATATATTCTTTTCATGTTTGCTCATGTTGTGGAACTAGACTTGGGTCATGATCATATGTTCAATTGCTTGTTTAACTTATCCTTTGGTGAATGATCTTGTTTGAAATTTAATCAGACAATGTACTTGCATTGTTTACATGTTCTAAAATGACCGATGTCTATTTTCTGCCTAATAATCCCACTGACGACCTTGGTCCCTCTGAAGCTGCTCTACACTTCCAATGTCAAGCTTGTTTGCTAAGTCTGACGGTCAACACCTGCTAGCGACACTTCTAATGTACGAGGATGTAGGTCTGTCGGAGGCGTATTAATGAGCATAACCCAATCTACTTGCGGTCCTCTACATTCACTAGATGCACAGGGGGCCTGATCTATGTCGGGCGGTCACATGACATGACTAATGTGATCCAACATCACAGGAAAAAAAGAGCAGGTCTTAGATTCATGAGCCACTCGATCGAGCATTCCCTAGTCGAGATCGAGCAAAAAAAAAAAGTGATAAAAATAGGAGAAATTAAGAAACGGAAAGAAGAGTTTCTTTAACTGAGAAAACCCAGGGCGAAAAATCGATAGTCATTTAAGAACAAGGTAGGTCTTACAAAGAAATCAACTGTTAGGATACGCAACTATTTTTTCTTTTTTCTAAATGGGGGCATGAAAAAGGCAAATGGCTATGGCATGCAAGTAGCTTTTTGATGAATCAGAATTGTTGTCTGTACGTTAAGCTTTGAGTATTTAATTATGGAAAAATGACACAATGTCCAACATAGTTTTTAAACTTTTAATGTTCAAACAATGTTGTTCCTAAACTTTTAAATTGTTTAATGTGGTATATGTTCACTTTACCTCTTGGACTATATGAAAATATGTTTAATGTTGTTGAACGTGATCTATGGACTCAACTTTGAATAACAAAATTAAACTAGTCATTCTTCATTCGGTACTATTTAGGAGTTTTCATAATCACACCATCCCCATATTTTAGAATATCCCTTAATTTCATTCCATTTCCTAAACAAAAAAAAACTTTATTTATTTTTACCCTTTTTTTTAAAATTTTTTTTATCTTTATAAATGTTACAATAGTTCCACTTAAATATTTATTTTTTTATGACCTCTATAACAAAAGAAGTACAAGCCTCATTTAGAGTTATACTAGTTTTATATTCTCTCTATTTTAAGAACAAGTGTTTTGATAAGAATATCTATAGGAACCGTTGTAATTTATCTATAAATAATCATACTTATATTAATCTAAATGTTGTTCTCAATTTTTTGGGAAAATTCTAAATAAGGACCCGAAGTGAATTTATTTTTTCAAATAAGGACCCGAAGTGAATTTATTTTTTCAAATAAAGACCCAAAGTGAACTTTGTGTCATATAAGGATCCGAAGTAGACCCATTATTTTAAATAATGACTTGAAAAGAATTCTGTGTTAAATAAGGACTTGGAGTGATCAAATTAATCTCTATTGAAGACCTTAGTTCGCCAGCAGACATTTTTCAATGATTAAAATATGGGCAATTTTGTTAGAAATTTGTGATTGGAAAAAAAGGGAAAATTCTAAATTAATTAAGTTTAGGTTATTCATATAGATGTTTACGTTTTCTTCTTTCTTCTCCCTCGTTGCTCCTCAACCAAATTGCTGCTTGGTCATCATTGCGACTCGATTCTCATCGCTCCTCGCCTTGCTTGCTCCTCGCCTTGCTTGACCGATAGAGAATTTGGGTCTCCGTAAACAAAAAAAGAAGCATATGATTTTCTTCTTGTTTTTGAATTTGTGCCTCAACTAGCGGAAAATTTGATTTTTTGACTTGACCAAGGATAGGTACAAAGAATGGGAGAACTTTGATCTTTGACTTTGCAAAGGATGGGTACAAGGAACAAGGAGACCGTAGAAGACCTAGGGTTTTTTTTTTTTTTTTGGATTTGCTTTAGGATTTGTTAATTTTCCCTATATTTTGTTTGGACAAAATTGCCTAAACTTTGATCGTCGAAAATTCACATCAAGTGAATATTTGGCTAACCATCAAGCTCAGATTTTTATTTGGAATTGATTCAATTACTTCGAGTCTTTATTTGAGATAATTGATCTACTTTAGGTTTTTATCTGACATAAAGTTCATTTCGGATTTTTATTTGAGAAATTTGATCAACTTCGGGTCTTTATTTAAAATTTTCCCCAATTTTTAAAGATAGATGAGATTTGCAAGCTTTAACCTTTTCGTTTCCAATCTAAATTTCGCTAAATCCGTCGACTAAGAAATCGAAATAGCAGGAATTTCAACTCGATAAACTCTACCTGGACGGCGATCCCGTGGGCCGGGACTCGCCATCGCTCGAAAGGTCGCATTAGCCTGTACAAAAAAGCTCATGTTTGTCACCCAAATCACGTTGCCGTCCTGTCCGTGTGAAATTTGTCCTCAAAATCGGCATATGCCGTGAGCTGACCTGCCATCCTCCTCCCGTTCAATGAATCTGGACACAAAAAGCATTGTTTTTCTCTGGAGTTTTCTACCCGGGAAAAGAAAATCCCGAGTCAGAATTTCTCTCCCTATCCACCGTTTGACCCTCTTAATTTTTTTACCTAAAAAAGGAGTAAGGATCGTTTTTGGCATTATAAAACGCGCAACTTGCTCCTCCACCCTCGCTTTTTCTTGTCTTCTGGAAAGCTACCGAGTGCCCCACCTGCGATATCGACGAAAATGGCCGTCCCCGACAAGGTAATTGGCTTCCACTCTGCGTTCTTCTCTTATGAATTGTTTTTCTTTAGATCTCGATCGGTCAGGAGAGGAGGGAAGGTCTGAATTCGAGCGATATTAGGTCGCCCAGCTTTGTTTTATTCGGGGGTTTTTAGAGTTGACTCTGTTTTTTGGGTTTCTCGATGCTGCTGGGCTTCTGGGTTTTGGGTAAGCTGTTGTTACGGTGGAAACCCACGATTTTTTTAGCCGAGTTAGGATTTGTTTGCCGTGGTTTTGGGATTCTTGGAACGGGGAACTTGAACCCTTGAACGGATATGATCTCTGTGGGAGGTGCGAAGGAAGAATTGAGCAGCATCGTGAAGAGAAGTCTTGAAAGAAGAAAAGTTTCCAGTATGGAATATGTGAAGGGGCCGGCTTGAGGGCTTACTTGCTCCTAATTGAACTAGTTTGGCTTGATGTCCTTCCATCTTGGATTCACGTGGATGTCACGCCACCCTATGGCCATGGTGTATTGGATGGGTAATGAGATCCACTGGCAAAAATTGTTGGGATGGATTGTTTTGCACACGCTCTGACAGCTTAAAACTTTTGAAACAAGTGTTTGTTGAGGATCTCGAGTGGGTTAGCAAGAAGCTGTCCTCTTCAAGGGACATGAAGGTTGAGTCTTGGTAACGGGCTGGAAAAAGTGCAGCCATTACCTTATATAATGTAGCAAGTTGAGTAAAAAAGAAACCATTAATGTGGTAGAAAGAAGGTGTGGAGGTCTAGTTGACTTAAGATCTGATTGCCACTTTTCTGGCGGATGTCATTGCCTCTTTATATGGTGCCAAAGTTAGAGCTTGTACTGTGGACAGAGGCATAATTGTACTAGGAGAGAATTATTATATTGCAGTCCACTTTGAGGTCCTTATAGTCAATGCAGAATATAGGATACTTGTTTGTCTTACATATAGTCAATGTAGAATATAGGGTGCTTCTTTCTCTTAACTGTTCGTAAAGATGTATTTGTTTCACTTTGTGAACTTGTTCTTGGGTTTTCACGGCATATTGATTGTCTGTGTCACGTATGCGTCTGCACCTAAGGGCATGCACTGGTTTGCATATTCTGAAGATCAATTTGCTATACTTGGTATTAATTAGCTTGTATTTCGGTTAATTTAGAGTATCTAATAAATTGTTTTGATAGCCCAGCATTATTTAAATGATAGATTCTGTATCAGTGGTCATGATCTAAGCATGAGAACTAGGAAACTATAATAGTCTTTTCCACCCATAAAACCTAGGTAGGAAAACAATTTTTGGATAGAAGCATTATCATCCTTCCTTGAGCATGGAAGAGGGTGGTTAAATTTATGTCGTGAATCTTGTGATATACTGTGGATCCTTCAATGCCTGTCCTGCATTTGGGGTAATGCTTTCAAACTTTGGGCTGCGTAGGATCCGAGAGAGGAAGTCCTTCAAGCATGGTATATGGATGACAGCAATGAAGACCAAAGACTTCCACATCACCGTGAACCTAAGGAATTTGTTTCCTTGAAGCAGCTTGAAGGTATGCATTCTGAGGAAGCACTCTTTTAAGATACAATAAAATAATTCTGTTTTCCAATTCATTAGGAGCTGTCATGTTCTTGCAGAACTTGGTGTTCTCAGCTGGCGATTGGATGCTGACAACTATGAAACTGATGAGGAATTGAAGAAAATCCGTGAGGAACGTGGATACTCGTACATGGTATGTAACTTCATAATATTATAATGCATTTTCACTGGCCGTGGTAGTTTGTATTTTCTTCAGGATAATATTAACATTCATATTTGTCCATGTCGTGGAACTAGACCTGGATCATGATCATATGTTCCCTGCTTGTTTAACTTATCTTTTGGTGAATGATTGAGTTTGAAAATTAATCAGATAATGTACTTGCATTGTTAAGGAATGATGCTCACACGTTTTGAAAAGACTGATGTCTTTTTTCTGCCTAATGTGATGATCACCCCGAGGACCTTGGTCCCTCTTAATCTGCTGGACACTTCCAATGTCAAGCTTGTTTGCTTAGTCTGATGGCATGAATCTTCTTTTATTTTTGCCCAGGATTTCTGCGAAGTTTCCCCAGAGAAGCTGCCAAATTATGAAGAGAAGATCAAGCACTTCTTTGAGGAGCATCTCCACACTGATGAGGAGATTCGTTACGCTGTGGCTGGAAGTGGTAAGTCCCTGATTTTCTTCTCTCAGCTTTCTATATTCTGCTTTCCATTGAATTCTCTAAACTTTGTCTTGTTGTCTAGGTTATTTTGATGTTAGGGACAAGAATGATGGTTGGATTCGCGTGTGGGTAAAGAAAGGTGGAATGATTGTTTTACCAGCTGGAATGTACCATCGCTTTACCCTCGATTCAGATAATTACATTAAGGTATTTACAGTACATGCATACTTCACTTCTTTGATCCAGCACACGTGGAGGACACAAAACACACACACACAAGACACACATGAAGAGAACGAGAGAACTAGATTTGGGCCTTCTAAACTTGTTGCAGCTGTTTTATAATCAGTGGAAGAATGAATTTTCTAATCAGCAGAAAGAATTTTTGTTTACTCTCTGCTAATTGATCTTTTATATAGGCTATGCGACTGTTCGTTGGTGATCCAGTTTGGACCCCATTCAATCGTCCCCATGACCATTTACCAGCGAGGTACTGATCCGTCCTTTCCTTCTAGTCGCTTACATCTCCAGTTTCTCTGATGTTTCACATACACCATGTTGCTCCCGAGTCTTAGAGAATCAATTCTTCCTTGCAGGAAACAGTACGTTGAAGCTTTTGTGCAGAAGGAACGTAATGATCATGCTGTCAATGCTGCAGCATAATGCGTCTTTACCTGTTGGGCTTTCATGAGATATAAACACCCAAATATATGACTTGGTCTGTAATATGTGGCTTCTCAGCTTGATTTATCAATTTGCCCTGACTTGGCTTTTATAGCATGGGTTGTTATGCTTATAGTTATGTGGTTTCGGATCTGTCTCTGCTACATTGGCTGGTCCTTGTGGATAGACAAACGAATAAAAGCGGGTGTGCCGCCTTATGCTTTGGGCCTGTTGTCTATTTCAACGATCTTCTAGTGGGCGATTTGTCCCCCGGTTATCTTCATGTTTTTGGGGGCATAAACTCAGTATGAAATGAATATCGTGTTCCGCTGGAGGTTTAGTGAAGATGTTGCCATGAAACGAGTCGATGCGGTAAAATGGTAAATTGTGAGTCGCATGCGTGGAGGGCGATTTCTAGTCATCTGCTCTGGTATGCTAGTGAAGAATAGAATTTCAGCATTCGGAAGTCTTCCATTCGAATGAGGATGTCTTTGAATCAGACTTTGAACACTCCGAGTGCTCCGGTTCGATTCGAGTTTTTGCACGCTTAAATTTAGGTTAGATTTTGTTGACAGGCTCAAAATCTAAATATAATCTTCAACACTAATTGCGTGCCAAATTAGGATTTTGTTGGATAATTGTGATATCACGAAATTTGATCAATGTTTTGAATATATGAAATGGTTATTTCATTAATGTGGTTATCATTATTTTATTTGAATTAATTATTTATGAGTTAACTAATTTATTAGAAATCAACCGCTCGATCATAATAATCGGTAAGGGTCAATACAACATTATTATAAATCGATTAGCGAATAAATATAAGCCAATTCGATGGAAGTGTGTACTTGAATTGCGGGTAGTTCTGCATGATTATAATATTCGAGTCGAATGGCAATAAACCGATTTTCTATCGATATTATATTTAGAATACGTAATTGAACCCTTACGATTACATGACAATCGAGAGTCGTTAACGATTCAGAGATACACAAACGTGGATTGAAAATTATCGATCATGGATCAAACGCACTAAAATTTCTAAAAAGCTACCCGATAGATTAGGTCATACTAAAGTTGCGTTCGATCAATTTTAACCACGAAATTTAATTCAATTTCAGGAATCGAACGTTCGAGCATGTCACGATTTATTTATTGGATGTCATCTCATCTTTCGTCGAATTTTCAACGAGTCCGAAATTTTTCGAAAAAATGATTTTCGGAACAAAAGAAAAAGGAAATGTAATTCAGAATAAGAAGCAAATTGGGATTTTGCTACCCAAAATGCTTTAATTTTGGGAAATTAAAGTTAATTTGTAATTGGGTGACCAAGGAAGAGCATAGAAGACTTTTGAGGTTATGTGACGATGAACTGAGATATTTCTCAAGAGTTTTGATTAGTTGTTTCATTTTCTTTCCTTTTCTCTCTTTCTCTCTCTTCACCCTTGCTCACGCACGTTCAGCCCCTCCTTGCTGCCGACCCTTCCGTCTGCTTCTTCCTTTCTTCTTTCTTTTCCCCCACGATCACTTCTTCACCCTTACTCACCAGCCTCATCTTCTCCATTTCCCTTCATTTTTTGCTGCCGCACCACCCAAAGCTCCATCATCATCTTCACCCACGCCATCACCTCCACCAACTCCAGCTCCCTCTCCATTGTTGCTGCACCATCACCACCAGCTATTACCACCCGCCAACCCCAACATCCAGCAACATCGTCACCCCAGCACCTCACGCCTAGCTCCATCGTCCAGCCATCCCGCCAGCTTCGTCACCCCATCTCTGCCCGCCAGCAACCACCATCACTTCGACCCCAGCCGTCCACTGTTGCTACCGTCCACTGTTGCTACCGGCCACCAGCACCTATGCTGTCCGCCACCTCCACCAAACCAGCCCCCAAGCCGAGCCTCCCCCGCTTTTGGCCAAGAGTTTGTTGGGCTGCCACCACCTCCGTTCAAGCTATGGTTGTCACGTCCTCGATGCCATCGCGTCACCGTCGCTGCAAGCCCACCGCCATCGAAAACCGTGAGTTAACTCCCTAATTTTTTATTAGACCGTTAATTGCGCTTATGGGTGATTAGATTAGCACTAATAGTGATTAGTCTTAATTAATCTTGGTTTAGTTTAATTGAGATTAAAATTGGTTAGATTAATTTTAATTACGATTAGTTTAAGTAATTACGATTAGGTTAATTAATCATGGTTAGATTAATTAATTGAGTTTAGTTTAATTAATCGTAATTTATTTATTTATTTTAATCGTCATCAAATAATTAGTGTAATTAGTGATAGATTAGTCGTTACATAGAATTTTACGCTCATTTTCTTGGATGAAATTATGCATGATTTTGATGGTTTATACGTACGATCTAATGCAATTGATTGCTCTATGGTAGTTATTCATTGTTATTATAAAACTCTGTTTTATAGGCAATTAAATGGAAAAATGTGAGGTGTCGGGTTTGGGCGCCAAATCTTATGTGCTAGATAAACCGTGGAGTTTTAAAATAAGAGTATTAAGTTTGACGGTTCGATTTTAAATATGTGAACACACACGATTATTTTACCGGGATTTTTAATTATGGAAAATTGCCAAGTTTATTATTTAAAAAGGAAGTGTTGTGTTCTCAATGATATTGTGGCAATTAAAGTGGGCTTGATTGATGATGTGCGTGAGTGGTCACCTGATTGAACCCATCACCCAACGGGAGTTTGGGAACGATGTCCGAGTTTATCGGATGCTCGGCGGGGGTCTGGATGCCCAATCGCGGTTGAGGCCGAACCGAAACTCCTTTATGGAATGTCATTTAGGTGGGGGTCCTAGATGATACCATGTTCCGACGGACGGGACAATGCTCGGTTATGTTGGAAAACCACCGACACTTGTGTTGGCCGTGGCCTAAGGGGTCGTAATAATTGGAACACGTGTGTTGACAATGCGTGTGAAATTCTCGTGTAAGTTCTGATTATTATTTATGTAGATTATACTATTATTGTTGTGCGAGAAGTGCTAATATGTAAGGATATACCGAGGCAAGGTGAGTTTATGTGTGGCGCATGCTTAGGCTACTTTTAAGGCGAATTCATGTTCTAATCGAGGTTTAGGGATTTTAACTCGTTAAGATTTTATCTCATCCCATCGTTGTCAAACATTTTCAGGGTAGTAGCATGGAGATCTACTGAGTGCGGATGTGGTGGGCATGAATGCGACACTTTTTAGCTAGCTTTGCCATTAGTAAAGTTTAGGTTAACCTTAATCCCTGAAGGTTTTTGAGAGGGTCAATCAGAAGTGGCCGTAGAAAGGTTTGTAATTATTAAACTTTCTAGGGGTAACAGTTGATAAATAAATCATGGTTTTTGGGAAATCGTTGTTGTGTTTTACTATCCCTATTTTGTTGATTGATTGGGTGTTTTATTCAACTCGCTTTTGCATGCGTTTAATCAAAAGATAAAAAAAAAAAAATAGGTCAGCGACACGTCTTGGAACGTCTCATTTTCAATTGACCGTTGAGGGATGTGTGCGTAGTTAGGGTTCGGGGCATGACAATAATCAACCCAACTCATGATATTATTATGAACTCAAAGGCTAGTTCAAACATTCTCTCTCTCAACCCACTTCTAGCACATTTTCTTTACCCCATATCGCATTGACTTGCAGATGATCTGGATTCGAATTTCAAACTATGCGGCTTTTCCCTTGAGATTGTGTATACTTGTTCCCATTTTAACTTTACTACGTTGTATTCAGAGCCAATTTCGACACACTAGATTAAGTTGGCACATCGGGTTCGATAAAAAAGAATACTTTATCCAAGCCACGGATCAGGGTAGACAATTGGCATTTATCTCGGCCAACTTGGATCCCAAGAATCTAAGTCAAGCTAGATTTGAATTCGAGATCTTTTGAAGTTCACCAGATGATTTTACCAACTCGATCGAACCATTTTTGATGATATTTAGAGCCAATTTCAACACACTAGATTAAGTCAACATGTCGGGCCGATTAAAAAGAATACTATATCCATGCCACGGATTAGGCTAGATGCCCAACATTTCTTCCTGGCCGACTTAAATCCCAAGAACCCTCGTCAAGCAAGATTTGAATTTGAGACCTTCCGGGTTCACTGATTGGTTTCACCAACTCGGTCGAACCATTTTCAATCTTGCATCGGGTCGGCCCATCTCCAAATCACTTCCTCAAGGCCCAACCACAAAAACCAGGAGCTTCCCCCTCCCAAATTCTTAAATCTCTCTGTCCGCCTCAGTCGCCTTCTCAGTTCCAACGCTCCATCGTCGCAGCTCTTCTCCACTGCCTTGTGCGGACCGTGCAGGTATGTATATGGCTTTGATGCTCGTCTCGAGTCTTGCATGCGGGGCGTGCTTCTTGATCCACCGCGATTTCTTGGGCTTGATACCAGTTCCTCCGGTCATGGAAATGTCAAGATTTTACCGGGGTTTGTGTTCCCAATTTGTCCGTGCTGGCTCAGCGCTGGCTCGTCCCTTGATTTGGGTTCTTGGGTTAGTGTCGGCACGCGTTGGCGATTCCGTTTCGTTCTTTTAGGATGCAGTTCTTGTGCAGTTCCTGTTGGGGGGATGAGGGTCGACGGTGGATGTTTTGTGTTGAGGCCCCCCGTGCCCGCAAGGTGTTCGACCGTATTCCTATGAGAGCCTTGGTGTTGTGTTTTTGCCCACTTGAGGGAGGAGAAAGGAGGGATGTAGAGCCTTGGGTTCTTAGGTTTGCGATGGCGCAGTTCAAAGGTCCCGTTTCGAACATGATTTTGCGTAGTTTTCCCATGGCCGGAACCAGTACCGTGGGCTTGCTACTCTTGCTACATTTTTCTAATCAACCTTGTCTCTATTTCCTTTCAATTTTTCCCCTTAAAGTTCATTGAAGGGAAGACTCTAGTTGTACAAAAAAGTGGAATGGTTTTCAGATGGGGGCTTGAACTTTGACTAACTCTAGTCGTTTTTTGTCTGGAAATGCACACTATTTGCTTGAGGAGAGATGGGATCAAGAAAAGGACAATGAGAAAACATAATACAATGTTTGAGAGTATGTCCTATCCCACATCTCAAATAGGAAGAGATGCAGAAAGCGTTTGGGCTTCTAGCTCCATATGCCTGCTTTAATCTTTGCCAAGCTAGAATGAGACATTGAATATTCAATCACCGAGCTGATCAAGCAGCATCTCAAGTTACTCTAAAATGGTTGAATCACTAGATTGAAGATTGCCGTCTAAATGTGACCTTGCCTAGTAATGTATTGTTAATTAAAAAATGTTTTACAGCGTCGCTTCTCATAGTCTCCTGCAAATAAATCTAACTGGTTCCTTCTGAAACTTTGCTAGTTTTTTATTATTATTCATGTATATTAGTTCTGTTCTATAATTGATCATTGTGAAAAATCAAGGAGTAAGTGATTGGTGAGATATTTGTTATTTGCCCAGTCATGTAATAGTATTTTGCTATTCTTTGGCAGCATCTTTGTTTATTTTGTATGTGCGGGTGTGCTGTGTGTTCATTCTAGTTGTCCAAACATAGCTGTCTGGGATTTGTCATGGAAAAAGCTAATTTTGATGTCCCCTTCAGTGTTGCTGAGAAAGGGAAAAGCATGAATGCCTTCAAAGCTTACAAGGCTTGCACACCGATTGCATGGAGCCCCAACTTGTACATTACCTTGGTTAGGGGCATTCCTGGAACCAGAAGACTTCACCGGCGTACATTGGAGGCGCTGCGGCTTGGCAAGTGTAACCGAACTGTTATGAGATGGAACACCCCTACTGTTAGGGGAATGTTGCAACAAGTAATGATTAGTCAGTTACTGCATTTTAGTTTTGTTTATCAATGTTATTTGCTCACTTGAAGAATCTATTACATGATTAGGTAAAGAGGCTAGTCGTGATTGAAACAGAAGAGATGTTCAAAGCCCGTAAACAGAAGGAGGCAAACCACCGAGCTTTACGTCCGCCATTGGTCATAAGCCATCCGCCTGCCCCAGATTGCAGTTCTTAAAAGCAAACGTTGTCCTCTTAGGTCAGATCCTTCTCCAATGTTGTTTCATCGGACAATACAGTTTCTAGATGTGTTATTGGATAGAAATCCATTGGCTGTACTAGTTCCATCATGATTGGGTGGTTTACCAGAAGATATATTTTGCTGTGAATTAATTAATCAATCAATTGCTATGTATCTGGTGGAAGTGAAATAAAGGGCAGAATCCACAATCTGGGTCCATGAAATTATACTATCTGCCTGTGGACAGTCAAAAAAAGAAAAGGCAGGCTGATATATTTCAATGGGTGATTGCACTTAACATTCTCCACATATCTTGTTGCTGAGTTGGTGAATGTCCACCATTTTACTGGAAAGGGTTACAAACTGAAGTTTCATTCAGTTTTGTTTGCAAAATCTGTTGCTTCGAGAATTTGGAGCTCCTCTGCTAAGGAGTCAAATTCACTCAATCCATCTTTATTAAATATGGCTTAAGTTTATTTACTTTTGAAAAGGCTGAGATCCTTCGATCTGTGTGGTCTTCATTCATCCATTGTCATCTGAGTCTCATCGCGATCTCCTTGGCAAAGGTGCTTGTGGCTTATTAGTCTGCAATTACCATCTCATACATTAAGCAAAGCTTCTTTACTTCCACTTAATACGAATAGATGTTTCTTCTCAAGGAGGAAGTTTTCTTTGAAGTATACTGCATGTTGAATAATACATTGAAATATCCTTTGAGAGAAAGATCTATAGTATGACCAGCTCTAATTTGAGAACTAACCAAGACGGTTTTGGGCACAGTATTTGTATCAAGACAATGCTTCACTTTATATTATGCTTCTGAGGATTACATTCTGAACTACTTTCGCTGAGTACATAACTCTAATTCCAAAACCCTACACAAGTGCTCCTCCCTTAACAAATTCGGTGAAGGCCAACGCAACTAGTCCCAACATCGCCAATCTTCCATTCCACAACTCGGCATTGGAAGTCATCACCCCATCAGACTTTGACTCAACTGTGACTCCTTGAAGCAGCGGAACGAGAGAAGCGACCGAGAGCAGAATGCTCGTCCCTATGAACCACGGGATGCCACCTTCACTGATCTGAGCGAACAAGTCCTGGCCTTTAGACAATTCAACCGCAATGGCTGCCACGAAGCCAATCATTGCGAGTCTGCCATTGATCCTCTCTGGTGCCGGCCCACTAAATGCAAACACATCGGTAAAGCCGGTGCTCACCTGTCAACATGATAAACGTTAGTATATGCAAGAAGTGGTTACTAGCAGGAGTGACTTTCTCACTTGATCAAAAACTCAAATCAGCATGAGCATCGCCAGTGCAATTTCTTTGACAACATTTATCCTTGGCAAACTTCAATCCTAAAGTTTAATCTCTTTAAGTAGATAAAAGCTACGTGTGTCAGTGAGGCCTTCCCAAAACTCTTATTCATGTGCTAGGAGACTCTTGAGCGTAAATATACCTTTGATTTCGATTTTGGGGATGGGTTCAGATTCGGCTTGCTCTCCTGCAACATTCAACACGTAACTATGTTAATTCAATAAACTTCCCAACATCACATCGTTGATGTTTTAGGCAAGATTGTTTGAAAATCTGCTACTTTACCTCGGCCATACACCTCACATGCAAGCCACCTCGAGGAGCCAATCTAGGACTATGGTTGGCAGGGAAGAGTCCTCTCACAACAGATATCCTGGAGCTAATGTTGATTGCGGTCCTAGGACTCGCAGGGATCGAGTGCATCAGGATTGTTGAGGCCATGATCTTCAAACAAGGACCAAAAGTTTTGGGACAACTAGGAGAACAATACTCAGCTCAAGGTGCGCAACTGAATCGACTCTGAGTAGACTGTAGTCCTACTGTCTTGGACTTTAAAGTGAGTGATATGAAGTACTATTTATATAGTGCCGGGGAAGAGAGAGAGAGGGAGAGACTGACGGATGGTGTTGGTTCCACGCGATGCACGTCTGTAGGGGGTTAAATGGTTTCACCTCGTCCGTTTAATGGGAAACTGACGACGTGGGCCTTCGAATAGCCCTGAACAAAACAACGGACAAAATGGTTTGTGGGACTTCAGTTCTTGTTGGCTTCCGAACGTGAGGCCAAGAGAAGAGCGACGTAGTTCAAGGTTTTCGAGTTCTGTAAAGAACAAATTGGACCAGACGAGAACTTTCAAGTACCGCTGTCCATTGGCATGACCTTGATGAAGACAGCATGCCCCGACTTCGCAGCTCAATCACATGGCTCTCTCTTCAAGTCTCTCTCTGCGTTTCAAAGGCACATTCACAAGGAAGGATCTAGAGTTCTCTTGGGAAATTGAGCTTCGACAAGAATTCTGGTTCATGAGCATTTGATGCATCTTGGTAGCTGGCTATGATGAAGTTGACATTCGATCCCCTTATGACCCGCTAGACCAGTGGCCGAAATATGTGTCGAATTCATCTACTGTTGGGCAATCTTTATTGGCTAGTGAGTTCATAACTTGATAACTTAAGATTCTAATTGAAAGCAGAATTGGCTAGATACGTTAATCAGCTCTAACTTGGGTTTGCTCGTAGTCGCCTTCCAATGATGAAGACATGAGACTTTTATTTTGCATCAAAATGAAGTCTCGCACATCAGCACTGATATGCCGTGATTGAAGCACCTGACTTTCTTTTAGGTCCCACAGATATATTAATGAGTTTATCTATATATTCTTTATCTCTCTCCTTATGATAAAGGTATTGAGCTTTTATTGCTCACAATGGAAAAACAAGTGCTCCGATTTTGAAGAGCATTAACTACACTTGCATCTCTGTCCCTACAATTCGCATTTTTTGGACAAATTTTGATGCTGACGACATTTCATTGGAGAGGTCTTCATAGAGCATCTTGACAGGCATTGCAGGAGCTTACGCTATTGAACCAAACTTGCCTACAAACTAGGGAAATATACTCGTCTTGGCTAAGCTTACGTGCCACTGATCTAATACTGTCTTCAAGGTTCTTGACTTTTCTGGTCCCTCATTGCAGCTGAAAGTTAAAGCTCGTTATAGACATCACAACATCGACAGCCTGATAGTGGCATGGTAACACTAAATCTACTATTATGTGACTCAGCGTTTGCTGAAATTGTTACTTGGTATTTGAACAACGCCTGGTGAAGAAGCCACGCTATGGCCAGTTGAGGAGCGTTGCAGCCATGCTTTGCGGTGAGGTAAGGAAATTTTCAATATATAACTTTGTTCTAGTGGAAGTTATCTCTAGTGAATCTCGGATGCATAGCTTTTCATATAACAATAGAGAATTAACATAGAAACATATTTGCCACTGATACATCACCAGGAAATCCAACAATTTTGTTTCTAAGGAAATAAACTGTCGTCTGTATAATCCCACTGTCCCTGTGTGCTCTGATTCAATCCTCTCGCAAATTAAGAGGTTGGTTAGAGAAAGTAGTTTTTGGAATGTGAAGCGAAAAGTGTTCTAAGATAGGCATTAGATGTTGTGCTGTAACTGGGCACTTCTAGTTTGGGTCTCTTAGTTGCCGTATGTTCAGCATGTAGCAGGATTGCTCGCCCTGCTTGTTTTTTATACTAATAAATTCTGAATATTCAAAAAAAAGAAAGAAACCTAGTTTGGATGGTCACATAATTTGAATTCTCTTGCCAATAGACTACTGATCAATATCATCGCAATAAATTGCAAAAAAAATACCGACTGGCTCTCCACCAGCAAGCTCTCAACGACTGCCTTCCTATAAAAGAACCCATGATTTAGAGGACTGGATGCTACTATCCCAATGCCAAGTTCTCCGAAATTGAAAGTCCTGTAAAAACTGCCACACATCTTGAGGATAATAGGAGTGGAGCTGCAAAGTGGAATTAATTCATCCTCTATTTCGCGAGTCCACAGAGAATACTCCATCTGCACAGCTGTGTTTGGATGAATAGCATTAACTCTGTTTACTGTATCAATGCTAGCTTCTGACAAACCAATGTACTTCATCATCCCTCCCTCCGCCGGCTTCTTGAGTTCTCCCACCTATCTTACCAATTGCAACTGATTTAGTTAAACCAATTTTTTGCATTGTGTGTGCTCATTCTAGTTGTCCATCCATCGCTGTCTGCGGTTTGTCATGGAAAAAGCTAGTTCTGATGTCCCCCCTTCCAGTGTCGCTGAGAAAGGGGGAAGCATGAATGTCTTCAAAAAGTACAAGGCTTGCCTGCCGATCCCATGGAGCCCCAACTTGTACATAACACTGGTTAGGAGCATTCCTGAAGACCTCTTCGGTGTACATAGGTGGGGTTGCGGCTTCGCAAGTGTAACTGAACTCTTATGAGATGAACACCCCTACCATTAGGGGAATGTTGTGACAAGTAATGATTAGTCAGTTACTGCATTTTGGTTTTGTTTATCGACATCATTTGCTTACTTGAATAACCGATTACATGATTAGGTAAAGAGGCTAGTTGTAATTGAAAGAGGAGATGTTCAAAACCTGCAAAGAGAAGGAGGCAAACCACCGAGCTTTATGTCGGCCATTGGTCATAAGCCATCTGCCTGCCCCAGATTGCAGTTCTTAAAAGCAAACGTTGTCCTCTTAGGTCAGATCCTTCTCCGATGTTGTTTTGTTGGACAATCCAGTTTTTAGATGTGCTATTGGATGGAAATCCATTGGTTGTAATAGTTCCATCATGATTTGAGTGGTTTATCTGAGGATATATTTTGCTGTGGGTTAATTAATCGATTGATTGCTACATATCTGATGGAAGTGAAATAAATCTGGGTCCATGAAATCATACCATTGACCTCTGGACGATCAAAAAAAGGAAAGGCAGAAAGAAGCTGTGATAAATATTCCAATAAATAATTGCACCTAACATATTCCAGATGTCTTGTTGCTGAGTTGGTCAATTTCCACCATTTTACTTGGATGGGTACAAACCAAACTTTGGTTTAGTTTTGTTTGCAAAGTCTGTTGCTTTGAGAATTCGGAACTTCCTCATCTAAGGACGATTTCTGAGTTCGCTCAATCCTTCTTTGTTATTGTTGCTTTAGTTTATTTACATCTGAAATGCCTGAGATCTTTCTGATTTAGGTATGTTCTTTGTTCACCCATTGTCATCTGAGTTTCATCCTAATCTCATTGGTAAAGGTACTTGTGTCTTATTAATCTGCAATTACCATCTCATATATTAAGCAACGCTTCTTTACTTCCACTTCAAGTGAATTGAGGTTTTTTCTGAAGGAGGGAGTTTTCTTCAAAGTATACTCCATGTTGAATGATCCAATGAAATGCCCTTTGAGAGAATGATTTATAGTATAACAAACTCTAATTTAAGATTTAAACCAAGATGGTATGGGGCACAGTATTTGTATTGAGACAATGCTTCACTTTATATTATGCTTCTGAGGATTACATTCTGAACTACTTACACGAGTGTATAATTCCAAAACCCTACACAAGTATTCCTCCCTTAACATATTCAGTGAAGGCCAACGCAACTAGTCCCAACATTGCAAACCTTCCGTTCCACAACTCAGCATCAGAAGTCATCAACCCGTCAGATTTTGACTCGGCCGTGACTCCTTGAAGCAGCGGAACAAGAGATGCAACCGAGAGCAGAATGCTCGTCCCTATGAACCACAGGATACCACCTCCACTGATCTGATCAGACAAGTCCTGGCCTTTAGACAGTTCGACCGCAATGGCCGCCACAAAGCCTATCATTGCGAGTCTGCCATTGATCCTCTCTGGCGCCGGCCCACTGAATGCAAACACATCTGTGAAGTCGGTGCTAACCTGTCAACAGGATCAACGTTGGTATATGCAAGGAATGGTTACTAGAATGAGTGACTACCTTACTTCATCAAAATTTAATCAGCAGAGTATCACCAGTTCAATTTCTTTGACAACACTTATCCTTCGGAAACTTCAATACTAATGTTTAATCTCTTTAAGTAAATAAAGGCTCCGTGCATAAGTAAGGCCTTTTCAAAACTCTTATTCATGTGCTAGGAGGTTCTCAAGCATAAATATACCTTTGATTTCAATTTCGGGGATGGGTTCAGATCCGGCTTGCTCTCCTGCAACATTCATCACGTAATAATGTTAATTCAATAAACTTCCCAACATCACATCGTTGATGTTTTAGGCAAGATTGTTCGAAAATCTGCTACTTTACCTCGGCCATACACCTCACACGCAAGCCACCTCGAGGAGCCAATCTAGGACTACGGTTGGCAGGGAAGAGTCCTCTCACAACAGATATCCTGGAGCTAATGTCGATTGTGGTCCTAGGACTCACAGGGATCGAGTGCATCAGGATTGTTGAGGCCATGATGTTCAAACAAGGACCAAAAGTTTTGGGACAACTAGGAGAACAATACTCAGCTCAAGGTGCGCAACAGAATCGACTCTGAGTAGACTGTAGTGCTACTGTCTTGGACTATAAAGTGAGTGATATGAAGTACTATTTATATAGTGCCGGGGAAGAGAGAGAGAGAGAGAGAGAGAGAGAGGAGAGGGAGAGAGACCGACGGATGGTGTTGGTTCCACGCGATGCACGTCTGTAGGGGGTTAAATGGTTTCACCTCGTCCGTTTAATGGGAAACTGACGACGTGGGCCTTCGAATAGCCCTGAACAAAACAACGGACAAAATGGTTTGTGGGACTTCAGTTCTTGTTGGCTTCCGAACGTGAGGCCAAGAGAAGAGCGACGTAGTTCAAGGTTTTCGAGTTCTGTAAAGAACAAATTGGACCAGACGAGAACTTTCAAGTACCGCTGTCCATTGGCATGACCTTGATGAAGACAGCATGCCCCGACTTCGCAGCTCAATCACATGGCTCTCTCTTCAAGTCTCTCTCTGCGTTTCAAAGGCACATTCACAAGGAAGGATCTAGAGTTCTCTTGAGAAAATTGAGCTTCGACAAGAATTCCGGTTCATGAGCATTCGATGCATCTTGGTAGCTGGCTATGATGAAGTTGACATTCGATCCCCTTCTGACCCGCTAGACCAGTGGCCAAAATATGTGTCAAATTCATCTACTGTTGGGCAATCTCTATCGGCTAGTGAGTTCATAACTCAATAACTTAGGATTCTAATTGAAAGCAGAATTGGCTAGATACGTTAATCAGCTCTAACTTGGATTTGCTCGTAGACACCTTCCAATGATGAAGGCATAAGACTTCTATTTTGCATCAAAATGAAGTCTCGCACATCAGCACTGATATGCCGTGATTGAAGCACCTGAATTTCTGTTAGGTCCCGCAGATATATTAATGAGTTTATCTATATATTCTTTATCTCTCTCCTTATGATAAAGGTATTGAGCTTTTATTGCTCACAATGGAAAGATAAGTGCTCCGATTTTGAAGAGCATTAACTACACTTGCATCTCTGTCCCTACAATTCAAATTTTTTGGACAAATTTTGATGCTGACGACAATTCATTGGAGAGGTCTTCACAGAGCATCTTGATGGCATTGCAGGAGCTGACGCTATTGAACCAAACTTGCCTACAAACTAAGGGAAATATACTCGTCTTGGCTAAGCTTACGTGCCACTGATCTAATATTGTATTCAAGGTTCTTGACTTTTCTGGTCCCTCATTGCAGCTGAAAGTTAAAGCTCGTTATAGACATCACAACATCGACAGCCTGATTTGACATACCTCTCCTCATTTTGTGGAAATCGAAGACTAGTGGCATGGTAACACTAAATCTACTATTATGTGACTCAGCGTTTGCTGAAATTGTTACTTGGTATTGGAACAACGCCTGGTGAAGAAGCCATGCTATGGCCAGTTGAGGAGCGTTGCAACCATTCTTTGCAGTGAGGTGAGCAAATTTTCAATATATAACTTTGTTCTTGTGGAAGTTATCCTTAGTGAATCTTGGATGCATAGCCTTTCACATAACAATAGAGAATTAACATAGAAACCTATTTGCCACTGATACATCACCAAGAAATCCAACAATTTTGTTTCTAAGGAAATAAACTGTCGTCTGCATAATCCCACTGTCCCTGTGTGCTCTGATTCAATCCTCTCGCAAATGAAGAGGTTGGTTAGAGAAAGTAGGTTTTGGAATGTGAAGCGAAAAGTGTTCTAAGATAGGCATTAGATGTTGTGCTGTAACTGGGAACTTCTAGTTTGGGTCTCTTAGTTGCTGCTTGTTCAGCATGTAGCAGGATTGCTTGCCCTGCTTGTTGTTTTTTATACTAATAAATTCTGAATATTCAAAAACAAGAAAACAACCTAGTTTGGATGGTCACATAATTTGAATTCTCTTGCCAATAGACTACTGATCAATATCATCGCAATAAATTGCAAAAAACATACCGACTGGCTCTCCAGTGGCAAGCTCTCAACGACTGCCTTCCTATAAAAGAACCCATGACCTAGAGGACTGGATGCTACTATCCCAATGCCAAGTTCTCCGAAATTGAAAGTCCTGTAAAAACTGCCACACATCTTGAGGATAATAGGAGTGGAGCTGCAAAGTGGAATTAATTCATCCTCAATTTCGCGAGTCCACAGAGAATACTCCATCTGCACAGCTGTGTTTGGATGAATAGCATTAACTCTCTTTACCGTATCAATGCTAGCTTCTGACAAACCAATGTACTTCATCTTCCCTCCCTCCATGGGCTTCTCGAGTTCTCCCACCTATCTTACCAATTGCAACTGATTTAGTTAAACCAGTTTTTCACATTGCATGTGCTCATTCTAGTTGTCCATCCATTGCTGTCGGCGGTTTGTCATGGAAAAAGCTAGTTCTGATGTCCCCTCTTCCAGTGTCGCTGAGAAAGGGGGAAGCATGAATGCCTTCAAAACTCATAAGGCTTGCCTGCCAATCCCATGGAGCCCCAACTTGTACATAACACTGGTTAGGAGAATTCCTGAAGACCTCATCAGTATACATAGGAGGGTCACGGCTTTGCAAGTGTAACTGAACTCTTATGAGATGGAACACCCCTACCGTTCAGGGAATGTTGCGACAAGTAATGATTAGTCAGCTACTGCATTTTGGTTTTGTTTATCAACGTCATTTGCTTACTTGAATAACCGATTACATGATTAGGTAAAGAGGCTAGTTGTAATTGAAAGAGGAGATGTTCAAAGCCTGCAAAGAGGAGGCAAACCACGGAGCTTTATGTCTGCCATTGTTCATAAGCCATCTGCCTGCCCCAGATTGCAGTTCTTAAAAGCAAACGTTGTCCTCTTAGGTCAGATCCTTCTCCGACATTGTTTTGTTGGACAATGCAGTTTTTAGATGTGCTATTGGATCCATTGGTTGTAATGGTTCCATCATGATTTGAGTGGTTTATCTGAGGATATATTTTGCTGTGGGTTGATTAATCGATTGACTGATGGAAGTGAAATAGATCTGGGTCCACAAAATCATACCATCGACCTCTGGACGGTCAAAAAAGTGAAAGACAGAAAGAAGCTGTGATAAATATTCCACTAAGTGATTGCACCTAACATTCTCCAGATGTCTTGTTGCTGAGTTGGTCAATTTCCACCATTTTACTTGGAAGATTACAAACCGAACTTTGGTTTAGTTTTGTTTGCAAAATCTGTTGCTTTGAGAATTTGAACTTCCTCATCTAAGGACGATCCGAATTTGCTCAATCCTTCTTTATTATTGTTGCTTTAGTTTATTTACATCTGAAATGCCTGGGATCTTTCTGATTTAGGTATGTTCTTTGTTCACCCATTGTCATCTGAGTTTCATCCTAATCTCATTGGTAATGGTACTTGTGTCTTATTAATCTGCAATTACCATCTCATATATTAAGCAACGCTTCTTTACTTCCACTTCAAGTGAATTGAGGTTTTTTCTGAAGGAGGGAGTTTTCTTCAAAGTATACTCCATGTTGAATGATCCAATGAAATGCCCTTTGAGAGAATGATTTATAGTATAACAAACTCTAATTTAAGATTTAAACCAAGATGGTATGGGGCACAGTATTTGTATTGAGACAATGCTTCACTTTATATTATGCTTCTGAGGATTACATTCTGAACTACTTACACGAGTGTATAATTCCAAAACCCTACACAAGTATTCCTCCCTTAACATATTCAGTGAAGGCCAACGCAACTAGTCCCAACATTGCAAACCTTCCGTTCCACAACTCAGCATCAGAAGTCATCAACCCGTCAGACTTTGAATCGGCCGTGACTCCTTGAAGGAGCGGAACAAGAGATGCAACCGAGAGCAGAATGCTCGTCCCTATGAACCATGGGATACCACCTCCACTGATCTGAGCAGACAAGTCCTGGCCTTTAGACAGTTCGACCGCAATGGCTGCCACAAAGCCTATCATTGCAAGTCTGCCATTGATCCTCTCTGGCGCCGGCCCACTGAATGCAAACACATCTGTGAAGTCGGTGCTAACCTGTCAACATGATCAACGTTAACATATGCAAGGAATGGTTACTAGAATGAGCGACTATCTTACTTCATCAAAATTTAATCAGCAGAGTGTCACCAGTTCAATTTCTTTGACAACACTTATCCTTCGGAAACTTCAATACTAATGTTTAATCTCTTTAAGTAAATAAAGGCTCCGTGCATAAGTAAGGCCTTGCCAAAACTCTTATTCATGTGCTAGGAGGCTCGCAAGCATAAATATACCTTTGATTTCAATTTCGAGGATGGGTTCAGATCCGGCTTGCTCTCCTGCAACATTCATCACGTAACAATGTTAATTCAATAAACTTCCCAACATCACATCATTGATGTTTTAGGCAAGATTGTTTGAAAATCTGCTACTTTACCTTAGCCATACACCTCACATGCAAGCCACCTCGAGGAGCCAATCTAGAACTATTGTTGGCAGGGAAGAGCCCTCTCACAACAGATTTCCTGGAACTAATGTTGACTACGGTCCTAGGACTCACAGGGACCGAGTGCATCAGGATTGTTGAGGCCATGATCTTAAAACGATGACCAAAAGTTTTGGAATAACTAGGAGGACAATACTCAACTGAGCGTGTGCAGCTGAATGAACTTTGACTGGGCTGTTGTGCTACTTTCTTGGACTATGTATTGAAGTGGTATTTATAAAGTGCCGCGGAAGAGAGAGAGAGAGAGAGAGAGAGAGAGAGAGAGAGAGAGAGAGAGGAGAGACTGGTGGATGGTATTGGTTCCACGCGATGCATGTTTATTGGGGTTAAATGGTTTCACCTTGTCCGTTTAATGTGAAAGTGAAGACGTGGACCTTGAAATAGCCCTGAACAAACAACGGACAATGATCTGTGGAACTTTAGTTCTTGTTGGCTTTCGAATGTGAGGCCAAGAGAAGAATGACGTAGTTCGAGGTTTTCGAATTTGGTGAAGAACCAATTGGACCGGACAGAGAACTTGCAACTACCGACATCCTTTGGTGCGATTCGATGAAGACAACATGCCCCGACTTCACAGCTCAAGCGCAACACGGCACTCTCTTCTAGTCTCTTTTTGCGTTTCAAGGCGCATTCACAAGGAAGAATCTAGAGATTGCTCAAGAAATTGAGCTTCAACAAGGATTCTGGTTCATGAGCACTCGATGCATCTGGGTCATTGGCTACGATGAAGTTGACATGTGATCCACTAATGGCCCTCTAGACCAGTGAACGAAATACGTGTGGAATTCGGCTACTGTTGGGCAATGTCTATCAGCTAGTGAGTTCATAACTAGTCAACCTAAGGTTCTGATTGAAAGCAGAATAGGCTGGATATGCCAATCAGCTCAAACTTGGGTTTGCTCTTTGTGGCTTTCCAATGATGAAGGCATGAGACTTTTATCGTGCATGATTGAGGCCCCTTAATTTCTGTTAGGTCCCTGCAGATCTTTAACGAGTTTATGTATATATTTTATCTCTCCTTATAATAAAGGTGTCGAGCTTTTATTGCTTACAGCGGAGGAATAATTAGTCTGATTTTGAAGAGCATTAACTACACTTTATATCTCAATCCCTACGATTCGCATTTTTTGGACAAATATTGATTCTGACAACGCTTCATTGGAGAGGTCTTTATAGAGCACCTTCATAGGCAATGCAGGAGCTAATGCTATTGAACCAACCTTGCCTACAAAGTAGGGGAAAATACTCATCTTGGCTAAGCTTGATGCCTCTGTTCTAATATTGTCTTCAAGGTTCTTGACTTTTCTGGTCCCTCTATCATCGCCAGCTGAGAGCTAAGGCTCGTTGTAGACATCGCAACATCAACAACTGCCTGATTTGACATACCTCTCCTCATTTTGCAAAAATTGACGACTAGTGGCATGTTAACACTAAATCTACTATTATGTGACTCAGTGTTTGCCCGAAAGTGTTACTTGGAATTGGGATAGCGTGTGATGAAGAAGCCACGCTATGGCCAGTTGAGGAGCATTGCAACTGTGCTTCGCAGTGAGGTCAATAAAGTTTTGATATGTAACTTTGTTCTTCTCTAAGTTCTCTCCTGTGAATCTTGGATGCATAGCCTATCACATAACAATAGAGAATTAACATAGAAAAATATCTGCTCCCAATAATATCACCACGAAATCCGAAAATTTTGTTTTTTAGGAAATAAACGGTCATCTGCGAAATCCCATTCTCCCTGTGTGCTCTGGTTCAATACTCTCGCAAATTAAGAGGTTGGTTAGAGAAAGACTTAGTACTCGTTTGATTGTGAAGAGAAAAGTGTCCTAAGATAGGCATTAGATGTAGTGCTGTAATTGGCGACTTCTAGTTTGGGTCTCTTATAGTTGTTGTTTGTTTGAGGTAGGAGGATAGCTCACCCAGCTTTCTCTTGTCGATGCTAATAAATTCTGAGATTTGCCAAGTTTGGATGGTCCCATAATCTGGATTCTTCTGCCAATGGACTAATGATGGATATTGCCAAAATAAATTGCAGAGACATACCAAATGTCTCTCCAGGGGCAAGCTTTCGATGACTGCCTTCCCACCAAAGAATCCACGGCCTATCCGAATGCCGAGTTCTCTGAAAGACACCTATCTTACCACTTGCAACTGATTTAGTCAAGCCACTTTTTCGCATTTCGTGTGTTCGTTCTAGTTGTTCATTCATCGCTGTCTGGGGTTTGTCATGGAAAAAGCTAATTCTGATGTTCCCCCCTTCCAGTGTCCTGAGAAAGGGGGAAGCATGAATGCCTTCAAAGTTTGCAAGGCTTGCTTGCTGATCGCATGGAGCCCCAACTTGTACATAACACTGGTTAGGGGCATTCCTGGAATCAGAAGACCCCACCGGTGTACATTGGAGGCGTTGCGGCTTCACAAGTGTAACTGAACTGTTATGAGATGGAACACCACTCAGTTACTGCATTTTGGTTTTGTTTATGAACGTCATTGCTTACTTGAAGAATGTATTACATGATTAGGTAAAGAGGCCAGTCCTAATAGAAATAGAAGAGATGTTCAATGCCCGTAAAGAGGAGGCAAACCACCGAACTTTACGTCCGCCATTAGGTCATGAGCCATCTGCCTCCCCCAGATTGCAGTTCTTAAAAGCAAACATTGTAATCTTAGGTCAGATCCTTCTCCAATGTTCTTTGGTCAGACAATACAGTTTCTAGATGTGTTATCGCATACTCATCCATTGGTTGTAATAGTTCCATCATGATTGGGCAACTATTTTGAAGATACATTTTGCTGTGAGTATTTTATCAATATTTTCTACATATCCGATGGAAGATATTTCAATGGTTGATAGCAACATTCTCCAGAAACATTGTTGACGAGTTGGTGAATTTCCCCCATTTGAAGTTCGATCTAGTTTTAGTTGCAAAATTGCTTGCTCTGAGAGATGCTCTGATATTCCACGTATCCAATGAATATTCCGAACTCGCTCCATTCATCCTTGTTATTGTTGCTTTAGTTGATTTACTTACGAAAAGTTTAACATCCTTCTGATTCAAGTGCGTTCTTCATTCACCTTTTAGTCATCTGGGTGAAATCATTGGCAGAGCTGCTTGGGGCTTAAGAGTTTGCAAGTACCATCTCAGATATTAATCGAGGTATGTTCTTTAGACGTTTCCTTTACGGAAGAATTTTATTTCAAAGTACACTCCATGTTGATTAATACCTTGACATATTCTTTGATAGAACGAACTACAGTATGAATACCGTAAATTGACATCAAATCAAGAAGGCATTATGCACATCATTTGCACTCAAGTAGTAGTTCACTCTATTTGCTTTGGAGGATTACATTCTGAATTACTCTTTTCCAATTATGCAATCTCAATTCCAAAACCCTACACAAGTGTCCCTCCCTTGACATATTCGGTGAAGGCCAACGCTACCAGTCCCAACATCGCCAACCTTCCATTCCACAACTCAGCATCGGAAGTCATCAACCCGTCTGACTTCGACTCGGCTGTGACTCCTTGAAACAGTGGAACCAGAGATGCAACCGACAGCAGAACACTCGTTCCCAAGAACCACGGGATGCCACCATCACTGATCTGAGCAAACAAGTCCTGACCTTTGGACAGTTCGACTGCAATGGCCGCCACAAAGCCAATCATCGCCAGTCTGCCATTGATCCTCTCCGGTGCCGGCCCGCTGAATGCAAACACATCTGTGAAGCTGGTGCTCACCTGTCAATATGATTAGCTACATTAGCACTAGATGCATTTTCTATCACACAGTTATCATCCAACTAACTTGTCACCATAGTATCACCAGTTAGATTTTCATACCACAATTATCATTAGGAAATTTCAACCCAACAGTTAAACTTTCGAGTAGATAACGCCATATGGAATGCCTCCTTAAAGCTCAGTTTCATGTGCTGGGGGGACTTTTAAGCATAAATGTACCTTCCGTTTTGGCTTCGGGGATGGGGATGGGGTTGGTGTAGGCGATGAAGAGGGAACGTCAGAAGCTGGTATCTCCGTGCTACCTTCTGGCTTGATCTCCTGCAATATTCACCACGCACCGATGCGTATCCAATCAACATCCCAGCATCATATTACAGACGAATTAATCGAAGAGCAATGTCGTGCTACTTTACCTCAGTCATACACTTTACGCGTAAGCCGCCTCGGGGAGCCGTCCTAGGAACATGGTAAGCGGGGAAATGCCCTCTCAGGACAGATCTCCTGGAATTAATCTCGATCGCGGCACTAGGACTTGCAGGAATCGAGCGCAGCAGGATTGCTGAGGCCATGATCTTCGAACAGTGACCAAAAAGTTATAACTCAAAGTGCTGCAATTAAATCGAATTTGACTAGTTTGAAGCGCTGTTGTGTTTAGACTATGGAGCGAGCGGAATGGAGTGGCACTTAAATAGAGAAAGAGAGAGAGAGAGAGAGACTGGTGGACGGTGTTGGCTCCACGTGATGCGTGCTCGCGAAGGTTAAGTGGTTTCACCTTGTCCATTCAACGTGAAAGTGACGACGTGGACCTTCAAATAGCCCCGAACAAACAAAGGACAAATGACTTGATGGGTCCTTGGTCTTGCCAGTCGGCTTTCGAACGTGTGGCCAAGAGGGAAGCTACGTAGTTCGAGGTTTTTCACGGTGGAGAAACGCGTTGGACCTGCAATGCAACTTCCTTGGCGTGACATTGATGAAAGCGACGTGCCCTGACATTGCAGATCAAGCGTGATACGCCACTACTCCCTTACTGTCTCTTTCACGTTTCGAGGAGCTCCTTCAACAGGAAGGATCTAGAGCTCTCTTCAGAATTTGAATTGCAACGGGAAAATTTGGTGCAGGAGCACTAGTTCATCTGGATTGTCCATTATTATTGCAGTTAATTTAGTTGATTTACTTCTGGAAAATTCTGAGATAATTATCATCTCGTTAATTCATCGACGCTTCTTTGCTTCTGCTTCAAATGAATTGCTCCTACTTCTTACGGAACGAGTTTTCTTAGAAGTATACTCCATGTTACATAATACGTCAAAATATCATTTGAGAGAATGATCTATAGTATGTAAACTATTGCAATGTGAAATCTAACCAATAAGGTATTGTGCCCAATCTTTGTATTAAGGCTATGGTTCCCTTTATTGGCTTCTGAGGATTACATTCTGAACCCTACACAAGTGTTCCTCCCTTGACGTACTCAGTGAAGGCTAGCGCAACCAGTCCTAACATCGCCAACCTTCCATTCCACAACTCAGCATCGGAAGTCATCAACCCGTCCGATTTGGACTCGGCCGTGACACCTTGAAACAGCGGAACGAGAGATGCGACCGAGAGCAGAACGCTCGTCCCTATGAACCACGGGATCCCACCTTCATTAATCTGATCGAACAAGTCTTGGCCTTTGGACAGTTCAACCGAAATGGCCGCCACAAAGCCAATCATGGCGAGTCTGCCATTGATCCTCTCTGGCGCCGGCCCGCTGAATGCGAACACATCTCTGAAGTTGGTGCTAACCTATTAACATGATCAACGTTAGTATACGCAAGAAGTGGTTATTTATTCGGTGAAATTAATTAGTCAATGTAAAATGCCATATAGCTAGTACGTTTCGCATGTACTATTCTATGCACACCTAGTCTGTCGCAACATTTGTAGTCCGACTAACTGGTCTTGTCTATGTATTAGAAATAGTTACCGGAGGACTATAATTGGTAGACAAAGTAATCATGTCATTAGAATGAGTGACCATCTCCCTTGGTGCGAAATTCAATCGGCAGAGTATCATCAAAATTTAATTTCTTTGACACTTATCATTAGGGACACTGCAATCCTAAAGTTTAATCTTTTTGAGTGGATAGAATCTACGTGTCTAAGTAAGGCCTTCCCAAAACTCGGATTCATGTGCTAGGAGACTCTGAAGCATCAATATACCTTTGATTTCGGATCCGGCTTGTTCCCCTGCAACATTCACCAAGTACCAATGTTAATTCAATAAACTTCCCAATATCACATTGTTGACGTTATAGGCAAGATCATTCGAAAATCTGCTACTTTACCTCAGTCATACATCTCACGCGTAAGCCACCTCGAGGAGCCAACCTAGGACTATGGTTGGCAGGGAAAAGTCCTCTCGCAACAGATTTCCTGGAACTAAGGTCGATCGTGGTCGTAGGACTCACAGGGATCGAGTGCATCAGAATTGTTGAGGCCATGATCTTCAAACAATGACCAAAAGTTTTGGGAAAACTAGTAGAACAATACCGAAAGGATGCAATCGAAACGAATCCGACAAAATTGGAGTGCTAGCGTCTTGGACTGTAGTAGAATGAGCGATCTGAAGTGGTATTTATAGAGTGCTGGAGAGAGACTGGTGGATGGTGTTGGCTTCACGCGATGCATGTTTGTTGGGGTTAAATGGTTTCACCTTGTCCGTTTAATGTGAGTGACGACGTGGATCTTCAAATAGCCCCGAACAAACAAAGGACAATGGTTTGAGGGACTTCGGTTCTCATTGGCTTTCGAACTTATGGCCAAGAGGGGAGTAACGTAGTTCGAGGTTTTCATCGGTGGAGAAACCCACTGGACCTTCAACTACCATGCATCGACGTGTCCTCGATGTCACATTCCAAAATGCATAAGAAATGGGATGACATGATAGTCCTTTCACACAAAAGATGGAGCTTCGAACATAACCAACAACCTATTATCGATGTATATATTCATCACACCTTGAAAACTACAAAAAAGGAGGATAATACAACTATTCTTCCGCACGAAAGACGTAGTTGCAAACATAATTAACCACCCGATATCAACGTGTGTATATATATAACGTGTGAAAAGACAGCTATGTCACCCCTTTTTTTTAATAATAATAATAATAATAATAATAATAATAATAAAACTAATCAAAGTTTCTATAATAATAATAAAACTAACCTAATGGTCATGAATATGTATAATTAGAATTCAGCCAACCCAACAAATTATCAACAATTACGTATACCACTCCCTTGAGCCATACCTAATATACAACTCCCAAAAGTTCCCTACCAATAACACTTGTGTCCTACTTGCCTCAAATTGAGGAATAAACATGAAAGACGAGTGGAATTAGCAATCGTAGTCCAGTGAGTTGTACATTTCTTCTAAGAAAATTGAGTAATCACTATGCATATATTTCAAAGCAATACCAAAACTCCATAACCCAAACTTTAGGTATAAAATACATATCAAATCATAAATGAGTTGTTTCTTGTCAATAAAGCTTTATACTAATAAAATAGCACATTTAAACCATCATTGCAATGTAAGCATCAATAGTCAAGTTCATCAATTAATCTCTATAAAAAACCATGTTAATGGTATATTTCATTGACTAATCTATTACTTAATATACTATTACGAATGATACAACGCTTGGGGACAAGACGATCAAGATTCCCTTTTGGCAAAGTCCTCCACCTACAAAGTTGCTGGCTTGATTCAAAATAATATCCTAAATTGATATGCATACTCACAAACCATAGTCATATTGAGCATAAACAACTACCTTCCAATACTAGAAATTAATCTCATAAATAAAGTAAATAAATTTTCGCAACATAGCCCATTTGTCATTTTTCAATCATTCATAAACCCTTTCATAGAACAATTTGTGAAGCAATGTGTATATGTATAATATTGCTTCACAATATCTTGCGTAACACGCTTACTAAACATTCATAAATAATCAAGGAGTAGTAATTGCTCGATTCAACTTTTTATGCAACAACAATGCCATTTTGTAATTCATACTATATATAATCCATAGCATTTTCGGAATATGAGTTTTACAAAATCAAAGAAAAAGTAGTACTACTCATCTCAAAACGCCTATTACCAAACAATGTAGCTATATACGCCAACAATCTCGTAATCCTAACAATTAAATGAGAATTAACATCAAAACCAAGTAAATTATTATAACAATTACAAATTGGCTAAACAATGCTTAAACGCTTATAAAACAACTCATATGTACTAATAAATCACACATTTAAAGTGTTTATCCAAGTCATTTGCACTGCGGAGCTCCCATGCAAACCTTAAAATGTTTACTTCGACCAAACAATTGCTTCAAAACAACTCTTGTCAAGCCTTATGGCTCCACAATACCATAAACTACCATTTCCAAAATTTTTTTTTTTTTTTTTGATAATCGAAGATCCGCCGGAGCCCCCTTTCACTTATGCTAACCATTTCCATGAAGTTCATAGCTTAACAAATCAAAAATCGGTCTTCACAGCTCAAATTACCCAACAAACTAAATCAGTTGGAGGAACGAAGGGTATGGGCACTTACTAGGCATTGCAAATCAAGGTTGAATTTGCTTGGTGATTCTTTCTTCCTCCTCCTCCTTCCTCGTCCTCTCTCTCTCTCCCCGCCCCGCTTTGTTTTGCGTTAGCTCTCAATCTCTTTATAAAATTGAGCTTGCCATTTTCTTACTTTTTCTTTTTTTTTTTTTTTCTTTTTTAAATGTGGGTCCCACGGCCCTCTTTGACATGGTCGAAGAAAAGTATCCAAATACCGTCTTTGCATATATATTAGATAAACCAATAAGTTGGTTGTAATATCAAAGTTTTTATAGTCCACCAAAAAGAATATACACAATTGAAACTTAGCCAATCCAATAAATCATCAACAACTATGTATACATTCTATCATCCTTACAAATATTTCTTTCTCGAAATTTAGACATACCTTAATCATCAAACAAATGATAGGGTTTGTGTCTTGCTTCTTCGTTTCCTGTCGTTACAAAAACCTTCCAACCACCATTTGCCCTTGCTAATTTTCTAGTGGCCTACCAATTATAGGGGCATTCTTCTGCGTGGAGTAGTTGCGTGTTAAGTGTCGTGGTTGTCCATATACAAAAATGAACTTTGCTATCAGCAAGCACATCCCTCTGCATAGGACAATATTGTACAATATGTTCCATTTTTCCACAAAGAAAGTATATTGTTGACTTGTGGTAACAAGGACTACCGAGATATCTCTTACATGTAATGCAAGAACCTTGAGTATTCTAACTTCTAAACTTCCTTAGTAGATCACTACTTCTTTCCTCACTATTGTCGCATGCATGGCTTTTTGATAACCTATGAGCTTAAACCTCTTGTGCTAAGGCATATGTACCATTCTCCAACATGTCATGTTCAACCCTAATCGTTTGATCGAAAACATCTTTATGTGTTGTCAACACGAGAAACGTGAGTATAGTACAAATATAGAATTGAAGTGCTCCTCGTTGAAAGTGTTCAACCCTAGTCTTTTCACTAACTACAAACCATCCTCAAATCTACTTAACTAATTAGAATGGGCCGTATACTCCACAACTGTTGAGCTACCTTTAGATATATTGACAAAGTCATTTATCTTTGCTTGAAATGACTCTAGGAAGAATTGTACATTAAAAGTCTTAGTAAAGCCTTTCCATGAAATGATTGCATCATTACTTTTGAGGTCGATCTAGTTCCTTCCCACCAACAAATAGTTTCCCCTTTCAAGTATTGAGTGGTGAAGTTGACCTTTTGATTATTGTCGATATTTTTAGCTCTAAAACTTCCCTTTATGTTTTTAATCCAACCATTGGCTTTGAGAGGATCCAACTTTTCATCAAACTTAGGTGAGTCTATCTTTCTAATTAGTGCGAAAGTGCATAAGATATGATATGCATGATGATATGCATGATGATGATGATGATGATGATGATGATATGTGATGTGAAAAATGATGATCACCCATGTAGTTGCTCCACCTTCACTTAACTCTTTCGTTTGATGATAGCAATGAATCATTACCAACATAAAATTAAATAAGGGAAACGGTTCTTGAGACTCTTCCCTAGTTTCACCCAAGTTGGGACTCCTATCAAATCGATTTTCTAGTCTTCTCTTTGAAGCTATAGCTTGAGAAGTTTAAGGCATATCTTTGGTGTTGGGAGCAGCAACTTGTTTGCCTTTGTTATTTCTATGAAGTGAGGTAAGCCTCTTTGAGTTGGAACACATGATAACCTATATCTAAAGTGAAACATTACCTTAGCACAAAAAATATTAGCATGCTAAAACTATCACACAATCCCACAACACCGCATAAGATTTACACCAAAACAAATCACAACCTAAGCTTTGATACCAAAAAATGCCACACCCTAAAATCAATGAGAAAAGGGGATGACACAGTTGTCCTTCCACATAAAAGATGTAGTCTAAAAAATAATCAACAATCTATTAATAACAATATTAGAGTTTCCATAATCCTCCAAAAAGAATATATACAATTAGAGTTTAACTAATCCAACAAACTATTAACAATTATATATAAGTCCCTTAAGCCATATCCATGATAAAATTCCCAAAAGTTCACTACTAATAGTACTCTCACCTTACTTGCCATTGACCATGGAACTTGAAAACATAAAAGATGAGTGGAATGAGCAACTATAGTCTAGTAAATAGTACATATCTTCTAAGCATATCAAGTAACCACTATACATATTTAAACGTAGCTCATTTGCACCAAATTTGTAATATAAAAAACTTTAAAATTAAAATGAGTTATATATGTTACTTTAGCATAATATTTGCATAGCATAAATACACGTTTAAATCAATGATAACAAAACAACTATTAATAGTCTAGCCCACTGATTAATCTCAATACACATGGATGGTACATTCCAAAGACCAATCTCAAGCTCATATGTCAACCATGATCATGCATAACACTTATTGACAAGGCAATCAAACTCTCCCCTTGGTAAGTTCTCCACCTATATTACCAGTGGCTGGCCCACAAGGATATCCTAAACTAATATGCATATCCACAAGTCCCTTAATGAGCTCATAGTGATACTAAGTATCAATACCAATCCATAACACCCTCCATATTCTACAAAACCCAATCCAAAAATCATTACATATATTACAATACGTTTCCCAAATTGTTTCAAATGCCATTTCCAAAACTACTTCACAAATCGTAATATAAATTTTTCATAAATTATAATTCAAATTAAGGACTTCTCGTGAGTTTAGACTATAATCCAAAGATAACATTTTCATATTTAATACACAAATGATAGTAAATGCTCGATTCAATTTATCCAAGAAATATGCTCATTCTTTGCTCATTCTTTACTCATAACATAACTTATCCATTTCATTTTCTATATATAACTTTACAAATTCAAAGAATAGATAATACCATTCAACTTGGAATACCTATGATCAAACAACGTAACTATACATGCTGACAATCTCGTAATCCTAACAATTAAATGAGAATCGATGTCAAAACTAAATAAAATACTACAATAATAATGAGACAAATATACTAATCTTAAATGCTAACAAAATGACTCCTACACGCTAACAAAATTCTTAGCCAAAGCAGATATTCAACGTTATCCACAACACAAAACTTGAGCATGACATTTGGTCGCGTTATAATTTTCTGTATCAAATCTCATTTCAAGGAAACTCACAATCAAAAGGAAAATCTTTGAAGTGTAACCCAAAGCTTGGCCGACCCAAAATCAAGTCAAAAACCGATGAGATATGACCCGAAAGACGTTGGTCTCGCATTGCTCATTACTCACAGCTAACTTCAAAATTATTTTGGGCAAACTGTAAGTCTAAATCGAATTTCGTATAATCTTAGTCTTTGCTACATCCTAAACTATCTTTTTTATATGTATACGTAGCTCAATGATTTTTTAATTGACCTTGAAGCTCAAAATTGACTTAACATCAAATTTGTGCTGTAACTTCGAATATTGCTTCTGTTAGATGAACGAAAGGTGTGATTACTTAGCAAGTGTTGCAAATCGGAGTTGAATTGATTTCACCAAATTCCTGTGATGCAAAACCCTCTTTCCTTCTCTTCTTCTTCTTTCTTTTCTTCCTCTCTTTTTCTTTTCTTTCCCATACATGTCTCAATCTTCTCTATCCCATTTCCCTTATATATAAACTGAACTGTGCACTTCTCTTATGTTTTTTTTTTTTGGCCTTTCCCCTTTTACTTTTTGGCTTAAAAAAAAAAAACATATTTTATACCTGATGCAAACAACATGCCATGACTTCAAAGCTCAAGCATGACCCGCCACTCTCTTCTTGTCTCTCTTCAACTTTCAAAGGCACATTCACTAGGAAAGATTGTTGAACTTCATATGCGTAGCTCTTGATATCAATGAAGAGTTGCGGCAACGCAACTCAAATATCAATTATTGAGGAAGACACGCAAGGTTCACTTCAAGAAAACACTCTTATTAATGAATAATGGCATGCCAAACACACTTTCACACTCACTTATGGGAGTTAAGCTTATTCACACACTCTTAGATAGATGTCAAGCTCAAGCCTCACGGAGGGTGTTCGGGTATTTATAGGTCCAAGGAGCTGGTTATGCCTCCTAAAATATCTATATTTCAAAGTAAAATATCTTTCTAGAAATATCTTAGATGCTTTTCAATAATGTTTCCCTGGAAATATATAGATAACGTCTTCCTAGATATTTAGAGAGAAAATATCCTTTAGATATTTTTGTCTTTCTCTATATAATTCTAGAGAAAATATATTCCTAGTTATTGCTACATTCTTCATTAAATAATCTTCATTAATATATTTAGATATTTAGCTTATATAGAAATAACTAAAATTCTTGAGAGAAGAAAGGAGGTGTATTTCTTCAACACTCTCCCTCACCGGCTACTTTTCTATCAATGTAGATCGTGTCACCATGCAAAGTTGTTTTTAAAATTCCCCAACCGCCTTACCATCTTCATTTAACCTTTTGTGCACTCCTTCATGACTTCTTCCATTTTCAATGCTAGCTACCCCGAGTTAACATTGTCCACTTTAGCTTCAATTGGCCATTTGACTACGTCTTTCAATCGGGCTTTGTGAAGCTTGATATTAAACAATGCCAATTTGGTTTGTGCTTTAGTTGCTTTTTCCTTCATCTCACCTAACTCGGCATTCATAATCGACAACTCTTCTATAACACCTTTGAGATTATAGCTTACATGGCCAAGTCTTTCACTATCAATTTTCACCGCAAAAGTACAGCCCAAGTGCCATAACTTGGCACGGAATGACACTTAAGTGCCGTAACTTTAAAATGGTACACTTAAGTGCCAGTTTTGAAATTAAATGGGACACTTAAGTGCCACTCCGACGAAAATCCGGCCAAATGGCTGACGTGGCGACTTTCCGGCGAGTTTGGTCCAAAACGGCGTCGTTTTGCACGCTGACGTGGCAGAGAAAATGCAAAAACGACGTCATTTCGTGTCTACGTGTAAATAATAATATAAAAATTAATTAAATTAGATTTAAAATTAATTTTATTTAAAATATTCAAAAAATTAAAAAAAATTAGAAAGTTTTTAAAAATTAAGAAAATTTTAGAAAATTTTAAAAATTTTAAAAAATTAAGAAAAATTAAAAAAAAAAAAAAAGGAGGGGGGGAGGTCGAACGGGCGGCTGAGGGGTTGAGCCCTCACCGTCGCCGCCTCCCCCCGTCGCCGGGAAGGGCCGACGGAGGGGGAGGGTTGGCCGGGTCGCCCGGCCCACAGGGCGACCGACTACGAGCCCTCGGCTTTTGCCGTTCGAACTCCCCCCCCCTTTTTTCAAAATTTTTCTTAATTTTTAAAACTTTCTAATTTTTTTTAATTTTTTGAATATTTTAAATAAATTTAATTTTAAATCTAATTTAATTAATTTTTATATTATTATTTACACATAGACACAAAACGGCATCATTTTTGTATTTTCTCCATCACGTCAGCGTGCAAAACGACGCTGTTTTGGACCAAACTCGCCGGAAAGTCACCACGTCAACCATTTGGCCGGATTTTCGCCGAAGTGGCACTTAAATATCCCATTTTACTTGATATTGGCACTTAAGTGTACTATTTTAAAGTTATGGCACTTAAATGTCCCTCAGTGCCAAGTTATAGCACTCCAGATTCCCCAACCTCCAATTTTCACTCTGTGATTCAACTGATTCAATCCCTCGCGAAGCACTTCATCATAGATATCTTGGGCATTCTTGGAATAGGTCTTCTTCTTCTTCTTCTTACTCTTATTCCACTAATCCTTGCAACACAAGATGTAAGGTGGAATTTGGCTCTTGTTCTTTGGGTAACCTTTCTCTTTCCTGTCTCATGTTCTCTATTTTCTTTGAACTTTTGTAGTTTCTTGAGCTCACATTGGAGCTTCTCATGCTCTCTGTCTTTCATTTTGAGCTCCTTGTCCTTTTGTCTTAGCATCTCCTCTATCTTCACCCTCTTGATTCTCAACTTCTTCATTGTCTCATGCATCTTTTGTAGCTCCATCTCTAGGTTGCATGCTAGCAGCACTACTTTTTTCTTCAAGTTTGCCATCGGCTTGCTATTCTTCTTTGACAATGTGACAAAGATTGTCATATTATATAACTTGGTGATAGATGAGGCAGTGAGCTCTTCTTTTTGCTCCTTTAGGACCTCTACTATTATTGCTGGAAAGTCCCACTCCTTTTCACATCACCTTTGGGATAGAAGTTGTGACATCCTGAATTTTAGGTTCTTTTTTCGATTGAATAAGTTGGGTTTTTTATCGACGCGTCTATAGTCTTGTTCTCTGAGTTGGCCACTTACGAGATAACTAACTTATCAGGCGAAGCCATTAAGGAATATAAACGCAATAAACTTGAAAATTCGATCAGAAATCGACTACTCGATCATACTAATTTATAAGGGTCAATATGGCACTATCAAAATTGATCATAAGTCAGAGATAGGTCGGTTCAACTGAGATATGCGATTAAAAAGTGGGTAACTCCACCTAATTACAAAATTCTCGTCGAATGGCACTAAACTGATTTTTACGTCATTTTTGTACCTTGTACTCATATTTGAAACCTTAAAATTTTCATGACAACCGAGAGTCATCATTGTGTCAAAGATGTACAATGTGATTTGAAAATAATCAACCACCGGTCAATTGCGCTAAAAATTCCTAAAAGTTACCCGGTAGGTTAAGTCACACTAACATTGCATCTGATTGAAATTAACCACGAAATTGAACCTAGTTTCAAGAATTAAAAGTTTGTGCGTGTCACAACTTATTTTAAGAACGTCAACTTATCCTTTGAAGAATTTTCAGCGAACTCGAGATTTTTATAAAAAATCAATTCAGACAATTCGGAAAAGAAAGGAAATTCGGAGAGGCCAAATTGAGAGGATTTTTGGCCTTCAAAGTAAGCTACCTAGTGAAGGAAAATTGTGGAAATTATGTAGGCTTCCTCCACAGAAAATTTGGTCATCAAATTGGGGAAGTTTGTGAAAAAATTGAAGTCCAAAGTGAGGAAATTCGTAGGCTTGTATGAGGGCTACAACATTTGGCACCAAAGTTGAGCTTTTATGGAAACTTATGCAAGAAAGTATTATGGGGGACAAAGAGAATGAACTTGAGGGCTGTGGGACCAAGAATTGATGAGTGTAGAGATTTACATTGACTTCCCTCCCTTCTCCAACTTTCTTCGCACACCAAGCCATCGGTTCTTCCCCCCTTTGCTGCCTCTACTTTCTTTTTCAATTTTCTTTGGCTCAAATGCCCCCTTCCATGGACAAGCTACTTTTGCTTTCCTTCATTTCTGTCGAAAGAATCCAGGGCCCACATTTCCACCAGCGATCGGCCATCTCCACCGAATTTCCTTCAAGTCAATCACCAACACCTACGCACATTCATCATCTCCTTTTCCCTTTGTGCTGCTAGTGATGCCACCTACAATATGTCATTCACCCCCGCCCATTCCCCACACCACAACCCCTCCAGCAAAGCCTGACATCAACGCCAGCAAAACTCCCCAAGTGCTGACTCCACCGCTTCATGCTCCCCTCCTCCCAGCAGCGACACCCGCATGCAGCACTCCACCGAAGCCAGCCCCACTTCTACCCTCGTGTCTCTACCCCAGCGAATCAAGCCCAGCTACTCAGCTTCCACCAATTCAACCCAACGAAGCCCGAAGTCGAGCTCAATAGCATCACCAATGCTGCTCCTTATGCTCAACCTAGTCTTAAGCCGAGGCCAGCCCACTTGAAGCCAACCAGCAACCCTCCATAAAATAGGGCCGAAGCTCAACCTTAGCTAAGAGTGTTGGGCTATTTTTAGCCCAATTCATACTCTCGTTCGGCGTCGCCGTAGGCCCAAGTTTCGGCCGCCATTGTGCCGCCATCACTGTGAACCAATTTTTGTGCTAAATCGGTGAATTTACTCACTAAACTCTACTTATGGATTTAATGACATTTAATGTGTGTTTAGATTAGGTTAATTAAGGTTTATGTGGTTAGTTAGAACGGATTAGTGATTTAATTTTTCATTTATGCATGTTAGGTGGATAGAACAGCTTAATTAGAGACTAGATAGATCATGCTATTTATCTAGATTGGTTCGAAAAATTTTCCAAGCCCATTTCGGTGTTGAATTAAACATTTCCGGCCTAAGTTTTTATTTTTGATCATTAATTACATTTATTTAACTATTTTTGGTATTTATTTAATTATTTAATATTTTCCAGAAATTATACCGGGATAGCCGGTGATCGAAATTTTGTGCCGATTGCATTGGTGTGTTTAGTTTGTGCAATTGAATACTATATTGTGCAAATTGAGTGGAAATTATAATTTTGGGTATTTATTCCAAAATTGTGAAATTTTGGTATTTTTTTTAGAAAATACCAAGACATCGGTTTTTAATGCCAAATTTTTTTTTAGGCACTATAATAAATAATGTGATTTTCAAAAAGAAAATATAATATTTTTGGCTTAAATTGACCGTGTACCCACACACAATTATTTTATTAAGTGTTTTTAGTATGAAGAAAATAAGTCAAGTTCATTATTTTAATTAAGGCATTTAAATGCAGAACACAATGCCTTTGGCTGTGAGTGGGTGATTGTGTGATGGTTCATAGTCATGGCAAGAAAACTATTGAAAGTTGGGGTAACATGTGTTGTGTTGAGGGAACTCGATGGGTTGTGAGCCGGTAAAGAACTAAGTGCTATACGATAATAAAATCTCGTGTGAGCCAACCTCTAGTACCTTGTACCGTTGCTTATTGTAGTCAAGGTCTAAGTGCTATATGGTGAATTGAGTCACATAGGAGTCATCTCTAGAAGCCTTGCAGTACTGTCATGCATAGTTAAGAAATAAATACGATTTAGAACTAAGTACTACACAATAGCAAGATTTTACGTAAGTTACCTCTAGAACCTTGTACAAGTGGCTTTTATAGTAAAAAACTAATTGCTACATGACAACATGACTTTGTGGGAGTCACCTCTAGTACCTTGAGCTATTGCTATATATAGTTGAGAACTAAGTGCTACACGACAGTGTGAATTCATGGGATCCACCTCTAGTACCTCGTATTATGACTGATTATGGTTAGGGACTAGTGCCACGCGATGTCTTAACTTCATGGGGAGAGGGCACCTCTAAAACCTCGAGTTTGGTATTGAGTATTGAATCAGAATATTGAGTGGGGATCCTAAGGTTAGATTGGGAATTTGAATATTGAGAGTAAATAATCGGGACCCTTATGAGAGACCGTTTGATTGAATGATGGATTGATTGTATTGATTTAATTGATTAATTGATTGATTGACTAAGATTGAAATGAGACGTTCCAAATGCTCAAGTGGTGTTATTGCACTTATGTGATTTATGAATTGTGCTAACATATAGAGAAAAACGAGACGAGATAAGTCTTTTGTATTGTGTGCATAGATTGCCTTTAGGCGTATTTCTTTTATAGTCAAGGTTTAGAGGGTGAACTTGCTGAAACATTATCTCACCCCGTTGTGGGCTTAACTTTTTAGATTCCTAGTGCGAAGAACTCGGAGCTTGAGGCAGAAGGGTCAGGAGCACGGGGGCTCAGAAGTTCCTTTTGAAGATAGACCCCATGTACATACACCTTAGAGTTGGCCTTTGTTTGTAAACTAGATGGTGGTTTTTTAATAATGTGTTGATATAAAATTTGTTGTTCTGCTTTTTTTATCCCATGTCTGTTGTTGTTGGGGGATTAGTTTATATGCTTATGCATATGCATTAAAATGAATGGGTCGGCAACGTGTCCTGAAATGTCACAATTTTTATTGACCATCGAGGGATGAGCACATGCTCGAGGTTTAAGACGTGACAAAAGTTATGGCATTTCTTTCTATCTACCTAAAGTAACAAACTCTAGTAAAGTGTCCTTATAGCATTTGCCATAGATATAATAACAAAGTCCAAGTCTACACCTTCCTTAAACTTCTCAAGCTTTCATCATCACAATCATCCTTATCATCACAATCATCCTCAGTGAGCTCCCCTAGCTAAGTGCTCTTCCTTTTTGATCGCTTTTACTATTCTCCATGATTAATCATTTGTTTGCCCTCTTTAATGCTTGCACCATTTCTCCTCTAACCCTCGAACCCTCTTTTATTATTGAAGAGAAACTTCATTTTACTTAACCGAGACCTTAGAAATTGGTCTATCTCAAGCTTCTTGGTTGGTCAATACATTTTTCAACTCATTTAGAGTTGGCTCTTTTGCCCATCCACAAGTGGCCTTAACAATATCATTATATTATAACCTTAATCCGTGAATGATAATTCTCTCATCCTAGTCTAAGAGATGGTATTCTGAGAATTTATTTTTGAAATTTCTTCACAAATAGATCTAAGTTTGGAGAAATATTGATTTGGCATCATATTTTGTGACAACACCAACTATAGCTCGTTTTGCAGCCTTTGCAACTATGCAATATTCGTCCTCACGAATGGTATCGCCAAGTTATCACATGCCACATTTGGGGTATTTGCGTTCTTGTTGTGCTATGACACCTCATTTTCAATAATCACAGCAAAAACTACATGTGGGTACTCCAATTTTTGTAATGGGACCTGTTGAGCTTTTTGACACTGTTCACCATATTTGAAATGTCAACTTGGATATAATGCTCGACACTTTACCAAGTAAGTTTGATCCTGGATCAATAGATCACAATTCTTGATTGTGCACTGGCAAAATTTCAACATACTCCAGTACTTGACCATTTGCTCAAGTACAATGGTCCCGAGCCATTGTTTTCATGTACCACGATCCCGATCAGGCTGTTCACTATTCCGACTACTTGCTTTGATACCAATTGCTGAATTGCGGAAGTGTAAATTTATAATGTGTATGTGCATGTGGGACAAGACTTTGGCAAGTGATCAAGCGAAGGAGCAATCAATGTAAGGAAGGGAAATGATGTTTAATGGTTTAAGTGTATTACAGGACATGGGAATTTTGGTCTCAACTCTTGATACCAAATGTTGAGCTGCGGAAGTGTGACTCAAATATCAATTATTGAGGAACAAACACAAGTCTCACTTCAAGAAAACGCACTCTTACTAATAAAGGCACCCTCTTACAATGTTGATCGAAAGAACTCTTCTACACACTTGTGCGCCAAGCGCACACTCACTTATGGAAGCTAAGCTCCCTCGCACACTCTCAGAGGGATGCTAATTTCAAGCTCCACAAATAAGGGTGCTTGGTATTTATAGGCCTAAGGAGGTGACTATGCCCCCTAAAATATCTTCATAAAAGTTTCCTACATATATCCTTTATGTTTCTAGTCTACATAATGTCTCATTAGAAATATCTAAATAACATCTCCCTAGATATTTATAGAAAAAATATCTTATAGGTATTCTATCCTTCTCTAGATATTTCTAGAGAAAATATCTTCCTAGTTATTTCTACACTCTTCATTAAACATCTTTCAATAAAACTATCAAAATATTAAGGGGGTGCATGACAACTGCCTATTTTTGTTTCAGAAATAATTTTTCTATTCCGAATAAAATTCCAGACTATTTCTAGAATAAAAATCCGTTTGATAAACCTATTTCATTTTTCTATTTCTAAAATAGATTCTTGTTCTAGAAATAGGCTTGGAATAGAAATCAAAAGTAGAAATTCTACTTCTTATTTCTAGAACATAAATGAGAAATAAAAATTCTTTTCATCGTTCATCAACCGGTCCTTCATCTGTCACCGTTGACCACTGTTTGTCGATCGCCCGCCGGCCGCCGCTGCCGCCACGTTCACCAGCCACCGGTCGCCGGTCGCCGGCCGCCGCCCATCAACCATCGTCGGTCCACTGCCGTCCGAAAAGAACAAAAATTTATATCATTATCAAATGAATTTCTATTTTTAGAATAAAAATTTTGTGTCGTTATCAAACGGTTATTTTTGCTTAAAAACTCTTCTAAAAAATAGAAAAATGTAAAACATAATGATTATCATTCACCCCCTCAGGTAATATGGAAATATTTGAAATTCTTGAGAGAAGAGAGGCGATGCATTTCTTCAAAAGGGTCTAGAGCTCTTTCGAGAAATTGAACAGCAACAAGAGTTCGGAGCATAAGCACTCAGTGCATCAAGGCTGTCCATCATTATTACTGTTGCTTTAGTTAATTTACTTCTGGAAAATCCTGAGATGAGTGTGTTCTTCTTTCACCTTTTAGTCATATGAGTCTCACCGTCGACTCATTCGCAAAGGTGTCTGCAGCTTATTCATCTGTGATTACCATTTTGTAAATTGATCGATGCTTATTTACTTTCGCTTCATATGAATCGATGTTTCTTCTTACGGAAGGAGTTATCTTGAAAGTATTCTTCACGTGGAATAGTACACTGACATATCCTTTGAGAAAATGATCTACAGTATGATAACAACTGTAATGTCAAATCTAACCAAGACGGTATTGTGCACAATCTTTGTATTAAGATAATGGTTCAATTTGTTGGCTTCTGAGGATTACATTCTGAACCCTACACAAGAGTTCCTCCCTTGACATATTCGGTGAACGCTAGCGCGACCAGTCCCAACATCGCCAACCTTCCATTCCACAACTCAGCATCGGAAGTCATTAACCCATCTGACTTCGACTCGGCCGTGACTCCTTGAAACAGTGGAACAAGAGATGCGACCGAGAGCAGAATGCTTGTCCCTATGAACCACGGGATGCCACCTTCACTAATCTGAGCGAACAAATCCTGGCCTTTGGATAGTTCAACTGCAATGGCTGCCACAAAGCCAATCATTGCGAGTCTACCATTGATCCTCTCAGGTGCCGGCCCGCTGAATGCGAACACATCTGTGAAGCCAGTGCTCACCTGTCAACATGATTAACATTAGTTTACGCAAGGATTAGTTATGAATTTAATCAGCAGAATATCACCAGTTAAATTTCTCTGAAAACACTTAATCATTGGGAAACTTTTATCCTAACGTTTAAACTCTATAAATACAAAAAAGCGACTTTTATTAGGCCTCCCAAAACTCGTACTCATGTGCTAGGAAGCTCTCAAGCATTAATATACCTTTGATTTCGATTTCTGGGATGGGTTCAGATCTGGCTTGCCCTCCTGCAATATTCACCAAGTACCAAGGTTACTTCAATTAACTTCATAATATCACATTGTTCACGTAGCAGGCAAGATCGATCAAAATTCTGCTACTTTACCTTAGTCATACACTTCACGCACAAGCCAACTTGGGGAGCCAACCTGGGACTATGATTGACAGGGAAAAATCCTCTCACGACAGATTTCCTGGAACTAATGTCGATCACGGTCCTAGGACTTGCAGGGACTGAGTGCATCAGGATTGTTGAGGCCATGATCTTCAAACAAGGACCAAAAGTCTATGGAAAACTAGAAGAAAGGCACTCAGCTCAAAGGGTGCAATTGATTCGACTCTGACTAGACTGAAGTGCTACTGTCTTGGCTATACAGGGGCTTCTATGAAGCGGCATTGATATAGTGCCGGGGAAGAGAGAGAGATCGAGAGGCTAGTGGATGGTGTTGGTTCCACGCAATGCATGTTTGTGCGGGGTTAAATGGTTTCACCTTGTCCGTTTAAGGTGAAAGTAACGACGTGGACCTTCAAATAGCCTTGAACAAACAACGGACAAGTGATTCGTGGGACTTCAGTTCTTGTTGGCTTTCGAATGCCAGGCCAAGAGGGAAGTGACGTAGTTCGAGGTTTTCGACGGTGGAGAAACACATTGGACCTTCTACTACCATGCATCAGCGCGACCTTGATGAAAACGACATGTGGCAGCTTTGCAGCTCAAGCACAACACCCCACTCCCTTCGAGTTTCAAAGGCACATTCACTAGGAAGGATCCGTAGCTCTCTTGAGAATTTGACCTGCAACGAGAATTCACTCGATGCATCTGGGTCGCGGGATATGATGAGTGTTTCATGCGATTCCCTTATGACCACCAAGACCGGTGATTGGAAAATGTGTTCAATGTGGAGCAATGTCTATCAGCACAAACCTAAGAGCGTTTTACCAGAGCAGAAGGAATCCCAGTTCAAATAATTTCTGAGGTAGTGACCTCATAACTTAATAGCTCAAGGCTCTACGTGAAGGCTGACCCAAGTGCCTTTCCGATGATTGAGGCGTGATACTTCTGTAGTGCATCTTGATCAAAAATTTAAGTCTCGCACATTATCACAGCGTTATGGAAGCACCCTAATATCTGTTAAATCCCTTTAGATAAACCAGTTTAAATACAAATTTGACCTCTCTACTTACGACAAAGATATCGAACTTCCATTGCTTACACCCGTTCTCAATAGGAGGAATAAGGATTCCGATTTTGAAAAGCATTAACTACACGTATCAAAACTAATTATTAATCTCAGTCCCTTACATTCACATTTTTCAGACAGATTTTGATTCCGACAATATAGAACCGAATTTGCCCAAAAACTAGGGGAAAGTACGCCTCAATTTATAACATATCAGAAATTCTTGCCGACCCACTTTGCCTGGTATCGGACATGCTTATCATTAGAGATATCAAGCAGAGTTGTTCAAACAAACGGTTCGGGACAATGCACCAAAGCACTTCGAGAAAAATTTCAGCTAAGGAACATATTGCTCTCTGTAAGATGGAACAATTTTTTGAGTGTAGCAGACACTAATCTATATCCACAGAAAGATTAACCAGTGTCTCTAAGCAACAATTTTCATGCACCGAATATTATCTGTCTATGTGTGAGAAGCTCTTCGGAACAACTTATGATTTCTACCGCATCGTGCTCCATCAGCTGAACCTCACTCATTCCACAACCGATGAAATATCACATCAAAATAAAGCGCAGGCAGAGCATCTCCACCTTAAAACATAACACCTCTGCTTGTCAAATCCAAAAGTTCAGGCATACACTACAGTTTCTAACTCAACAAGCTCGTGGAATGGAGGAACATAAATGTCTTTCACATCATTGATTCTCTGATTTCTCAGGCACCCCATGATGAGACTGCAATGTGGATATCACAACCAACGACCTCAAGCTTTGAGTAGAGTATTCTCCCTTAAAACAACTAGTGGAAAGAACGAGGGAGAAACACCTCCATCGAGTCAATCTTTCAATTATGCCGTGCATTGTCTTTGTGGAGTATTTGCATTTTTCCACGAATACTTAGCAAATGATTCTTCAAACTCTCTTTCCCCACTCACTTCGTTCACAGCCACGACCTCACAAATTTCTCTCATCTGGTCCTGGCTAAGCTTAAATGCCACTGATCTAATATTGTCTTCAAGGTTCTTGACTTTTGTGGTCCCTATATCATCAAAGTTTGTTATAAACATCACAAAATTAACAGCCGCCTGATTTGACATACTTCTCCTGATTTTGCAAAAATCAACAGCTAGTGGCATAGTAACACAAAATCTACTATTATGTGACTCAATGTTTGCCCAAAATTGTTACCTGGTATTGGGATAACGTCATCCCCTTGATGAAGAAGCCACGCTAGGGCCAGTTGAGGAGCAGTGCAACCATGCTTTGCAGCGAGGTCAGCAAATTTTTTATATATAACTTTGTTCTTCTCTAAGTTCTCACCAGTGAATCTTGGATGCATATTCTATCACAAAACAATAGAAAATTAATATAGAAGCATATCTATCACTGATATATCACCAAGAAATCCGAAAATTTGGTTTCTAAGGCAGTAAACTGTTGTCTGCTGTATGCTCTGATTTAATCCTCTCGCAAATTAAGAGGTTGATTAAAGCAAGACTTAGTAGTTGTTTGAATGAAAAGGGAAACGTGTCCTTGTCCTTAGATAGGCATTAGATGTTGTGCAGTAACTGAGGACATCCACTTTGGGTCTTTCAGTTGCTGTTTGTTGGGCTTGTAGCAGGATTGCTCATCCTGCTTTCTGTTGTTGACGCTAATAAATTCTAAATACCAACAAAAAGTAATTTACCAAGTTCAGATGGTCACATAATCTGGATTGCCAATGGACTAATGATTAATATCATCAAAATAAATGGCGAAAAAACATACCAACACGCTCTCTGGGGGCAACCTCTCAACAGTTGCCTTCCCACCAAAGAATCCATGACCTAGAGGGCTATATGCGACTATCCCAATGCCAAGTGCTCTGAAATTGAAAGACAGGCAAAAACTGACTCATTTCCATGATATCTTGAGGGGAAACAGAAAACAACTTAAGGATCATAGGAGTAGACCTGCAAAGTGGAATTATTTCATCCTCAATGTCAGGAGTCCACAGAGAATACTCCATTTGCACAGCCGTGATTGGATGAATGGCATGAGCTCTCTTTATCGTATCGATGCTAGCTTCTGACAGACCAATGTACTTTATCTTCCCTTCCTCCACCAGCTTCTTGAGTTCTCCCATCTATCTTACCAATTGCAATTGATTTAGTTAAACCAATTTTTCACATTGCAATTGTTGGAGAAAAATGATCATACGCTAGAAAGCAATATGAAGAAACACCATGATTCGACAGTGCTTACCGTATCCTCTATCGCCACTGTGGTGTCCACCCTGTGCTGAAAGTACAAGTCTATGTAATCAACCCCGAGTCTCCTGAGACTACCTTCACAGCATTCTCTTACATAATCAGGAGTACCTCTGATGGCAGGTTGAGCCCCCGCCAACCTTGCTATGCCGAATTTCGTCGCTAACTGAACCTGCTCTCGCGGAAGCTCCTTCAGAGCCTGAGTGAGTAATTAATTTGGTCTCAGTAACAGGACAACCAGCAAAGAAATTAGGCATAGTTTCAGTCTCAAAACGTCCATTTCTCAAGAATCTTCAGGGTCAAACTTATCAAAGAGAGGTTAAATCTTGATGTGTGAAAGCTAATTAAAACAGGTATCACCTTTCCGATCATGATCTCATTGTCATGATCTTGACCATAGACATCTGCTGTATCGTAGAAGGTGATGCCCTTCTCGAATGCTCTCTTTATGAGTAAACATGCAGCTTCATGGGAAAGAGGAGTATTCATGGCACCAGAGAGTCCTGCGCATCCAAAGCCTAGTCGAGAGACCTGCACAAGATGAGAGGACGTCATTTTCAGTAGTCATCTCTTCAATATCCTATCTCAAATCTTGTGAAGATCAAAAATTTCTTCACTATCCTAAGAACAAGAGTCCTGAATAAATAGTTCCCCTACTCCCTTGAAATGACTTGAACATGCTAAGTGTCCATCCTCGCTTGCCCTTGCCAGAACTAAGAGCACACCCAAGCCAACCTACTCTTGAGCTGCTACGAGCCAACTCAATTCAACGTGATCCTTTCAAGTTTGAGGCATGCAAGTATTGAATGGAATCGAGAATATGATTGAGCATACTTAGACCCTCATAGCTGAATATAAGATATCCAAATTAGAGTAATACATCTAAATACATAAGAAACACTTATTACGCTGTTTTCCAATTTCATGATACTTTCAAAGCTCACTTAGCTCGAATTCCAGCTTAGCTCGCAGTCTCACATAGAACTCTTGCTTTTGGACAGTCGATTTGAGCTTAAGCTAATTACCGAACACTTGACTGAGTCGAGCTCGAGCTAAACTCAAGCTCCGTCGAGCTCGAGGAGTCAACTGGGGATGACTTGACTGTGATCACACCCTTAATCAAAAACCCAGATCACACTCGTCAACTAATGCAAGGAGCCAAGGACTTTGGGCACGATGATGCACTCTAAAGCTTCTGAACAGTCCCTTGGTCAAATATCACAATAATCAGGCACCATCTTTAGGGTCTGAAACGAAAACTATTGATCTTGAAAACATGAAGACAAGAATTCAATAATCACTTGAATAGAGAAGGCTCACAAGGACAAAAGGAAGCAAAGATTGTTACCTCCAATCCCTGACTGCCCAGTTTCACCCTGGGAATCTGAAATCGCTTCTCCTCCTCCATTTTCCCTTCTCTATTTCTGCTTCTCTTTCTCTAACGAAGATGGGTTGAGGATGAAGAGGCAAAGGACAGATTCTTGAGTCCTGCCATGAACACTGTCGTTGACGATGACAGCGGCAACTTTTTCTTTGGGATTAATACGTCGACGTAAAAATTCTAATTTGTTATACCTGTAGTCAATTTACCTCAATTTAATTTTTCCATCATAAAATTTTTTTTGATATATTTATAATAAATTTATATTAATTAATTTTCATTAGATTAGATTAATATTATGAAAAATCACAAATTAATATATCTGTTAACTGTCATACAATTTAATAATTTGACGATAAAATTTAATGGAATGTATACTTATTATAAATATATTAGTTTAAAATTTTTCTTTGTTTTATCTTTATTTCTGACCGATAAGAAAATTTTGATTGGCTTGTGCAGAGAATAAGTTGAATAATAGTCAAGTTGTCCTGTTGAATCTCATACATGACGGTAATGGACTGCAAATCCAACTGATTCTTCCAGAGTTTTGCTAATTGCATAGGAATGAAAAATTGGAGTTGCGAGATCCCCTTCAATGCGACTAATTGCAATCATTATATATTAGATAAGAAGAGAGATTGGTAAAAAGGTCTGGGAGCCAACTTCGTCTAACTTTACACTTTTTCAACATGAACCGAGTATCTCAAAGATTGTGGTATTTCTTTGGATTGGTAGTAATGAAATGGATGCGGGTTAGGGCGTGGGTTCTTGTTTTTCCTTTATGTAAAATGATTTTTCGTTTGATCTTCCGGTTCACCATACCCACTAGGAACATGCTCCATATGTTCCGACGTGACAGGAGTTTGTTAGCGGTGATTGGTAATTTTTCATGTTCAAATTCGAGCAATGATCAAATAATTAATTGCTTAAACTTATCGCACCTCATTTACACGACTATTGACCGTGACGCAGTAAAAGTTATTGTCTAGACCCAAATCTATCAAACGGAATTCATCATGAACCTCAATTAAATTAATCTACGAGTGCTAAAAATCCAATCTCTAGATTTGTTGTGGACAAGCAACATAGCAACTTGTAGCACTAAAATGGCGAACTTCCATGGAAAATCATCATTAATTCCCTCATGCCAATAGAAGCAACACTAGGATGATAGATTTGGGGAAAAGTTTCAAATAAAGGTATAAAACGAGCCGTTTTCTTAATATATGGGTTAAAGTAGACTTCGTCTAAGAAAAAAGACCTATAATGATCAACTTAGTCTTAAGTGAGGACCTAAGCTCATCGGCCTACCAAATTTTTGCCTGCCAATTTGTACATAAGAATCACATGCTTATTCTGTTAATTTTGTTGAAAATTTTGCACTTTGACCAATTTGAAGAAGCCCCAAATTCAAGCTAGGGTTGTTTGACAGTTCCTCATAGGGCAATTTTCCTCCTAATATCACTAATATAACTTCTGTTTTGATCATCTTGGCCGATCTTGGTTTTGTGATCCGATCTAGGTCAGTTTTTCAAAATGGAGCCCAAATCATAACCCTAAACTTCCTCCTCTAAATTCCTTTATTTCGATCGAGTTCATTTTCCTAAATTAGTGCAAGTGATCTTTCCTTCGTCCGAGAGAAGATGATTATCGCTTGTTGAAGCAACTTTTTTAACAAGTCGTGGTTATGTCATGGAATACCATACCAATGGCAATGACGACAGCAATGATAAATGCACCCTCCTTGCATGCCTACACTGTCGACTTCTATTTTCCATTTGGGTGAATCTAACAACCCACAAGAGCCAAAGAAACACGGATTAGCTCGAGCGTTGCAAATCAAGCAAAAGATTGAAGGAAATCGCGAACGGGATATGAGATTCACTCCCCCATTCAATTGCATTAAATTGCGGACACAAGCACACGTTTGAGTGCAGGAATTACACGACAATCCACTCCTAGTGGCCACCGGTGATGAAGGCATGAGACTTCTACTATGCGTCCCCATGAAAAATGAAGTCTTGTTCATCATCACGGATATGCCATGAGGCACTCTAGTTTCCACTAGGTCTCTCTAGATTTATAATGAGTTTAAATATATATTTGATCTCTTTTTGATGACGAAGGCATTGAACTTCTGTTGCTTATGCCATTCTCATGGGAGGGATACGGATTCTGACTTTGAAAAGCATTAACTACACGTATCAAAATTAAGTATCAAACTCAGTCCCTACAATTAACCACCGGGGGTTCGCGCTCGGTGGCCACCCTTCCAACATGGAAGGGGGAGGTGAGGGTTCAAATTCCCACCTTCTCGGGGGATGGGGGTGGGGACGCGTAAGTTTGAGAGTGGGTTGCGACTCCCCCGCTGCAAGAGGCAGGGCACAAGTCTGCAAGTGAGTGTAGAGTAGGAATAGAGTAGGACTGACCAAAAAAAAAAAAAAAAAAACTCAGTCCCTACAATTCACATTTTTGGGACAACTTTTGATTTTGACAATTCTCCATGGTATGAAGCATCTTGATAAGCAATGCAGAAGCATGCTACAGCAAAGAACTTGCCAACAAAGTTGGGGAAAGCACTCCACAATTGATAACGCATCAGTTATTTTTCCTGACCTGCTCGTTTGGCGTCGAACATCCTTATCATTAGAATGATCGAGTTGAGCTGTTCGAAAGAATGGTTCTGGACTATTCGCCAAAGCACTTCGAGCAACATTCTCAGCTAAAGGAACGTTTTTCTTGAGGAGTAAGACACTAGAAATGCCATATAATTTTTTTTTTCGAAACCCTTAAATGCCCTTTAAAAAAAAAAGATCATTTAAGTGTCAATTCCGATTTGAGTCGCCGAAAATCCGACGTTGCCATATTTTATTAATTTCTTAATCTTCCTTAACTTTCCAGCATGCCCAATCTGTTGGAGAAATCTTTCCAGAATATTTTGAAGCTGACAAAACGTTTCTATCAGTCTAGTCTGGATAATTGCAGACCTTCATTTAGAGTCCGAAGACTTTCGCATCACCGAGACTCGGACTCAAGACTCAAGATTCAAGACTATTCTTATTGACAGTTTTTCTAATCCAGTGATGAAAGCAATCCAGAGCCGAAGTATTTGGTTGAGGATTTAGTCCTATCCTCTAGAAAAGATCTCTTGGCTGAATAAATATAATAGATTCTTTTATTCGTAATCAAGATCGTTTGAAGATCCGATGGTCGACGAAATATTCTTGGAAGGTTCTATTCTTGGAAACCAAGATCCCGATTGTATGGGCGAACAGATTGATGGGCTATCGTCGAGTTCTTTTAATAGCTCAAATGATCTTCTTGATTGATTCCGTCCAACGGGTAGATTGGAGGAATTCCTTTGGTAAGTGCCAACGGGTATGATGGCATAAATGAGTATAAAAGGAAGACGTTCTAGTTGCTTTAGTGTATGATCGATAGAGAAATTCCAGAGTCTGAAGTACCTTGATTATTAGTCGATATATTTTGAGCGAAATTATATACACAAAGAGTGTCTATACTTAGTGATACCTTGAACGAGTGTAGTAGATCATCTATACCAAGAAATCAAGGAAGAACAACACTGTAACATCTCTTTGTTCATAGTGGAATCTAGTTAATAGGCTGTCAGTGCAGAAGAATAAACGTAGGCTTGAAATAAGCCGAACCACTATAAACCGCGTGTTCAATTTTCTCTTCCCTTTCTCTCAGTCTTACTTTAATTATTGTTTGTCTCAAATCTATCAACTGTCTAGTATTGTGTAATTATCGAGAAAAATCTTTTATATACCTATTCACCCCCCTCCTGGTACTTATACTAGCTATATCACAATCAGCATTTAAAAAAGAAAGTGATCAATTCATTACTATTCGTTATTAAAAAAAAAATGATCACTTTATTGCCAATCGTTGTTAAAAAGTTGTCTATCTCAAGCCTCTTGGTTGGTCAATACATTCTCCAACTCATTAGAGTTGGCTCTTTTGGCCATCTACAAGTGCCCTTAACAATACCATTATATTCTAACCTTAATCCGTGAATATTTGTTTAAAAAAAAAATCTGTGAATATTCTCTCATCCTTGTATAAGAGATAGTATTCTGAGAATTAAATTTTGAAATTTCTTCATAAATAGATTTAACTTTGGAGAAATATTGACTTGCTATCATATATTGTGGCAACACCAACAATAGCTCGTTTTGCAATTTTTGCAACTAGGCAATATTCACCCTTGCAAACGATGCCGCCAAGTTATCACCTGCCACATTTGGGGTCTTTGCGTTCTTGTTGTGTTGTAACACCTCATTTTCAATAGTCACGGTAAGAACGTATAGAGCCTTACCTACTTTGATGTTCCACTTTATTAACTCACCATCGTTCGTGGGCGGTGTGGTGTTGCTGCCACCCATGACATCTCACAAGTCTTGACCAAACAAATAAAACTACACTTGGGTGGTCCAATTTTTGTAATTGGAGCTGTTGAGCTTTTTTACGCTGTTCACCATACTTGAAATATCAACTTGGATATAATGCTCTACACTTTAACAAGTAAGCTTGATCCAGATCAATAGATCACAGTTCTTGATTGTGCATTGGCAGAATTTCGTCGTACTCCGGTCCCTAACCATTTGTTCAAGTACAATAGTCCCAAGCCACTGTCTTCGTGTACCATGATCCCAATTGGTCTGTTCACTATTCCCGACTACTTACTTTGATATCAATTGTTGGATTGCGGAAGTGTAAATTTATAATGTGTATGTGCATGTGGGACAAGACTCTAGCAAGTGAGCAAGCGAAGGAGCAACCGAGGTAAGGAGGGAAATGGTGTTTAATGGTTTAAGTGTATTACATGAGGAAAAGTACCAAAAAAGTTTTAAACATATTGCATTGGTATTAATTTAGTCATAAACTTTTCAATTGGACCAATTTAGTTCTAAACCTTTTAATATTGATACAAATTCAATTCATCCGGACAATTTTGGCCGGCCGACACTAACGTGGACGTCGGTCAGTGGCCGAACGCTAACATGGAAATTCAAAAAAAAAAATCGAATTTTTGTATTAATTTTCTTTCTTTTTTTTTTTTTCCTTTTCTTTCCCGGCGGTGGCCTGCAAGCCTCCGGTGAGGCCCGTCAGCCACTGGGCAAGGGTTGCGAAGCCCTTGCTTGCTGGCAGCTTCGCCCGGATCTGGGCAAGGCTGGCCTCGCCTAGGCCTTGCCCATACACCTCGCCCACGCCCGTAGTTGGAGGCGAGGGCCGCGACCCTCGCCGGCAACTAGCAAGGGCTTTGCGGCCCTCGCCTCTGCCCTGGCAATGGCTGCCATGGCCTTGCCTAGATGCGGGTGAAGCCACCTCATCGGCGGCAGGTGAGGGTTTCGCGGCCCTCGCCGGAAAAGAAAAGGAAAAAGAAATAAAAAAATTAATAAAAATTCGAAAAAAATCATAAAGATTACCACATGAGCATCTAGCCGACGTCCACATCAGCGCCGGCCGGCCAAAATTGGTCAGATGGACTAAATTTGTTCCAATATTAAAAGATTTATGACTAAATTGGTTTAATTGAAATGTTTAGGACTGAATTGGTACAAATGCAATAGGTTTATGACTTTTTTGGTACTTTTCCTATATTACATGACATGGGAATTTTCGTCTCAACTCTTGATACCAAATGTTGAGTTGCAGAAACGTGACTCAAATATCAATTATTGACGAAGACACACGTCTCACTTCAAGAAAACACTCTCTTATTAATAAAGGCACCCTCTTACAATGTTGGTTGGGAGAACTCTTCTGCACACTTGTGCGCCAAGCGCACACTCACTTATGGAAGCTAAACTCCCTCACACACTCTTAGATGGATGCTAATTTCAAGCTCCACAAATAAGGGTGTTTGGTATTTATAGGCCTAAGGAGGTGACTATGCCTCCTATAATATCTTCATAAAATATCCTACAAATATACGTTTCTAGTCTACATAATGTCTCGTTAGAAATATCTAAATAACATCTCCCTAGATAATTATAGAGAAAATATCTTATTGGTACTTATCCTCTAAGTCCTTATTCTTTGATCCCTCATTTGGCCTGTACACATCTAGCTTGTACATATCACCTAGGAGGGGCAATCCAACAAGCCATTCCAAGAAAAAATCTATAGCGACTGCCAGCCACTGCTGCATCAGCAGAAGAACGAATGATATCATTAGCGGCAACAGGCGCAGAGCTTTCTTGAAAGTATTCTTCACGTGGAATAGTACGCTGACATATCCTTTGAGAAAATGATCTACGGTATGATAACAACTGTAATGTCAAATCTAACCAAGAAGGTATTGTGCACAAGTATTGTGCACAATCTTTGTATTAAGATAATGGTTCAATTTATTGGCCTCTGAGGATTACATTATGAACCCTATACAAGCGTTCCTCCCTCGACATTTCGGTGAACGCTAGCGCGACCAGTCCCAACATCGCCAACCTTCCATTCCACAACTCAGCATCGGAAGTCATCACCCCGTCTGACTTCGACTCAGCTGTGACTCCTTGAAACAGTGGAACCAGAGATGCAACCGACAGCAGAACACTCGTTCCCACGAACCACGGGATGCCACCATCACTGATCTGAGCAAACAAGTCCTGGCCTTTGGATAGTTCAACTACAATGGCTGCCACGAAGCCAATCATTGCGAGTCTACCATTGATCCTCTCAGGTGCCAGCCCGCTGAATGCGAAAACATCTGTGAAGCCAGTGCTCACCTGTCAACATGATTAACATTAGTTTACACAAGGATTAGTTATGAATTTAATCAGCAGAATATCAGCAGTTAAATTTCTCTGAAAACACTTATCATTGAGAAACTTTTATCCTAACGTTTAAACTCTATATATACAAAAAAGCGACCTGTATTTGGCCTCCCCAAAACTCGTACTCATGTGCTAGGAAGCTCTCAAGCATTAACATACCTTTGATTTCGATTTCTGAGATGGGTTCAGATCTGGCTTGCCCTCAAGTACCAAGGTTACTTCAAGTAACTTCATAATATGACATTGTTCACGTAGCAGGCAAGATCGATCAAAATTCTGCTACTTTACCTTAGCCATACACTTCACGCACAAGCCAACTTGGGGAGCCAACCTAGGACTATGGTTGACAGGGAAAAATCCTCTCACAATAGATTTCCTGGAACTAATGTCGATCACGGTCCTAGGGCTGGCAGGGACTGAGTGCATCAGGATTGTGGAGGCCATGATCTTCAAACAAGGACCAAAAGTCTATGGAAAACTAGAAGAAGGGCACTCAACTCAAAGGGTGCAACTGATTCGACTCTGACTAGACTGAAGTGCTACTGTCTTGGCTATACAGGGGCTTATATGAAGGGGCATTGATATAGTGCCGGGGAAGAGAGAGAGGTGGAGAGACTGGTGGATGGTGTTGGTTCCACGCGATGCATGTTTGTGCGGGGTTAAATGGTTTCACCTTGTCCGTTTAACGTGAAAGTAACGACGTGGACCTTCAAATAGCCTTGAACAAACAACGGACAAGTGATTCGTGGGACTTCACTTCTTGTTGGCTCTCGAATGCCAGGCCAAGAGGGAAGTGACGTAGTTTGAGGTTTTCGACGGTGGAGAAACACATTGGACCTTCTACTAACATGCATCAGCACAGCCTTGATGAAAACGACATGTGGCGGCTTTGCAGCTCAAGCACGACACGCCACTTCCTTCGAGTTTCAAAGGCACATTCACTAGGAAGGATCCGTAACTCTTTTGAGAATTTGACCTGCAGCGTGAATTCACTCGATGCAGCTGGGTCGTGGGAAATGATGAGTGTTTCATGCGATTCCCTTATGACCCCTTAGACCGGTGATCGGAAAATGCGTTCAATGTGGGGGAATGTCTATCAGCACAAACCCAAGAGCGTTTTACCAAAGCAGAAGGAATCCAAGTTCAAATAATTTCTGAGGTAGTGAGCTCATAACTCAATAGCTTAAGGTTCCATGTGAAGGCTGACCCAAGTGGCTTTTCGATGATTGAGGCGTGATACCTACTGTAGTGCATCTTGATCAAAAATTTTAGTCTCGCACATTATCACAGCGTTATTGAAGCACCCTAGTATCTGTTAAATCGCTTTAGATAAGCCAGTTTAAATACAAATTTGACCTCCCTACTTACGACAAAGATATCGAACTTCTGTTGCTTACACCAGTTCTCAATAGGAGGAATAAGGATTCCGATTTTGAAAAGCATTAACTACACGTATCAAAACTAATTATCAATCTCAGTCCCTTACATTCATATTTTTCAGACAGATTTTGATTCTGACAATATAGAACCGAACTTGCCTATAAACTAGGGGAAAATACGCCTAAATTGATAACATATCAGAAATTCTTGCCGACCCACTTTGCCTGGTATCGGACATGCTTATCATTAGAGATATCAAGCAGAGTTGTTCAAACGAACGGTTCGGGACAATTCACCAAAGCACTTCGAGAAAAATTTCAGCTAAAGAACATATTGCTCTCTGTAAGATGGAACAATTTTTTAGTGTAGCAGACACTAATGTATATCCACAGAAAGATTAACCAGTGTCTCTTAGCAACAATTTTCATGCACCGAACATTATCTGTCTGTGTTAGAAGCTCTTCGGAACAACTTATGATTTCTACCGCATCGTGCTCCATCAGCTGAACCTCACCATTCCACAACCGATGAAATATCACATCAAAATAAAGCGCAGGCAGAGCATCTCCACCTTAAAACGTAACACCTCTGCTTGTCAAACCCGAAAGTTCAGGCATAAACTACAGTTTCTAACTCAACAAGCTCGTAGAAGGGAATAACATAAATGTCTTTCACATCATTGATTCTCTGATATCTCAGGCTCCCCATGATGAGACTGCAATGTTGATATCACAACCAACGACCTCAAGCTTTGACTAGAGTATTATCCCTTAAAACAACTAGCGGAAAGAACGAGGGAGAAACACCTCCATCGAGCAAATCCACGGTCAATCTTTCAATTATGCCGTGCATTGTCTTGGTGGAGTATTTGCATTTTTCCACGAATACTTGGCAAATGATTCTAACTCTCTTTCCCCACTTACTTCATTCACAGCCACGACCTCACAAATTTCTCTCATCTGGTCTTGGCTAAGCTTAAGTGCCACTGAGCTAATATTGTCTTCAAGATTCTTGACTTTTGTGGTCCCTATATCATCAAAGTTAAAGTTTGTTATAAACATCACAAAATTAACAGCCGCCTGATTTGACATACTTCTCCTGATTTTGCAAAAATCGACAGCTAGTGGCATAGTAACACAAAATCTACTATTATGTGACTCAATGTTTGCCCAAAATCGTTACCTGGTATTGGGATAACGTCATCCCCCTGATGAAGAAGCCATGCTAGGGCCAGTTGAGGAGCAGTGCAACGATGCTTTGCAGCGAGGTCAGCAAATTTTTTATATATAACTTTGTTCTTCTCTAAGTTCTCTCCAGTGAATCTTGGATGCATATTCTATCACAAAACAATAGAATTTATATAGAAACATATCTATCACTGATATATCACCAAGAAATCCGAAAATTTGGTTTCTAAGGCAGTAAACTGTTGTCTGCTGTATTCTCTGATTTAATCCTCTTGCAAATTAAGAGGTTGATTAGAGCAAGACTTAGTAGTTGTTTGAATGAGAAGGGGAACGTGTCCTTGTCCTTAGATAGGCATTAGATGTTGTGCGGTAACTGAGGACTTCCATTTTGGGTCTTTCAGTTGCTGTTTGTTGGGCTTGTAGCAGGATTGCTCACCCTGCTTTCTGTTGTTGACGCTAATAAATTCTAAATACCAACAAAAAGTAACTTTTTAAAGTTCGGATGGTCACATAATCTGGATCGCCAATGGACTAATGATTAATATCATCAAAATAAATGGCGAAAAAACATACCAACAGGCTCTCTGGGGGCAAGCTCTCAACAGTTGCCTTCCCACCAAAGAATCCATGACCTAGAGGGCTATATGCGACTATCCCAATGCCAAGTTCTCTGAAATTGAAAGACAGGCAAAAACTGACTCATTTCCATGATATCTTGAGGGGAAACAGAAAACATCTTAAGGATCATAGGAGTAGACCTGCAAAGTGGAATTAATTCATCCTCAATGTCACGAGTCCACAGAGAATACTCCATTTGCACAGCTGTGATTGGATGAATGGCATGAGCTCTTTTTATCGTATCGATGCTAGCTTCTGACAGACCAATGTACTTTATCTTCCCTTCCTCCACCAGCTTCTTGAGTTCTCCCATCTATCTTACCAATTGCAATTGATTTAGTTAAACCAATTTTTCACATTGCAATTGTTGGAGAAAAATGATCGTATGCTAGAAAGCAATGTGAAGAAACAACATGATTCAACAGTGCTTACAGTATCCTCTATCGCCACTGTGGTGTCCACCCTGTGCTGAAAGTACAAGTCTATGTAATCAACCCCGAGTCTCCTGAGACTACCTTCACAGCATTCTCTTACATAATCAGGAGTACCTCTGATAGCAGGTTGAGCCCCCGTCAAACTTGCTATGCCGAATTTCGTCGCTAACTGAACCTGCTCTCGCGGAAGCTCCTTCAAAGCCTGAGTGAGTAATTAATTTGGTCTCAGTAACAGGACAACCAGCAAAGAAATTAGGCATAGTTTCAGTCTCTAAACGTCCATTTCTCAAGAATCTTCAGGGTCAAACTTATCAAAGAGAGGTTAAATCTTGATATTCAGCATTTAACCGCTCTTTTCAACACATGAATATCGACATATTCTTAGCCGCTATCGATATCATCAACATATAAAAAGCGATAAATCAAAGAACCATCATCCAATCTCCTAAAGTAAACGCAGCTATCCATCTTACTTTGAATAGTCTTCACTAGTCATGAAAGCATCAAAACATTTATACCACTGCCTAGAGATTGTTTCAGCCTCATACAAAGATTTCTTTAACAAGCAAACATGATCTTCCTTACCTGAAATAGCAAATCCTCTCGGTTGCCTTATGTAAATCAAGCCCCTCCAACTCAACGTGAAGAAACGCAGTTTTCACATCTAATTGCTCTAACTCGAGATCCTACGAAGCAACTAAGGCAAGTAAAACACAAATAGAAGTATGTCTTACCACAGGAGAGAACACCTCAATAGTCAATGCCCTCACGCTGTATACCCTTTCGCCACAAGTCTCGCCTATACCCGCTCGCCTCAACACTCGAAATGCCCTTCTTCGTCTGAAGACCCATTTACTTCGGACAATCTTTTGCTCTTGGTACTTTGACCAACTCCCATGTCCGATTTCATGGAGAGATTCCATCTCTTCACTATAGCCTTTGTCATCACACTAATTAACTAGCCATCGCCTCGCAGTAAGACGAAGGCTCATCGTCACCTCACTGCCTTATGAATGCATAAAGGTAATATCTGTATAACCATAACGCACCGATGGTTTAATTTGCCTTCTCTATCTACTTCGGCTATAGTTTGCTCAGCCTTTACCGATTGTTCACTATCACCGACTTCGTGAATTGCGTTTCATCCTCAGCCTCAACCTCTATTACCTTCGAGGTCTCCGGAGTCTCCACCTGAAGCTCCACCTCACTTATGATACCATGATCTGTCTTCTCTGCCGATTATGTCTCAAAACCCTTCAGTTGAAGTATTGCAGTCTCGTCGAAGATCACATCTCTGCTGATTAGGAAACCGGGTGATTTGGGATCGGAAACCACAGCGAGCCTTTCACCCCATATGCAATAACCCGTAATATGCACTTCTTTTGCCCTCGGTCAAGCTTACCATCACTCACATGAGCATACGCAGACATCCGAATATTCGTAATCCGGAATAATCACTGTGCTTCCACCATACTTCCCTCAAGAGTCTTCCCACTCGATAGCAGATGATGGAGATCGATTTAACAGTAACACGACATATTCACTCGCTCAGCCCAAAATTCCTTACAAGTCTTGCATGCGAAAGCATGCATCGAGCTCGCTCAAGCAAGATTCTCGGTTTCTTCCGCTTCCGCGACGCCATTCCCGCTGTGGTGTCCTGTGTACCGTGGCAGGTGTCTATGTCAATACATTCTTTCGCGTAGGGACCTCGTAAAATCTTTACTATTGCATTTCATGCCATTATCGGCTCGTGCACTTGATTTGCTTATCTCGATCAGCTTCTCAATCAATACCTTAAATTTCTTGAACCGATCAAACACGCCATATTTGTGCTTCAAAAGTATACCCATACCTTCCTCAATAATCGCATGAAAGTCAGCATATACCGAGCACCTCCTTTGAAGGAACCGAACACGGGCTCCAGACACCTGAATGAATATATTCAACTGGTCGTTTGGTCGAATGAATAGCTGTAGTAAACTTAACCTTGCCGCTTCCCATAGATGCAAGTTGTCACATAAGTCCAACTTTTCTGTTTTCTGATCACTCAACAACCCCATTTCATTTAACATCGTCATACCTGCCTCACTCATGTGCCCTAAACGCAGATGCTATAACTGAGTCAAGTTAGAGTCTCGACTCACCCGATAAAACAAATGAGCACTTCCAAACAGCCTCAAAGAAATGATAGAGAGTATTCACTTTTTTCCCTTCATCACTATCATAGTACTCGAGAGACCTTTCGCATTCCACCTTTCAGCGGTGTACCTCCACCCGATGTCATCGAGTGTCCCCGCAGAAATAAGGTGTCTTTCTTGAGCTCCTAAGTACATGCCTCTCACATCTGTCAATGTGCTTTAACCACCCCATCGTGCATCCGGATCCGGATTGTCCCTATCCCCATAGCCTTACATGCACATTATTCCCCAAAAGAACCCTGCCACCATCTCGGGCAGCTTGGTAAGTAGTAAACCAGTTCTTATGAGGCTGCCATGTGATAAGAACACCTAATCTAGCACCCATTCGTTCCCCGACGAAGTAGCAACAGACATAAAAACAAACCCTTCGTATCCCTATTGCTCCTCAAAGAACGTTGTCACATTACTTGTAGCATTCTCGCTTATCAACTTTATTTCTCCGCTTTGGACAATCTCTCCCCGATGTGCCCCTCATCGTGACACTCAAAGCACTTCAATGCTACCCTTTGGACTTTTTATTGCGTGATTTTGATCTGCTTTTACCTCATCGGGCGCTAGGCTCTCGATGTTGTTCTCTACCCCGAATCGTCTGGCCAAGCGCCAGTCCTTTCGGGCATCACATCTCGCAACTTTTTTGCCACTCCTTAGAGAATATATGACTTTACCTCTGAGGTAATAGTAGTACGCCCTGCAACAGCGAATCAAGAAAGTGCTCCCATGACTCTGGTAAAGAGGCTAACAACATCATGCCCTGTTCTTCATCATCCAGTATCTTACCGACGTTCTTCAAATCCAACATGAGTTTATTAAATTCATCTAGGTGAGTTCTGATAGACGTACCATCAGTATATCTAAATTGAAACATCTTTTTTAGCATGTATAAGCGATTACTCAAACCTTTCTTCACATAGAATGTTTGAAATTTTGCCTATAATGCTGCGGCATCCTTCTCCTCAATAACCTCTAGTAAGACCCCATCCGAAAAATTTAATAGGATTATACTCTTTGCTTTTTTCATAAGCTCTACCCTCTCTGAAGCTTTCATTATAATCGGCAACTCATCTTCACCATTTAGTGCCTTGGCCAAACCTTGTGTTGTCAATAAAGCTTGCATCTTGATGCTCCATAACACAAAGTTATTTCTCCCATCAAACTTCTCAATATCAGATTTCCTCTCAGACATAATTGCAATAACAAAATTTCTAGATAATAATCAAACAAGCAAAAAGTTCCAAATCACAATAAAGAAATCCAATCCCAAGCTCTCGATACCAATTGTTGGGATGTATTACGCGGAAAACGACAGATCTTGCAATTTACGTCAACGTGAAATCGCCAGAGAATTAAACGAGAAAATAAGGACACTAGAAATTTACGTGGTTCGGTCCGAGTATCGGGCATATCTACGTCCACGGGGAGCCAACAGCAAATAATCCACTAAAATCGGAGAATCGAGTTTACAATCGCTCAATCGCTTAAGTATTTTTCCGCACCTAGATTTAACCTAAAACCCTAAGTGTATAAATAAATAACTCAATTGGGAATAAACTCACTGCACAAAAAATTACCGCGCATTAAAGCTCAAACGAAAACGCCTCTACGTACGTCAAACAAGAATAGCGTCTTCACGTACATATCCTCTTCATAGGACTTCTACAGAACGGCGCGGACGCTGATAAAACTTGTCAGAGGGTCTCTGCGTGCAGTCTTTTTCTCAGAGAGTTCTTCAGCCGTTGAAAGAGAAAGAATACATCTTCTGTTATATATATATGCAGTGTGCCCAGGTCAAAATTTGACCTGGGCCCACCTACTTCAATTTCACGCGCAGTGGACTTCTTTGCCATAAGGAATTCTTCACGGCCTTTTCCTTTTCCTTCCATAAGCAGAAGACTTCATCCGAATGAAGAAAACCCATGACGTGGCCCCACCGTGACCAACAAACACAGGTAAAGAAATTTCATATCTTCCTTTATTTTGTAATCTCTTCTGAGACCGACGAAATTTCTTCTTGGCTTGGGAAATCTTTATCGATAAATTCAATTTATCCAAAAATCAAATCGAGACATAATTTAACAGGAAGGATGGCTACTTTGGGGCAAACCCTGGTTTAGGTGTATTAGTTTAGTGTACTACTTTGAGGTTTTTTGTGATAAAAAATTAGTATAGAATAAATGTATCAAATGTATAACGATTTGAGATTTTTGCGTTATTAACCCTAATAGTATCTTCCTAAATAGTCAATGATTACCAAATGTTACTCTTGTGGTGGAACTCTTCAACTTTTAGGGAAAATTTGATTTTTTTCCCAACTTTATTATAAGGTGGGATTTTCTAACGCATTTATTGAGAAAGTCACTGGTTATCGGTCACTGGCTATCTAAAGTGTTTTCTATATAGTCTCTTTTATCTTTCCTTTCCCTTCTGCCTTCATCATATTCACCTAAAATAATTGAAAAAGTCCTCAATTACCTAAAATATATTATAAAGTGTATCACTACGCGTTTATTATATAAATTACTGATTACTTAACACGTTTTCATGCACTGCTTTCTCTGTCCCTGCGAGGTCGACGAAGTCAAAGCGTGGAATTGGAAGCGAGTGCTTTTCTTTCTTTAGTGGTAGGAGGACCCGAGAAGATTCAGTTTGGTTTTAAAAATAAAATTAAAGATACTGTTTTATATTCTTTTTCTTTTTTTCTTGGTAAATACTGAAAGTGAGTTTACATCATTATATGGATCTACTAATTACATCCGGCTTGTCTTATCATTTTCAGAAAATAGTACAGAAATCTCACTTTCTTTTTTCCAATTGGATATGCTTTTACACTATTTTCATTGAACCAATTTTCTTTTATGTATTTCCCCTAGAACTTGTTCCAATTTTTAATTATCTTCAACAAAGTAGGTCTGTTGGGAAGTTTTCTATTTGAGCAGTGGTTTAGGACATGATGATTGAGAAACAGACCCCAGCATTTTGCTTTCAAAAGATTTGACAATATTTTAGGATTTTCATAGGATCATTTAAATGTATACAACTAGCGATTGGCATGGTGTTTTGAAAATCTTAACACAGAGATTACTTTAAACTTTGGTTAAGGTTTTTATCAATAAAAGTTAGGAAAATTCCAAATAAAAGTTCGAAGTACCCTCATTTTATCAAATAATATCCATAAGTTGCTATGATAATTTCAAATAAAGGGTCTAAACTCGCCAATCATCACTAACTAAATATTTTGGTCAAGTTATGGGTACTTTTTTTCCAAAGAAAATTTTAATATTAGATTATTTTTTTCCTTTTCTTTTCTTTATTATTCTTTTCGGTGAGGGTTGCCTTGATTAGGCCCTAGTTGGCCACAAGTGAGGCTTATGGCTAGCAAGGGCAACCCTCGCTTGTGGCTTTTGAGGGTAGCCTCGCCAATTACTAGTAGCCACTTGCTTAGATCTCGCAAAGGTTAGCTCACTTATAACTAGCGAGGGTTGCCTTGCTAGATTGAATAAGGCAACCCTTGCCCAGCCCTATTTGGATATTGCCGGTGGCTGGCCATCGCTTGAGACTAAGCTCAGCCACCAGCAAAGAAGAAAGAAAAAAAATTAGAAAATGGATAAAGAAAAAGAAAAGAAAATCAAAAAAGGTAAATGATGAAAAATACCTTTTGACCAATCGGGAGTCAGACCTTTAATTGAAATTGATATAATTGGTTTAGACTCATTTTGAGATAAAATTTATTTCAAATTTTTATTTAAAAATTAATGATATTTTACACTTTTATTTCATACGAGATTTACTTCAAATCTTCATTTGAAATAATGAAGGCACTTCTTAATTGAAAAATCTACTCGGTGAGTGCAAATCCAAATTTGGGTTCCAACTTGAGGACGGCTGAAGCTTTTTCAACGTGAGAGCTCGTCCTTTCCGACCTGCATTGAGTCAATCCTCGTTTTCCTAGGTGAGAAACATACAATAAACCGTAGAACGAGGACCTAGTACGTGTGTCATTATTAATGTTCATCCCTAAACGTTCCGATTTTCCTTTTACTTTCGTTAATAGTCACAATGAAACCCTAAATATTCAGAAACTTCCAATGTGGCTTATTTTTTCAAGCATTGATACAGAGTCTGAACTCTGAAGCAACAACCCCTTAGCTGTAGCAGAAAAAAATCATGAAAAGAAAATGAATATTGATGGGAGTGGGACTTCATAACGACTCTAACCCACATCGTTTGTGTGATTTATTGAGGGAAGTGAAGTAAGGGCATTAATTTAATCAATACAAAATTGGTGCTTGAAAACTTATACATTTCAAATGGATTATATTTTTTAACCATTGGGGTTTGCCCCAGTGGCCAACATTCCAATATGAAAGGGGGAGGTGAGGGTTCGAATTCCTACCTAAGACAACTTAGATTTAAGTGTGGGTTTCGATTCTCACGCCTGATAATGAGGTAGGGTAAAAATCTGAGAGTGAGAATTAGAATATGAGTAGAGTAGGACTGATAAAAAAATAAAAAAAATAAATGATGTTTCCATCTATGTAAGTATATTGGGCTCAATTTGCAGATACCATAACTATGAAAAACTCTATTACTTCTTTATTTGTAGAAAACCACAGGTTAATAATTAAGAAAAGAAACCATATGAGAGAATTTTGGTGCTGGGTACTTAGTTGATTATTTACGCCATCCACTTCTATCGAATAATAGATAATTTGATTGGATTTTGAATTTGACACTACATGATTCATGAGGTTAGCTGCGCTATTTAGTACAAATGGTCTAATTTTCGATAGTATTTTGTAAAAGTAATACATTATTGTCCGATATTTAATATAATAACATCTATCCATATAAGTCATTGATTACCTAAACAATTATCGTACCAACTCTTTCATCGTTTCTTTATCTTCTCCCTCCGTAGTATTGACCTAAATAATTGAAAAAGTCTATGAATTACCTAAATATTACTATAAAGTTATTTTTTTTGGTCAAAATAAAGCTGCATTTAATTTAATTAGTAAAACCAAAATGGCCCATTAAATGAGCTTCGTTACAAAAAAAAGTCCAAAAGATGTTTGGGGAGGTGAAACAATCCAATTTGAAGATAGAGGATTGCGGCAGCTCAGACCGCAATGAAATTGATGCTCCGGCTTCTGCAGTTTATGCTTCCGCTCCTGCTGGAAAGCCGGTTAGTTTTCTCAACGTCTTCGGGATTTGTGTTGTTACTTCGAACTACCTTGACATTAATATGGTGGAAATTTGGGTCCTCTGCTGCCAGTTCGACCCATCAAATGCTAAATTTCGTTCACAATCCTATCCAAATTCCAAGCACTTATATCGTACGCTGGGCCTGTTTAATACTTTTGCTTTCTCATAAAATTCTAAATATAATTTAAATTTCAGAAGTATTATGAAAAAAGTCACATGTGAATTCAAGTATTGACATTTGAGTGTTATGATTGTTTTGAGTATTTTGAATTATTTACAAAAGTCAAAATTTGTAAGTTGTAAGATTTCAATGCAATTAACGTGTTGGACAAAGTTCACCTCCATCTAAACCATAAACCTATGTGTTTTTATTTTTTTTTATTTTGTGTTCTGACAACATAAGACTTGGTCTGAAAAACTATGTTTACTATGTGAAGTGATTTAATTCCCTTGATTTGACAGGAATCATCTTCAACCACATCGTCATCATCTGGAATCGAGTATAAAGTATTCTTGAATTTTAAAGGTTCAGATACTCGTGAAACAATCGTGGATCGCCTTTACAAAACATTGGTAGATGCAGGGATCTCGGTCTTCAAGACAGACGAAGAAATCCTTATTGGAGAAATAATAGGGCCGGAGTTGCTTAGGGCCATCAAGCAGTCGAGAATCTCGATAGTCATCTTCTCCATAGATTATGCATCCAGTAAATGGTGCCTCAGGGAGCTGGTACAAATGTGGGATTGCAGAAAAACAAACGGACAGACTATTATCCCGATTTTCTATAATGTTAGTCCCTCCGATGTAAGAAAGCAGGAGGGGATTTTGGAAAGGCCTTCAGTCTACTTGAGAAAAAAGTCGACTCAAAACCATCAAAAAATGGAGGGAGGTTCTTCGAGACATCGGGGACTTACCCGGACATAGCGGGAAACTATATGAGGGGTAATGCTTTTACTTCTGATTTCCTTTTTCTTTCCTAGATAAATGGCAAAAAAGAAGAAGTGTAGGATGACGTGAAATGAACCCAAACCATTTTGAATATTCAACGATGCATAAGAATAAACCGTGGTTCCCTGGGTTGACTTAATTTTTGTCGGTCCATTCCCCACTTTGATTTTTGTCTACCTTTTAATTTTTTTGGTAACTTTTTATCATCCTCCTGCTTCATCACTTACGTCATGCAGGCACGACGGTCCAGCTCGCCGAAGAAGTTGTTTTGCGTGTTGCGCGGATTTTGAGGGATGATGGCCTAGCTGTAACCGACAAACTGTTTGGAATTGATCAAGAGATGATGAGAAAGCTTGGTGTTGACCCCAGAGAGGGACGAGAAACCGAAGTACGTGGAGAAGACGTCCGCGTCATAGGAATATGCGGTGTGCCAGGTGTTGGAAAGACTACACGTGCAAAGATTATCTATAATGAGGTGCATAAATCGTTTGAAGCATGCAGCTTCCTTGAAGGTATTAGTTTGAAAGGAGTCCAGGTTTCACAACGAATGTTGATTGCTGACCTTCTAAACCTAGAACTTGCATCACTTGAATCTGTTGATGAAGGGATTAAAAAAATAGCAAGTCTATTTAGAAATAAAAGGTTCTTATTGTGCTTGACGATGTGGATGGAGGATGAACAAATTAAAGCATTAGCTGGGAAGCTTACTTGGTTTGGTTCTGGAAGTAGAATTATTGTGACAACGAGGAATAAAAAGGTTTTAAGTGCTTTTGACATTGGAGCAAATGGTGGTGAGACAGTTGAAGAACACGAGATTGAACCAATGAGTGATGACCATGCACTACAACTCTTTCGTTATCACGCTTTTCAAGGAAATGCTCCCGAAGAAGTATCTGAGAATGACTCCTTGTCCAAAGATATTGTCAAAGCTATTGGAGGGGTTCCTAAGGATATTGTGCATCATGCTTCAAATTTAGGCCGCAATATGGTATAGATAGCTGGAGAAGTACTCTGAAACGATTGCAAGAACGCGGGAGGACAGGCGGGCTGCCCAAGTCGGTTATGCAGGAGGATCGGAGCTTGGAAATTCCATTGAAGACAAGCAAACGGATTATAACTGAAGATATGGATTAGATTTCGGCCCATTGAAGGAGCATAGCGTGATCCAACGGATCCAATGAGGAGGAAGAGGCCCAGCACTTTTGGAGGTGTGAATTTTAAGATTTCGTATGTTTTGAATTTCCTACGTCTTTATATGCGTCTAGTTTCCATGCGTTTTAAATTTCCTGTAACTTTAATGTTTCCTAGTTACCCCTATATATGTGTGGCACATTCTCCATTGTAAAAATTCAGATTTGAGTTTGATAATATACTAATTTTTTTTTTTTCATCCCATGAGTGAATCCTTCAATTCGGTTCTTTATATATTTCTTTGGTAGTGCACCTTAAAAGTCCTTTATCCTGGACGGTGAAAGACTCCTTTATAGTTTAGTGGAGTACTCCATCTATCCCTAATCTACTTTCCATCAAACACTTTCAGCTTCTTCTTAGTCTCACCATGCATCAGTTCCAAATCTATTGTAAAGGAAAAGGAGTGTACAGGATGAACTTCTCATTTGGTAAATTCTCTCTTTTGTTCCCTTGGTAGCATCTTCGTTCCCCTCCTCCATTACCATCATATACATGTTGCCAGAGACAAAAGATAACTAAATAATGTTATAATTTTCGTAATGGCATTCACTTAACTTTTTAAATAATCACTTCAAATTTCATATTTTTGAAAAAAAAAATGTTCATTTGAGTGATATCAGTAATTTCTTTTTTTGAAAATCCATCATGGTATTAATTTAATATTACTTATCTGATGTGACTTGCAAATTATAAAATTGCACGGCAATGAGAAGTTGCTTTTGAAATTTGCAATAGATACCATGATTAGGAGAAGCGGCTCACAATGCATTTTTCAAATCGCTCACCACAACCACATCGGGTACTGTCACAATTACTGATTTTGTAGGTGCGTGAACAAAAAAAAAACAGCACTTTACCTGTGGCAACATTTCTTGGGAGGAGGGAATACCATCCATGTGCTTTGCATTCCGGAAGTCTCGAGATTCGAATTGAATCGGGATGAAATCTTTTAAAAACTTGCTTAGAATAAAAGACAATATTACTCCGGTCATAATTTTTTTTTCCCAATTTATGGATAAAATATGATAAAAGATAATATTACTCTAGTCATTGATTTTCTTTCTGTTACTTCAAAAGTAGCTGCTTCCGATAATTACTGATTTTGTAGGTGGGTGAACAAAAAACATCATTTTACCTCTGGCAACAAATCGTTCACCTTTTTCCTGTTGCAAAATTCCTCGCTCGTCCTTCAAGCCTTAATTCTTTCCCTCCAAGCCGTTGGATTTTTTTTTTTTTTACTTTTTTGCCTTCAATGTTTGTGTCTAGAGTGAGAGTGATGTAATCACCTATCCTCCATTAATTCTTCCATGCTTCGTCATTCAGTGCTGGTCCGAGATGTTTTTACTTTACTTTGTTATTTGGGATTTAAATATTTTTTTTTAAAGGACATACAGGAAATGTTATTATGAAACTAATACCACATAGGATTCTCGTAAGAGATATATTGCTGAAATAACTCAAGTGAGCTTTTTTTTTCTTTTAAAGTTATTCTACTTGAGTGATCACTTGAGAAATTATGACACTAAAGTGAAGTCAGTGCGAAAGTTACTGCACTGTTAGCATTCTTTTCCCCTTGTAATTATATGTGTTGTAGCCAATTGCAGATTGATCCACAGGTGAGGGAAAAAAAAACTGCAAAAATTGGGAAAAAAACACAAAAGCATAATTCTTTGCCAACTCAGCAAAGTTAGCTCCTCAAGGAAAATGTGACTGGAATTATTACAAATTTACTTGTGCTGTGATTTGGTTACAAGCCTCTATATCCATTAGCTCTATATATATTTGTAGTAAAAAAACCCACGTATTAGACGGTGCTAGTTTTCGTAATTCTGTTACGAAAAGTTCACAATAGCTCAATTTTTGACACATCTAAAACGGCAAAAAAGATGCTATAATCACAAAAATAAAAAATAAAAAGATTGATCCAGTGATAATCCCGTCAACCTTTATGATATGAGCTTACCAAAATCCTTCCAGTTCGAAGTAATATGCAACATATAATAAGCAAATAATGTAAATACAAATAAATACGACATTTTGACCATGTTCTCATTTGGCAGCATCAAGAATCAGGTTTTGCCTTTTTCGGCTTGCCGTAGGTTCTGAATCTTCGGGATACAGCTGCATAAGATATTGTATTCCACACCTACAGATTTCCAACCATATAGGAGTCATTAATATAAACCATGAACGGAAACAAGAAGCTACAATTTTGAATGAGAGCATGGCTAAGGCTTTCACTTACTTCATATCTTCCCTTTGAACCTCCAATAGCAAGTTAAAAGGGACTTTCCTCCGAGAAGGAAACAGAAAAGACCGCACCCTCAAACAATGACAAATCTCAGTATTCCGATTATCTACAACATTTTATAATTGCAGTAGAAAGATAATGAGATAAGTTGTAGGACTCAATTGGATTTTCGTGACAAGTTTTAAGATAAAATTGCATTTTTTTAAAAAAATTTAAAACTCAATTGTACTTTTACGACAAGTTTTAGAATTTCTAGTGCACTTATCCCAAATATAATAATGAAAAACAAAGGAATATTCATGAGAGTCGGACTTTATAACAACTTGTTCCTAACTCACCTAGTCAGTGCAATTTATTGAGTGACGCAAAGGAGTTGGTTTAATCAATAAAAAGTCCTTGCTTAAAAAGTTTTATAATTCCAAAAAAAGAAAAGTTTCTTCTATAAGGATGATGGGCTTAATTTGTGCATAATTACGAAAAGAAAACCTCTTTACTTCTTTATTGTCGAAAACCGCGTGTTCATAGTCAAGGAACGAAACTTTTCATGTGAATTAGGTGAATGGTGCATATTCTACAGCATGAAACGTAACAAATATTAGATCATTTAATATGATTCGGATCTATACTACATTATTAAAGAGATTAACTAGGCTTTTTGAAAAAAAAATGTGATTGACAATAACCTAATTTTTTTTTTGGTGACCCAAGAACCGCCGTACAGTAGGTAACCGGTGATGTAAATTTGGGATAATAACCTAATGTCAATGTTATATGTGAAAATAATTCATTATCATTTGATGTTTAAACAATCATATCTACCTAAATAATTATGAAAAAGCGTCGGTCACCTCACTGTTATTTTAGTGAGGTGATTTTTTCGACTTCTAGTGAAAATTTGAATTTTATTTTTATTTTTCAAGTTTATTATAATGTGGATTGCCTAATTCATTTATTTAAAAGTCATCGATTACCAAATGCGTTTTCATGTACGGTGCCTTTTGTTTTTCTCCACCACCCCTCCATCATATCTACCTAAATAATTAAATACATTGGAGCATTCAAATGCTGCTGATGCTTGCTTGAGCAAGATACATGAAACCTGATTGGAAGTGCGCAACATTAGACCACGCAAGAAGTGCAAAGTGAAAGCACACAAGGCCATGCAGGATTGAGACAACATCATGCAGAGGTTAAAGACCTTTATGGAGAACTCACGGAGATGGATCCTGCAGATCCTATCAGTACAACATGGACGGATCGTTGCTCTTAGCGATCATTACTCACTTCTCTGCAACCTTCGGCATCGATTTGAGGAGCTCCCGAGATGAAATTCAAATGGCCCGTGACACAGCTGACGTGCAACGGCATGTGGCCGGCTCCTTGGAGAGCCGTCTCCTCTAGGACGAGTGCATTGCTTCTGATCTAGTCATTCAGTTCATGGACGTTGTGCCTCTGAGCTGCTTCTAACAATCTTGGGTCCATTTGAGTCGACATATCCGCCCCGCTAAGTAGAACTAATAGTGGTGAATGTGAAAAATATAGTGCAGGCCCTCCTCTAAGCATGACTCGTGGTTTTATATGTTCGAAGAAAACATGTTCCCTTGATGGCCCATTCATTTGAAGAAGCAAAGACCAAATGAGTACTTGGGAGAAAACTTGCGCGGCCTCATCTCAGAATCTCGACTGCTGTCCGTGAAGTCAAAAACGTGCTATAAACTCAGGAAACATCTACTGGGAAAACATGCACAGCAAATTACTTGTGGACACTACACAATCAACTGCAGTGAATCAAGGACATCGATCTGATATCTGGCGACACATATTCTTAGGAAAATGCGATACAGTGATTCACTCAGGGACATTACACAATCAACTGCGAGAATTAAGGATAGTAAATCAATATCTGACCTTGTCAAATAAACTCCATTCGATACTTCTGAAGCTTGCATTTCTTAGCTCAACCTTAAGGAAAGAGATAACATCATTACAACAATGAATTAGGTCTTTAGACGGTACATATCCCCTAGGAAGTTAAACTGAATTTCAAGCAAAAATTTAAAGCTAGCACCAGCCGTCTCTGTATCAATAGAAGAAGAATTGGTGTCACTAGCAGCAGCACACTCAACAACTCCCCCTCTTTCAGATCAAATGCTTTGTCCAGTAACGTGAACAGCAGGTAACACGTGAAGCAATAGTAAGTTGGAACCATTACGGTCACGGAAAGTAACAGCAGCAGCCTGACAGTGAGATCTCTGGTGAGGCAAATGATCATCTCAATTGACAATAAGAGTCCAAATGTTGCCGCTCATGAAGGCGATGTACGCAATGTCCCTGCCAAGGAGACAAGTCACCCAAGATGCATAGTATGGGAGGAGGCCTTTCGTAAAACTGGTGTCTACTTTTGTTGTAAAGCTTGGAGCCTGAAGCACAGCTTGGTAGGTCATGCTCGCGATGAGCACAGTGACGACCAGCAGGTCGTTGCGTTTGTCACCCATCGTCTCTTTTTCTCTGTTCAAATTTTTCGATGGGGAACATAAACTGATATCCCTTATAAGATATCTCCTCTCATATGGGGACTTTTGGTTTGCTATGGTAGGCAAAAATTGAGAATCCTTGACAATTTCAAGTGAAGAGATGATCCTATAGACTGGTTGCAGGCTAATGTAAATTTTGGTATGTTACATTGTTAATTTAGTTCTTGAACATTCTATAAATTTATCTGTCATATGATAGATCTGTGCAAGGGCATGCTTCTCACTACTTATGTTTGTATAAGTTATGAGGGAAATTCAAATCTAGTCATATTTGAGTGAAATTCGTTGATGCTACGATAATCCTGGTTGAGGCACCTGGTTTGTCTCTGATTCAGAGTCAGCTTTCATGCTTTTGGATTTTGGTCTGTCCGAAGAACATCTTTTTTGTTATGCTTGAAAGGAATATGGCCTTATGGTGAATAGTCAAGCGATTCCCTCCACCATCTAACATCAATTTGGCACATCCTATATTTTCGGCTTTAATATGTCAAGCAATGTTTCCAGTAAAGGACACTTGTAGACAACCAACTCAATCAAAAACTCAGTTTGGCAAGGCCCTCAACAACCTGCAGCCTGGAGCACGCATAGACACACAAATGTTGAAGGTTATTCAAGCCCGATATACCACTTAACTTTTCTATAGCTTTGCACCCTTCTATATAGAAGTACATTTTCCCAATGCTTCACTAGAAGTTTTTTAAGTTTCTTTAAAGCATTGGCAAGAAATACTCCTGGTGCACAAAAGGTTGACTCGCTTGAAGAAGACTTGGATTGATTGAGGACCCCAAGAGATCTAACTCATCGCATCCTATCCTTTTAATTGACCCACGGGCATCCATTGATCTAGTAATCACAGCATACCAAGAAGCTCAGTCTCAATCAGCTTGAAGCAATTGATTACTGCCAGTGTCCTTAAGCTAGATGGCATTAATAATCTCTCAAGGTGACATGCGGTCAACTTAAGTGCTCCATCGAGTTAAATGTCTTGCAATCGACATTAACCAGGAGTTGAACTGGACAGAATTTTCAAGTTGCATAGTGGCAAACCTCTCAGGTTGAAATTGTAAAGGTCTAAGGAAAGTAAAGAAGGCAGTAGCTGCATAAGAGGTTGTAGGTCTAGTCTACACAAAGCAAGATTTTTTGGAAGAGAAAGGGACCCAACTCTATAGGCGGTGCGGTGATATTGAGAAGACACGGCTCCAACTTCTTCGGTCTGGATAGTCTTCCAGTCCATCCCAAGTCATATGTGTGCATTAGGTCTAATGCGGGTTGACATTCATTGCCTTAGATAGGACCAACTCTACCAAATTCATAAGCTTTGAGAGATTTAGGACTACCTGCAGTCAGTAAGATTTAACACATAAACAGAAAACATAATGGAAGCTCAGCAAACTCTTCAATCACATCACACCATGTCGAGATGACCATTGAGAGGTGAGAAAGCACGTAAACTGGACGGGCAAGATTCTAGAGCCACAAATTTCAGGGATCTTTAAAGCTTACCTATTGTATTTTGGTAGGATCCAGCCCTTGATCTCATCGACCTTCATAAGAGCTTCTTACCAGGATTCTACATTGTAAAGAAACTTGTTCTAGCGTTCAAGTATGGCCATCTAGTATAATGGGGTTTTAAGCTCAACATCATCAGGCTCCACATCATCAAAAATGGGTAGGATCTGTTTTTCCCCTCTGACATGTAAGAAACTTAGTTTTTGTCTTCCTCGTGGCTTCTTGTGTTTCCCCTCTTATGTGTTTCTCATCCTCCTCTTGTGTTTTGCTTTTCATAAGTTCTCTTTTGAAAAGTTGCCACAACGACATCTTTGAATTTTGATGGCTCAAAAAGAGACAGTACAATACAGCACAAGCAAATGATGTCAAGTTCATATGGCTTACTATGAAAGGGTAGTACTTCATTTTCCATAGACAAAGGAAGAATGTAATAACCTCATCATCAAATGAAGAGCATCCACACATATAATTCAGATGATGTGCACATCAACATCAATAATGGAAAAGGAACGGCATAAATAAACACAGCTCACACACATCCATGGGCAGCGCAGTTGGTTGAGAGCTCCCCTTCCAGTGCATAGAGGTCGAGAGTTCGAAATCCTGCAATGCTAGCGATTTAAGCGGGGGGGCCAGCGGTGGGTTGCTGGACTAGTCTCTCTTGAGGTATAGTCGCTGTAGGTCCTCCATCGCGGAAGCCCGTGAGACCCCAAATCGGCATAAGCCGACAAGGGCATGCTCCAGCGGATCCTCGACCATTAAAAAAAAAAAAAAAAAACAGCTCACACATTTTAACTCTGCATAAGCAAGTGATGAGACTGCTGGCAAAAGGAACTAAATTAGAATAAACAACACAATAGAAACTTAGTTGCAGATGTATTTGCATTTGAATTAGTGGTCTGCCATGGTTAATATGTAGTCCAGAAGTTCGATTCCTGCTTCCAAGCAAAAGAAATCAAGAACTTGGATGTGTAATTGGTCAAATACTTTACTCCTGAAGAATTAGGGATACTCTAATCCTTAACAATTAGAGGCGAATAGTAGGTCTGATGCATATCAACTGCATTTATTAACCATGTTCACCAACTGCAGAGTCTTGAGTAATTGGAACAGTTCAAGTTTTTGCTTTTTTTCCTTCCACAAAGCAAAACTTCAATGAAATAACAATCGTTGAGAGGAGGATGACTGGATCCAAGTCATAGAATGGCTATAATAGTCCTCATGGACCTAATCTTATCAGTATATACCTAAGCAGAAGCACATGAACATGTGCATGTCCGTGTGCACACATATTTGCATGCCTTAGAACATAAATCATCCATTCACAATAATTCATCTGAAAATTTACAGATAAGCAATGTGATTGATATTTTAAATAAATTAAATTACAATAATTTGAATACTAGCTTAAGACATATGCCTGAAATGATCGAATAGTGATCTTCCTAGTGACTATTGAAGATATTATTAATCCCTCGGATGGTGCTGTTGATGTTAAAAGGTCTCATTTACTTCATTTCTAAATTTCTGCACAAATATGACCACACTAATGTGAAATATATAAAATCATTGATGACATGAAGTCTAATAACCTGGACAGGGAGAAAAAACAGGACATAGCTAGAGACAATATGCTTACCAGTAGGTCATAGGCGAGGATGATGTTGTTGCTTTTAAGACGACAAGAGATGAAACGATACTAAATTTGTCAAACGAGGCCAAAGAAGAGAGTACTAGCATCCACTGAGAACATTGCCTGAGAGCTTTGATACAGCAAGATTGCCATCAAAAGGTGAGACGCAGGTGCCTAACAGCTTTGATACTAGAAGGATGTATGATATCTTCGGTTTCGTGGGGATATATCAAGCTCATTTGCACATTTACTCATAAAAAAATTGAAGTTGGTATTTATTCCAAACAAAAACCCTAATCACGCAGAAGTCCAGAAATTTCACCTTTGCAAACGCATCCCTTATCCCTATACTAGATAGGCTTTGTGCAATTACTAACATTTGACTTGAACACATATATCAAATAGACGTGCACCTTCCACTTGCAGCTGGGTCCGTGCAATACCAATGTCAAGGATAACATCCCATACAAAACCATAACTTTTGGAGAAGTGGATATATTATATGTCAAATGTTTCGTGCATATAAAGATCCACAAGGCATTGCATTGCCAATCTCAAACCACAAAACTTGTCTGATGAGTAGTAACAAGACGGAAAACCACCGCAGGAACCATTAGCCATATCAGCAATTTTAGCGAATAATGAAAGGACTCAAAGCCCATATCATTTAATTCCAGATTAAGTTACTTTAGTTCTCTTGACTTGTACCCCTTTTTTTCAATTGCATCATCCTTTTTCTCTTGCAATCGACTCCTCTAACTTAATTTATAAATTTGATCCTTTTGTGAGCTACTACTACTTGCGCCTTTAAACGTTGAGTGACCATGTTAAGTGGACTCACTTAAATGATGTGACCAAACACTTCATCTAGTCTATTTTTTTTCTTCCTTTTTGAATTTTTTTTTGGAAATTTTAATATTTAATATTATTATATTCCAGGAATTTTCCTCTCCGAGTGTCTTCTTTTTCCTTTTGTCTTTTTCCACTTTTACACCTTTTATTTTTATTTTTTATTTCTTCTTTCTGCCCATCCTCTTCTTCTTCAATGGTTTCCTCCCACGCCCGAAATTGGCCCCTCCTTCCGATACCTCCATTGCCGAACGCCCAGCCTATTCTCTCACGCCGAGCCTTATAAACAAAGCAGCAGCTGAGCTCGTCGCTTGCCACCACCATCACTTCGTGACATCATTGCTGCCCCTTCCGAGCCGCGCACCACTTACAACCACCACACCCAGGAAACCAATGGAAGACAAATAAAAACACAGCGGAAAAGATTCATAACATGCAAAAACGTACTTATCCGCATTGAAGAGCACATGGGAATCGGTAATGCACGCGCCTAGGCCGGCTTAGACATATTGTCGAACATGTGGTGGGCATGGAAAGGAGGAACGATATCAACCCTTTTTGTGCTCGGACTCAGCAGCAAACTTAAAAAAAATCATCAAATGGGCATTCGAAATTAACCACATTAGCCCCCAGAAGCCCAGTACGCGTGTGACTAACGGGAGGAACAAAACTCAACATCCTATCCTACCAAAATAGGACGGACCAGCAGGGGTTCACAGGAAGAGGCTTTTAAAATGAGAGATCTACTCGACTTCGGCAGCAGCGACGGGAGAGAAAAACTCAAAATGGATCGAGTGATGACTGGCCATCCCACGGTGTTCCCGAAGCGAGATCCTCGGGAAGGCGACCCAACTCGACACAAATCAAAAAGCTACGCACAAGACCTACTTGGTTCGTGGGAAGCACCGCAAGGACGATGCTTGACGAACGGACTCGGCGACGTCGACCACCCTCTCGTGCTCCCTCACTATCTGGTTCTCTCCCCCTCACTTAGTTAAACCCTCCCCAACTCTTCCAATTTCTCTCCCTCTGTAGCTCGAACCCCCAAAAGAACCGGCAAGCGTGCATGGCCCCTCGCCACCGCCAGCTTGCCGGCCGGACTGATTCGACCCGCGGATCACGCCGCCATCTGCTCCGTGGCGATTCCCTATTTCCTCTGCTCGTACTCTTGGCATGAGGGGAGGAAGATGACCTGCACGGGGGCCGGCCCAAGCGCAAAAGGGAAAAAAGGTAAAGAGATAGGTGGGCGAGCCCACGCAAGAAGAAAAGCCCTCTACTCGGCTCCATTCGATTTTTCTTATACCTTTTAATGAAAATTTCTACTTTTTACTTTTTTTTTTAATTTTCGATTTTTTGTTTTAGTTTTTTTAATTTTTAATTTTAATAATTAGTGATAGTTGCTCCTAATGTCTATGCGTAATGGATTTTAATGAAAACATACGTGATGGATTTTAATAAAAGTTACTTATTTTACTCTTTACTTCTTTTTTCTTTTTTTCTTCCTAAATAAAATAGTAAAATTTAGGTGTCAATAACAATTATGCATCGATGTTGCTGTGTGAAAAAGTAGTTTCTAGGTGAAGATCACTCCACTTCTGTTTGTCCATGTATTTGTCCGTTTACTATTGATAAACAAAACTATCATTATACCCTTGGCAATTGCAATTTAACTGCAACTTACTGCAATTGGGAGGCCAATTATTTAACTGATCGAACCACATATCCTCTTAAAAATTGGAATTCAGTGCAATCTAATTGCTATATGAAGTGAATCATTATGTAATAGCATAGACTTGTTTTGAACTTGTAGATTCTACTTTTAAACACCACCTACAGTGAGCAGACCATGACAATAGACATCATTGTGTGATGATTGAGCATATATCCTTACATCCCCCACGTTTATTGCAATGACATGCTTAGAACACAGCATGCAATCCAACGTTCTTAGCAAAAAACACTATGGAAGGATTACCATCACGATTTCATTGGCAGCCACGGGCTATGGATTCTCATATTAGGCAACCAATCTGGTTCTATACTACAGAAAATGGTTTTTTTTTTCTTTCTTTTTTGGTATCCTGTCATTTGAAGGTAAACTAGAAAAGAGATCAGGTGTGAAGCTTAAGATCATACTTTGATCAAAGCATTATTACAAAAGAATATAGGTCGTGTTCACTCCCATTACAGTGACAACTTGGTAAAGAGGAATGACAAAGCACTTTTCAAAACGTTTGTTACCAACAATAGAAATAGTGAAAAGATGAAGAGATGAAAAGATGATGCGAAGGTATAACACCCAAGGAAGAAAGGTGGGAATGCAGAAAGACCAACACCGCATTATCCACACATCCTTCGATGTGTATCTTCGCATGCATTTATTTTGTTTCTTCTCCATCAATAGGCATAATTATTGGTCTAAATGAGAGATTCAAAAAGTTCTCCAAAATCTCACTTTTAGTTCATTCTTTTTAACTCTGCTTTAAATTGATATCCCTAAGATATCTACTCTCATATGGGGACTTTTGGTTTGCAATGGTTGTCACGACCCGAACCCTGGGCGCATGCATATCCCTCAATGGTCGATTTAAAATTTGCAACATCTCAGGAACTGTTGCCGATCCATTCGTTATTTTTGCACATGCGGAAACGTAAAACAATTTCCATATAACAAAACAGTGGAATAGAAACGTAGGATATTATTTTTCACAAGCTACACTTACAACATCAAAGTACTTATGTAAATAGACCAGTTTAACACCCCAAGGTCTAGAACAAAAGTGAAGCTGTTTGATTACCCATTAACTAAGCCTTCTACTAACAAGACTGGGGTTTACTACCACACTACCATACTTCTCGATCTCTAAGGGGTGAGCCGTCACGCTACATCCAGTCTTGACAGAAAACCTGTCATCACTTGAAAGGAGATAGCGAGAGTCCTATTCCTCCTTTACTGTGACCGACTGTACACGACTTGGTCTTCCTCCATTTAAGGACCTGAAAAGTTTTAGCCCACGACGGGGTGAGATCACATCTCAGCGAGTAAATCCCCTAAATCCAGAGTAGGAGAATGATACACTCAACATGCAATCTAATTGCCTTTCTCACACTTTTTTGATTCCAGTACTTTCCTGCATGTTAGTGTCAATTAAATTATGCATATGATATCGAGATCATATATCATCAGAATACTTCTAACACATACATATGTAAGGACATAAATGTCACATAATTACACGGGCCCCCAATTACAAGACTAAACCGTTATGGCACATCCCATACCGCACCACATAGTTCCATCTTTTAATTAGGTCCCTCACTTTCACCCATTCATATGTTATAAATGATTTCAATGCACAGATAATAGTCTTCCGGCATAATCGGGCATTTCATGTGTTACAAATGATTTCAATGCTCAGATAACAGTCTTCCTGCATAACCGAGCATTTCATGTGTCACAAATGATTTCAATGCTCAGATAACAGTCTTCCGGCATAACCGGATATCACCTTGCACCGTCGAGCATGGCATCGTCTACATCTAGACGGCATTCTTTATAGGAGCATCGGTCCAGCCTTCACTGCGACTGACATCCGTTGACGTGAGGCATTCCCGAAGGAGCATCGCCCGGTCCCAAAGGCTCGTGGCGGAATCTCATGTCGTGAATGCATATGATCAATGTCAAACTTCAATAATCAGTTACACATAGCATTCATAGTCTCAATTGAGCAATTTCATAGCAAGAATACTTTAAAATAAGCATACACTTTTACTAACCCGAATTGACAGAAAACAGTCTAATTACACTCTTCCAAATTCGAAGTCAGAAACCCACTCATATGAGCCCAAAAAATTCTCAAATTTGAACACGTGCTAGAAAACACATAAAAAAACATTTTTTTATGAAGACACCGAGATCCAGATCCCTCTGGATTCGGCCTAGAAATTCTCTCTATCCAGCACAAAAATCGGGTCAAGTTCCAGAGAGCTTAACTCATCGAAATCAATTCGTTTTTGGGTCAAAATTTGGTCCGTTTGATTTGAAATTTGAGTATGATAAACTATAAGTTGTAACGAACAACTTTCATGAAGCAACCGATTGGAAATTCGACCTCTAAAGGTCAGTAACAGCCCTCGGAATCATAACAGGTCACGGATTACAAAACTGTCCGAATTACTGTTCTGATGATGACGTCATTAAAATCATCATCTTTTTAATTTCTAAAAATTCTAAGGAAAATATATGTTACTATTTAGGATGTCCAAAACGTTTCTTCATAATAGAATTCCTTCAAAATCGCAACACACAGTTGTCTACGAAATTAGCAAAACACTCAGATAACAGTCTTCCGGTATAATCGAGCATTTCATGTGTCACAAATGATTTCAATGCTTAGATAACAGTTTTCCGGCATAACCGGGCATCGCCTTGCATCGTCGAGCGTGGTATCGTCTACATCTAGCCGGCATTCTATATAGAAGCATCGGTCCAGCCTCCACTGCGACTGGCATCTGTTGACGTGAGGCATTCCCGAAGGAGCATCATCCGGCCCCAAAGGCTCATGATGGCATCTCATATCATTCATGCATTCATTCAATTTCGGTCCAAGACACCGTGCATTGCATTCAAATACCTCAATTAAAATGGTGATCCCAGCATATTTTCTTCATATTAAAAATGCATGGTAAAATAAGCGTGTGTGGGGACACGGTCCGATCGAAACCATAAATTTGTGTCATCTCTTTTTAAAATCCCATAATTTGATATCGTATTTAAAAATACTTTCGGCGTCCAAAACCTGACATCCGGTATTTTATAATTAAATACCAATAATTTTCAATCAACATACAATAGCACAAAACATCTCCCAATTCATGTGGATGCCCATGCCTTTGCACATCCATTCACTTCATAAAATCAATACATATGAAATTAGATCACTTTTCATTCTCGGGTGAACAGTGCGCGTGAACAGTGCACGTGAACAGTGTCGCGCGAACAATCCCCTAAATCCAACCTTTTCTTTCATCTCATTTAGAAGAGACAACGTTGGAAACTTTGTGAGGCCTATGATAGTGATAGGTGGTCAAAATTTCCATGAAAAAATACGCCAAAAGCTGAAGGAAATTTCAATGAAACTTCCAAGCAATTTCTTCTCTCCTTCCCCACCCTTTTCTCACGCATGAACATCTGCTGTATTTTACGATGGAAACTTCCACCTTTTCTTTTATTCCTCTTATTTTATTCTTTTCCCTTGTCTCTTTCAACATACAAGCTATTGCTTTCTCTTTCCTTGAATGTGCAACTCTCGTTTCTACCCCATTTTGCACGACAAACTAGAGACTAGGAAACAAAATAGAGCAAGGCGTGAACGTGACGTTACCAAAAAAATTCTTGGACCTACATAAACATCGGCCACCTACCACCATTGTTTTTTATATATAGGTCGGATAATTCGAGTGAGGAAAAAACCCCCTCACCCGCACAAGAACCATGCAACCGACCAAAATCCATAGGTAGTTCTCTCTACTGAAAAATTTATAAACTCGTGTGTTGCTGTTGCCATCACACCACAGTATATTCCTCTGCGATTTTGGCTCAACACCATCATTGAGAGGCTCAAGGCTGGTCTCCGTGTTGCTGTCCAATTACCAACGAGAGCCGCCATTAGCTGTGAATAGGTGAGTTGTCTTCCAAATCTGGACTAGGGATTGAGTACCTCTATTAGGAATTCGTATAAGTTAGAAAGATGTAGAAGACGTTATATATAGATGGATGTTGGTTAGGGATGTTATGATAGACATAGAAAAGCTTAGATAGAGTTTAGAGAGCAAGAAAAATGTCGTGAAAGAAGATTCGGACTAGAACAGTAGCTGATTTTTGAAACAGTTTCTAGGACGTGTGTGTTTTGTTAATTTCGTAAACAACTGTTTATTGTGATTTTGAAGAAACTTTGTTCTAAAGAAATGTTTTAGATATCCTAAATGATAACATATATATTTTTTTCAGAGTTTTTATAATTTAAAAAGATGACGATTTTCATGACGTCATCCTTAAAATAGTAATTCGGACAGTTCGGTAAACCGTGACCTGTTATGATTCCGAGGACTCTTACTGATCTTTAGAGGTCGAATTTTCAATCGGTTTCTTCGTGAAAGTTGTTCATTATAACTTTTAGTTTAACATACTTGAATTTCAAATTAAATGGACTAGATTTCAACACAAAAACGAACTGATTTCGATGAGTTAGGCTATCTGGAACTGGACTCGATTTTTGTGTTGGATAGAGAGAAATTCTGGGCCGAATCCAGAGGATCTGGATCTCGGTGTTTTCATGAAAAATGTTTTTTTTATGTGTTTTCTAGTATGTGTCCAAATTTGAGAATTTTTCAGGCTCATACGAGTGGGTTTCTGACTTCGAATTCAGAAGAGCATAATTAGACTGTTTTCTGTCAATTCGGGTTAGTAAAAGTGCATGCTTGTTTTGAAGTATTCTTGCTATGAAATTGCTCAATTGAGACTGTGAATTCCATGTGTAACTGATTATTGAAGTGCGACATTGATCATATACATTCACGACATGAGATTCCGCCACGAGCCTTTGGGGCCGGGCGATGCTCCTTCGGGAATGCCCCACGTCAACGAATGCTGGTTGCAGTAGAGGCTGGACCAATACTCTTATATGGAATGCCGTCTAGATATAGAAGATGCCGCGCTCGACGGTGCGAGGCGATGACCGGTTATGTCGGAAGACTGTTATCTGAGCATTGAAATCATTTGTGACACATGAAATGTCCGGTTATGCCAGAAAACTGTTATCTGATCATTGAAATCATTTGTGACACATGAAATGCCCGGTTATGCTGGAAGACTGTTATCTGTACATTGAAATCATTTGTGACACATGAATGGGTGAAAGTGAGAGACCTAATTAAAAGATGAAACTATGTGGTGCGATATGGGACGTACCATAACGGTTTAGTCTGGTAAGTAGGGGCCCGTGTAATTATTTGACATTTATGTCCTTACATATGTATGTGTTAAAAGTATTCTGATGATATATGATCTTGATATCTTATGCATGATTCAATTGACACGAATGTACAGGAAAGTACTGGTATTAAGAAAGTATGAGAAATTCGATTAGATTGCATGTTGAGTGTATCCTTCTCCTACTCTGGATTTAGGGGATTTACTTGCTTAGATGTGATCTCACCCCGTCGTGAACGTGACATTGTTGCATCTTCTCAAAATTTATTGATGATGGAAATTGTTCATGAAATGTGCAAGATCAACAAATTAAAAGAGTAATGGGAATCGCCACATTTTAAGTAGGATTTTAAGGCCTCTAATGTGAAGTAATTTAAGAGATATTATAAGTTGTTACTAAGGGACTTGGCCTTATTGAATTAGATGTTAGATTAGTAATTAAAGAAAGAAGAGAAGTCTCCTCAAAAAGAAAATTTGTAGGAATCCCTCTCTCCTACAATTTCACTTCAATTTCCTTGGTATTTAATGGAGATGGACTTGGAAAAGATAGAGGGACCACTTTATAGGGAAAGGAACTCAATCTCCATGGGAAAAAGCTACAAGAATCAACTTCAAAATTCGGATTCAGCATTCTACATGGATTCCAACCTTTTCTTTCATCTCATTTAGAAGAGACAACGTTGGAAACTTTGTGGGGCCTATGATGGTGATATGTGGCCAAAATTTCCATGGAAAAATAGGCCAAAAGCTGAAGGAAACTTCAATGAAACTTCCAAGTAATTTCCACTCTCCTTCCCACCCTTTATCCACGCATGAACGTCTGCTGTATTTTACGATGATAGCTTCCACATTTTCTTTTCTTCCTCTTATTTTATTCTTCTTCCTTGTCTCTTTCAACCTACAAGCTGTTGCTTTCTCTTCCCTTGAACGTGCTATTCCTGTTTCTGCTCCCTCTTGAATGACAAATCGGAGACTAAGAAACAAAACAAAGTAAGACGTGAACGTGACGTTACCAAAAATTCTTGGACCCACATAAACATCGACCGCCTACTATCATGGTTTTTATATATATGTCATATAGTTCGAATGAGGAAAAACCCCCTCACCCGCACAAGAACCGCACAATCGACCAAAATCCATATTTAGTTTCCTCTACCGAAAAATTTATAAGTTCGTGTGTTGCTGTTGCCATCGCACCACAGCACATTCTTCTGCGGTTTCGGCTCAACACCATCACCAAGAGAATCAAGGCCGGTCTCTGTGTTGCTGTCCAACCACCAGCGAGAGCCATCGTTAGCTGTAATTAGGTGAGTTGTCTTCTAAATCTGAACTAGGGGTTGAGTACCTCTATTAGGAATTCGTACAAGTTAGAAAGATGTATATGATATTATATATGAATGGATGTTGGTTAGGAATGTTAGGATAGACATAAAAAAAGCTTAGATAGGGTTTAGAGAGCAAGACAAATGCCGTGGAAGAAGATTCAGACTAGAACAGTAGCTGATTTCGGCCCATAAATTCTCTCTATCTAGCACTAAAATCGGGTCCAATTCCAGAGAGCCTAACTCATCGAAATCAATTTGTTTTTGGGTCAAAATATGGTCCGTTTGATTTGAAATTTGGGTATGATAAACTATAGGTTATAACGAACAACTTTCATGAAGAAACCGATTGGAAATTCGACCTTTAAAGGTCAGTAACAGCCCTCAGAATTATAACAGGTCACGGGTTACAAAACTGTCCGAATTACTGTTCCAAGGATGACATCACTAAAATTGTCATCTTTTTAATTTCTAAAAATTCTAAGGAAAATATATGTTACTATTTAGGATGTCCAAAACATTTCTTCAGAATAGAATTCTTTCAAAATCGCAACACATAGTTGTCTACGAAATTAGCAAAACACACACCTCCTGTAAATTGTTTCAGGAATCAACTACTGTTCTAGTCCGAATCTTCCTCCATGACATTTGTCTTGCTCTCTAAACCATATCTAAGCTTTTCTATGTCTATCCTAACATCCCTAACCAATATCCATTCATATATAACGCCGTCTACATCTTTCTAACTTGTACGAATTCTTAATAGAGGTACTTAACTCCTAGTCCAGATTTAGAAGACAACTCACCTAATCACAGCTAACGGCGGCTCTCGCTGGTGGTTGGACAGCAACATAGAGACTAGCCTTGATCCTCTCAGTGATGGTGTTGAGCCGAAACCACAGAAGAATGTGCTGTGGTGCGATGGCAACAGTAACACATAAACTTATAAATTTTTTGGTAGAGGAAACTAAATATGAATTTTGGTTGGTTGTGTGGTTCTTGTGCGGGTGAGGAGGGTTTTTCCTCACTCGAACTATATGACCTATATATAAAAACCATGGTGGTAGGCGGTCGACATTTATGTGGGTCCAAGAATTTTTGGTAACGTCGCGTTCACACCTTGCTTTATTTTGTTTCTTAGTCTCCGGTTTGTCGTTCAAGAGGGAGCAGAAATGGAAGTAGCACGTTCAAGGGAAGAGAAAGCAACACATTGTATGTTGAAAGAGACAAGGGAGAAGAATAAAATAAGAGGAAGAAAGGAAAAGGTGAAAGCTGTCATTATAAAATACAGCAGACGTTCATGCGTGGGTAAAGGGTGTGAAGAAGAGTGGAAATTACTTGGAAGTTTCATTGAAGTTTCCTTCAGCTTTTGGCCTATTTTTCCATGGAAATTTTGGCCACATATCACCATCATAGACCCCACAAAGTTTCCAATGTTATCTCTTCTAGAGGAGATGAAAGAAAAGGTTGGAATCCATGTAAACTGCTGAATCCGAATGTTGAAGTTGATTCTTGAAGTTTTTTCCCATGAAGATTGAGTTTCTTTCCCTATCAAGTGGTCCCTCTATCTTTTTCAAGTCCATCTCCATTAAATACCAAGGAAATTGCGGTGAAATTGTAGGAGAGAGGGATTCCTACGAATTTCCTTTTTGAGGAGACTTCCCTTCTTTCTTTAATTACCAATCTAACATCTAATTCAATAGGGTCAAGTCCCTTAGTAACAACTTATAATACCTCTTAAATTGCTTCACATTAGAGGCCTTAAAATCCTACTTAAAATGTGGCAATTCTCTTGCTCTTTTAATTTGCCGATCTTACATATTTCATGAACAATTCCCATCATCAATAAATTTTGAGAAGATGCAACAATGTCCTTGGGATGAATTGTGACACGTGACAATTCTTAATTTCTGTAATCGACATCATTTCCTCGGTTAATTTCAGTCAAAATGTGATTTTAGCGCAATTTAAACTATCGGTTAGTTTTTGGGAATTTTTGGTGCATTGACCCATGGTCGATTATTCCTGAGCCACAATGTACATCTTCGACACATTGACGACTCTCGATTCTCGTGAAAAATCTCGAGGTTTCAATTACGAGCACAGGGTACCAAAATAACAGAAAAATCGGTTTAGTGTCGATCGACGACAATTTTGTAATTAGTTGGAATCACTCAAGCCTAATTTTATTAGTTGGAATCACCCAAGCCTAATTTTATCTCTATCGAATCGACCTATTTCTGATTTTTGATAGATTTATGACTGTGCCGAAATGATCCTTGTAGACTAACATGGTCGAGCAATCGATTCCTGGTCGAATTCTTAAGTCTGTTGCATCAAAATCCTTTAATAACTTTCCCGATTAGTCAAGTTATCTCATGAGTGATCAGCTCAGAGAATAGCGCTATAGGTACATCGACGAAAAGCCCAATTTATTTAATTGAAAACATAAGTGAAAAATCAGACGGTCACAATGGTAGGCAAAAATTGAGAATCCTAGACAATTTCAAGTGACTAGATGATCCTATAGATTAGTTGCAGGCTAATGTAAATTTTGGTATGTTACATTGTTGATTTAGTTCTTGAATATTCTATAAATTCATCTGTCAGATGATAAATCTATGCAAGGGCATGCTTCTCACGACTTATATTTGTATGAGGGAAATTGAAATCTAGTCATATTTGAGTGAAATTCGTTGATGCTACTACAATAATCTTGGTTGAGGCACCGGGTTTGTCTCTGATTCAAAGTCAGCTTTCATGCTTTTGGATTTCGATCTGTCCCAAGAACATCTTTTTTGTAACGCTTGAAAAGAATATGGCCTTCTGGTGAACAGTCAAGCAATTCTCTGCACTGTCTAACTTGAATTTGGCACATCCTATATTTTCGGCTTTAATATGTCAAGCAATGTTTCCTGTAAAGGACACTCGTAGACAACCAACTCAATCAAAAACTCTAGTTTGGTAAGGCCCTCAACAACCTGCAACTTGGAGCACGAATAGATGCACAAATGTTGAAGGTTATTCAAGCCCGATATACCACTTAACTTTTATATAGCTTTGCACCCTTCTATGCAGAAGTACGTTTTCCTAGTGCTTCACTCAAAAGTTTTTTAAGTTCTTTAAAGCATTGGCAAGAAATACTCCCAGTGCACAAAAGGTTGACTTGCTCGAAGAAGACTTGGATTGATTGAGGGCCCCAAGAGATCCTATATGAACCTTCTAACATATCAACATCTTCATTGTAAGTTCACCAAATCAATATTGACAGGTGCACATATGATTACATGTGTTCACCTTATGGTAACTCTAATTCTTTAAACTCAAATCAAATAGCAGACATGGAAATGGAGCTAGTACATAGTATACTATAGAAAAATTGATGTCTTTAGTTCTTCTATTTCGCTTGTTCTATAGGGTCAATATGAACGATATATCGTATTCCATTACAAAAAAATTTGGACTCTTCTGTGTTACATAATATGAGTGATGAAGGATATCGTGCATATTGTTGTTTGACTTATAGTATATTGTTTTGTTCATATGAAAATTTATTGCATGTACCCGAAGCATACATTTCATGTCCATTTGAATTCTTGATTCCAATAGGTGGTGTTTTATATTGTCAACCCAAATAACATTTACTAAAACTAGAAATATGAAGTAATATTTTATGTTAGTTTCTTTATGTTTGAATTATAACTAGAAGATTCATGTCGGATTTTGCTAATTAGAGAAAAGTCTGACTAAAAAGATTTGTTAAGCTCACCATTGTTTTAGGGTCATGTCCCTATGGCATGATTAAGTTGACTATGGCTCAACATTCATATCACACGTTTCATTAGCACCACAAAAATTATTAGAACCAACTTGATCAGAGATATGCACATAATATGGAAAAACATATGGATGCCGTGCAACACATCTTTTTTTTTTTTTTAAAGTGATGAAACAATTATCGGAAGCTCACTCTTTAGACTGAACTCTTTAAGATTTTACATGTGATACTTGAAAGTGGAACTATTCACCCTAAAGCAGGCCCTAAGTTCTCTTCCTCTATCTTTCCATTGAAGATGGAGTTTGCTTTGCAAATTGGAATTCAACAACATAGAACCTATGCAAAGTTCACTACATTCAATGGATGACGATCTAGAGGAGAATTGGCCACGGGGTGGTAAGAAGCAAGGGTGGAGAGTCGACAATCACATCACCGTTGATTAGACTTCAAAATTTCTTTTCCTCTCAATGGTGTCGGCAGGCCATCTCTTAATGCTATATCCACATAGAGTGAGACACCATAATTTTGCAATTAGTGAGTGATGGAATGTTAGACCAATCATCCAAATCGTACGTAAGAACGATATTTAGTCAGATCAAGACAAAAATAATTAAGCTAAAAAATGTTACTCTTGGAAATTCATACCCTTAAAGAAGACGAGAAGTCGGATAGCTTATTATGGTAGATCACTTATTTGACTTGTGTCTAAAATCTTTTCCCCAAGAAACCTATTGATACATCTAAATTATGTGCCTTTCATGTGGTCCATAATCTTTAAAGTAACAAATGGATAACAATTTATATGCATCAATAGGTTTCTTGGGGAAAAGATTGAAGAAGTCAATAGAACAACTTCATCATTTGTTTATAGAGATGCTCGTATACGAAGGGGAGTGGTAAGATTGTGACTCAAACGGATTAACATATTGAAGCTTGGAGTATCAAAAGATTAGAGTTGTATAAATAGGAAAATAATTGGTCATTCTCATTATCGGTGCACTTGCATATTTTGCATTCATACAGTCCCATATCGAGAAATATGATAAACGGTAGGTTAGGTAGGAATTGCATAAACCACTAATGAGACATTACCCATTTAGCTCCTGTTCTTGTCTAAATGCGATCAAAGTTTGAAAGGAGAGGTATCCGCTGGCACATCTCACACCGAGCAACCCTCCAAAGGATATCGCTCGGGATCTTTTCCCTACTAGAGGCTTCAATAGTGGCCTCGTCCTGTCATTTAGAAAATGATATCCAAGGTGTTATAATCATCATTTGTGCGTGTGTGCACTCATGCATGAGAGAGAGATCTCACCAGGGATGCTATCTGGTAGATCATTGATCCGATTCTTATGTACATACAAGGTTGGAGTATATGAGATATGATTGTTTGGAGTATATGAGATATGATTGTTGGATACACTTTATAAGAGGTTTTCAAAGATGAGGCATCACAATGGTCTTGCGTTGAAGCACTTGGAGGACTAGTAAGAAAGAAGAAATCTAGTCGGCCAAGGTGTGGTGCTATAAGAGATGAAGGGCTCTATAAATAGGTGAATTCTTAGTCATGCTCATCATTGGTGTGGATAGACTCACACAATTTGCGTTTAATACATTCCCATACTAAAAAATATTATCAGTGGCAAGGTTTGTTAGAATTGATTTTCTCTAGAAGTGCGGCCATATACACCCCCTCGGAGATTACTTACCTATTTGAGAAATTTAAATCTAGACCGTTAGATTGTTGATGATTTTGATTAACGGAAATGTCGATGGCAATTTCACAATATTGAAAGGGGGTATTGCATGTTTTTTTATTTTCATAAAACTTTAAAAATATGTGTAAAACTGCTATTTATTACTGAAAATTATAATTTGTTATATCAAGTTCTCTATCACATTATAAATATAAGTAGTTGCACTTACCATTAATTGGAAAGATCTCCAACAATAGTTATACTCATCATCTCACATGCATGTTGTTTGATATGTCTCTGAATGAGAGAATTAACATTGTCTGAGCTAGTAAACAAGCAAATATGGAGAAATAAATTGGTGTATATGATTTACTAATAGGTAACCACAATTAAGAAATTATGTTTTCCATGCAACGTCCATTTTATCAAGAAAATAAGCAACTCACATATAAATGGATAAACCATTTTACTAAGAAGATACAAATATATAAATTAACTTAAAACACATTATTTTATAATTACCAAAAGACAATATATAGACCGAAAAGTCATCATTCTTTTCAAACATTGTATCTCATGATTACTGCATCTATACAAATGATAAAGGCAAATTGTAAAGAAAATTGAATACACCTTAAATGCTATGTTTTAAAAACTAATGTTAATTTTAAGCTTGTATTGATTTTGTTCATTTGAGCAATGTCAAAGTTTTAATCCAAATATTTTTCCATAGAAATATGTATTCTTTTAAAGTCTCCTAGTATACACCTACGTCACCTCATTAATTAAAAAAATGATTCTACACAAAAATCACGTTGTACATGCATGATACAATTTTAATTCTATTCATAGATTAATGAAATATTTATGATATTCTCCTTTGTCCAGCAGAATGTTATATAATCAAAGAACCTAATAATGCAATCATATCTTTCAACATAGATTTATTGTATTAGTGAAATATCAAAAGCAACTCTCTCCTTTTCTATCTTACACACATACAATCGATATCAGTGTACAAATACAAACTGATGTTTTGTACAATAAGAAGATCGCTTCCTACTAAGATATTGTTTTCAGATTTCTGTCAATACATATATAAATAGGGATTACGAAACTTTGTTTTGAATAATATTAAACATGTGGAATTTGGCCATTATTTTTCAATTGGGATAATAAGAATTATATCATAATTGGGACATAAACCTAAAGGAAATTTTTTTTTTTCAGGGAATTTGACCATTATTTTCCAACCATACCTTCTACGGCTTATGTTTTGCATATATTTAATACTTCACGTTTAGAGGTGATCATTGTGCAAACCCAAATCAACCCAGGCCTAAAAGTTAAGCTCAGTGCATTGCTCAAGGCCCATCCATCATTTAATACATGTAATGAAATGTAAGGGGTAGCCAAGCAAGGCTTGGCCTAATGTTAGGTGGATCGGGCCTTTTTATGCAAGGTCATTGCTCAAATCTGCCCGTTTGGACCAAATTTTGGTGAAGCGGGCAACTTGCGCGTTAGTCTTGTCTATTTGTACTCTACACTAAGGAAAAATTATTTTAGTATATATACATATTCATTTTAGTCTCTTTTTGTTTTAAAAAGAACTAGTTCCTTTTATGAGTTAAAATGTTAGGGAAAGAGATCGATATAGCTACCTCTTTAGGCACTACTTTCATGCATAATATAACATTAAAGTTGTAACTACTCAATTCACCTATAAGTAGGTGAGTTTGTCACTATAGCCCCACCACCAAATTAGAAGTTGAGAAATCTCTTGACATGTGATAGCTAAAGTTTAAGGCACAAGCTGGCCAAATGTTTACTCACAACATGGATCGAACTTGTGACCTCATTGAAGATCGTGATCTCTTTACCACTAACCCACCACACTTGATGACTGCCAAAAACTAGCTATTTGAATGCATGAGGGTTCTTGGTCTATTTTATACAAAGCAAGATCTTCTAGAAGAGAAAGGGGATCCAATTCTATAGGTGATGTGGTGATAATGAGAAGACAAAACTCTTAACTCTAGTCTGGATAGCCTTCCTGTCCACCCCAAGTCACATGTGTAAATTAGGCTGACATTTAGAGCCATCAGATAGGATCCACTCTACCAAATTGGTAAGCTTTAAGAGATTTGGGACTACTTGTAGTGAGCGAGATTTAACACATAAATAGTGTTAAAATATGTCTCGAGTTTGAATTTATGCACAAAATCCAACCCAAATTTTAAGGAATCTGGTCAATTTATGAACGGTCCAAAAGTTAGAGATTTTGGACATTCGATAACGAGCAAAGCAAAACACGTGGATTTCCATCTATGAATTGGAGTCAGTTTCGTATTTCTCCTTGGAGTCCAAAGTGATGACGGACTTTGACCGTAAAAAGAAGACTTCAACGAGGAAACTATGGATTTGCTGTTTGGGTCGGTGAAAGGAAAGAAATAAACTTCTTGGTTCATTCTTTTTTAATGCGCCTTTGTTGATGAATACGTGCAAAGGTTGAAGTTGCCGTTTCGAGTACTTGACAGGGTTTATTTTCATGGAATTATATTAATGATTTATGTGTTGAAGTTGATTAAATCTTGTAGTAAGATTTGTTAACTTTTTTGTGAAATTGAGAAATTATTTTATGATAAATTGTGGGAATAAATACTATATAAATTATTGGATGTAATTGGGACTACGAAATACTTAAGAGTGTTTGAGTGATTCTAGCGTAGTTGTAATTTCTACTATATCGCTTGATTTATAATTGATGGATTTATGAGATGGGCTTAAGGCCCATCCGCTCAAGTTGGGCCCAAAAGGGCCCGGCCCACGGGAATAGGGCCCGTGGAGGGGGAAGGTATAAAAGGGAGGAGAGAGAGAGAGAGAAAAGGTAATCAGTTGGAAATAACGTACGCTTTTTCTCCTTACGCTCTCTCTCTCCCAAAACGAAGAACATGAAAGCATACGCGCCTTTTTCTTCCCTTCAAGTCGTCATCGGATCGAACGGGGCGAATTTCTTCCTCTTCTTCAGCGTTTGGTGTTTAATCTGTGGCTAACAAGGTACGCTCGAATCCGTGGTGTGCTTTACGATCGGTGATGCGTGTTTTCCGGGCTTCGTCTTCCGCATTGATTTAGGGGTTCGATTCGGTGTCGAATCCGATTTTCGGGATCCGTTATTCCCAACATTGGTATCGAGCCTGTTTCACATTTTTCCCGATCAATTCGATGTTTTTGATTGATTTTTCGCGAAATCCCTTCGGCCATACGGAACCGGGCGAAAATCCCGACACCCGAACGCTTTTCGGCCTTTTTCTGAGTTTTCGTAAGTCAAAATCCACCGAAGGCACCGGGAGAAGCGCGACGTCGAGACGAGTCCGGCGATGTGTCGACCGCCGCGGAGCCGCCACACGCGCCCCACACGCGCGGCCGGAAGGCGCTGCGCGTGGGCGCGGCGCGCCTGGAAGCGCTGGCTTCACCAACGCGTGCGCCACACGCGCCGGTGGAGAACCGGCACATGCGCGCCGGCGGCGCAGAGCCGGGCACGCGCCGGTCCGCGACCGACGCGCGTGCCGACATCACCCGATGACGTCATCGTGACGTCACCAACGGCCGATAACCGTCGCGGATGACGTCGGCGCCAACGACGGTTGGCCGGCCGGTCACCGGCCGGCGACCCGACCCGACCCGACTCGCGGACGAGGCTCGCGCTCGGCACGTGCATGATGACGTCTGCGTGACGTCATCCCCGCACGCTGCGAGGCACGTGCGGCCGGTCCGCGCGAGCGGTTCGACCGGCCCGACCGCCTGTCCGGTCCGACCGATCCGATGTGCGACCGGTCCGACCCGCGTGCCCGTTGACCGACCCGTTGACCGTTGACCGACGACCGTTGACCGTTGACCGGCCGTTGACCGATCGTTGACCGTTGACTTTGACCGTTGACCCGGAAAAAAAAAAAAAGGAATTTGTTTTCTTTTTCAGTCATGCCTATGTGGATTATAAGTAATCCAAAATTCAAAAGTCTGCATTTGTTGCATGAATTTTGGAAAATTATGTAGTTTCCCTTATATTAATTATGGGTTATAATTGATCCATTTTTAATTCTGCATTTGTTGCAGGAACTATGATGCGTTATGCAAGGATACCTGCAATCCCGAGAACTGACGAGGGAAAGGCAAGAATTAAGAGGCTGATGACAGAGTTAGCTGATTATCGGTGGTATGATGGTGATTTAGTATCACATGTGGTCAAGGTCAATCGGATGATACAGAAATCATCCGGAATGGTTATCTTATGCCGGATTTTCAGAAGGTGCGGCTTTGATGAACACTCTTCCACCTGAATGGCAAGCAGTGTTGGATCGGCTATGGGAGGTCAACGTGGTCCCGTGTTATAGGAGGCTGGTGGAAGCTTTTGTAAGAGAGCACTATAGATTGAGTTGGCCAAAACTTTAACCCTTAGATTGAGTGCCACATGGCGCCGAGTGAATGCGCCTTGGAGCGACATGAAAGCTCTCCAAAAGTTTTTCCATGGTTGGCACATGTGCCTTCGCTTTTCGATGTTTTGACTGATAGATTAGAAGGGACATTCCCTATTTATTTCTTTGATTGATTATGTAATGATTACTACCTAATTGTATTAATTGAAAGCATTTTTTTTAATTGTACGTCAATTATCTGTTGCTTTCTGTTATTGCTGGTTGCTGTAGGTAATTAATTGTGGGTAGTAATAGAAGTTTTGTAACTTCATAGAATTTATTTGCATAAGAAATTATATTAATAATAATTTTGAGTTAGGATTTTTTGGAGGATGATTGGAAACATAGTGACCTTTTGATTCAAGCCTTACTTGAAATTATTTATTAATATGATGGGTCTATGCAAATAGGGATGCATAAATGATAGGCATTAATTATTCGTGCATGTATATCCGATATGTTCAGAACGATGGTTCAGCAACTAAGAATGTAATTGCTGATATGAACGGCAATAATTGTGAAATATTGAATATGAAGATTCAATATGTGCTGGAAAAGCAAGAAGCACTAGAAGCTCTTGACCATATTATGGAAGATATTGAGGGTGTCGTGCACCACCTTGAGCTAGTATAGGACCGCCTAACAGTATTTGAGCCGAAAATAGACATTTGCTATGTTGGTTCTAGCTCAGAAAGAGCTTTGTGCTCTAAGCGCAAGCGTATTGATTCGTTCATTATGTCGAAATGCAAAGGATCAAGTCCTTATTGCAAGAAATCAAGAATTAACCAACAAGAGAGAGGAAAGCGTCCTCAAGTGAAGAAAATGTCAAGGGTGTGATGTTACAATTGTGATAAGAGAATGTCACTATGCTCGCGACTGTCGTGAGCCAAAGAAGGAATGCACCTCTTGTACATTTGAGAACTTTGCTTATGTGTCAAGTTCTGCATTATTGACTGAATCCAATCCTTTGTGGACTGTAGATTCAGAAGCGATAGACCATAAAGGGAAGGATAGAGAATCCTTCGTGAAATTCCGACGAGTATCAAATGGAACTAAGTGGATCTATGTTGAAAACAACTCTAGAGCTGATGTAAAGGAATTTGCACCGACCAGTAGAACATGAGAGGTGGACGCATCTTTGATGTTCTATATGATCTGGAGATTCGTCGAAATTTAGTGTCTGTCTTAGTGTTGGTTAAGCTTGGTTTTGGTATGAATTTCCATAATAAATGTGTAGATTTGTGTTTAGATACAAACTATTATGGTTGTGGTCACTTTCTAGATGGTTTTATTGTACTAAATGTTGACTGTGATGATGTCAATATGTTATCCCCTTGTTTCACGTCTTCTATCTTATATGATAATGATGTGAATATGATGGCATGCTAGACTTGGTCATATGGGCCAACAACGTATGAAAAGACTAACCAAAAAAGGGCTTGTTGGGCAATATTGAAAAAGTTGATTTGTCCATATGTGAGCATTGCCTAGTAGGGAAAATGACAAGGAAACCATTTGGAAAATGTAAAAGAGCTGAATTTCCTCGGCATTTAATCCATTTGGACGTCTGTGGTTCAATGAATGTGAGAGGAAGGCAAGGGGTTGTTTGTTTCATCACTTTAATAGATGATTCTACTTGATTCGGATATGTCTATTTGATTTCTCATAAATCTGAAGCATAAGTTGTTTTAGAAGGTTTATGAACCTGGTAGAAAATCAATTAGACAGAAAATAAAGGTATTTAGATCCGATCGAGGTTGAGAATATTTATCTCGATAAGTTCAGAAAATTATGTGATGAAAAAGGAATAGAAAGATAGTTGTCTATTCCATATATTCCTCAACAAAATGGTGTTGCAGAGAGAAGAAACAGAACCTTACTGGAATGGTTAGGTCCATGAAGGCGCATGCTAACTTACCCATCACTTTTTGGAGTGATGTGTTGTTAACTGCTGCCTATATACTTAACCGGGTGCCTTCCAAATCGGTTATTTCCACTTCATATGAGTTATGGACAGTTAGAACACCGGACTTAAGTTTTCTTAAGTCATGGGGTTGTGCTGCCTATATTCATGAGTCCTCTCATGAATTTGGGAAATTGGGTCCCAAAGAAAATAAAAGTATTTTCATGAGATACTGCGAATACTCAAAAGGGTATGTGTTCAAAGGTGAGTAGGAAAGTGGGAGTATAACTAAATTTGAATCACGGGATGTCACATTCTTAGTGGATGAATTTTCTAAGAGGGGCGAAATAAGGAAAAATAACTCCCTATTTGAAACCTTGGATCAAAATAATGATGTCAGTGGAGTTCGTTCAAGTGGGAGTAATATGAGATGTAATGAATTGAATTCAACTCATTCTCAATTGCAACCACCTGATGTGACGACATCATCATTACCTAATCCAAGTGGGAGCATGATGGGGAATGATGTGTTAAGTATACAATCTCCCATACGGTGAACAAGTCGCCAAAGTATTCCCCGTCGATGTTTTACCATTGAAAGGGAAACTTTTATGGTTGCTCCACAAGATGAAGATGAGCCAAGAAATATTAATGAGGCTCGAACGCCTAATAAGGAAAAATGGATTCATGCAATGAAAGAGGAAATAGAGTCAATGAAATCAAACCAAGTCTGGGAACTGGTTGATCTTCCAAAAGGACGCAGAGCTATAGGAACAAATAGGTTCTCTAAATAAAGCGAAAGGATGATGGCTCAATAGAAAGGCATAAGGCTCGCCTTGTGGCGAAGGGGTATAATCAACAGGAAGAAATTGATTATGAAAATACATTTTCTCCTGTAGTGAGATTTACTTTGATTCGCATTATTCTGACAATAGTAGCTAGTATGGATCTTGAGTTACATCAAATGAATATAAAGACTGCTTTCCTCAATGGAGAATTAGAGGAAGAAATATATATGGAACAACCTGTTGGTTTCATAGTGAAAGGCCAAGATGAAAAAGTATGTCGACTTTTGAGGTCGATATATGGTCTTAAGCAGTCATCGAGACAAAGGTATATACATTTTCATAATGCCATAGTAGCATATGATTTTACAATGATAGATGAGGATCATTGTGTATTTATCAATAGATCCAATGATCAATTTGTGATCATATCATTATATGTTGATGATATACTAATTGCCAGAAGCAATATGGAGTTGGTTAATACTGTCAAGAGATAGTTGTCTTCTAACTTTGAGTTGAAGGATATGGGATTGTAAACCCATAGACACTCCTATTGCAAAAGGTGAAGGATTGAGCCATAGTTCCAGTGTCCAAGGACTCCACAAGAGAAGGAACAAATGAAACATGTTCCTTATGCTAGTGCTGTTGGGAGCTTGATGTATGCTATGATGTGTACAACCCCCGACATATGCTTTGCAGTCGGAATGGTGACCAGATACCAATTCAATTCAGGCCAAGCACATTGGAAAAGCCGTTAAGAGAATACTGAGGTATCTAAAGGGGACTGCTAATTATATGATGAGATATTAAGGAAAAGGATCTGCAACTCAAAGGCTATTCTAATACTGATTTGGGAGGAGATTTAAATGAAAGAAAATCTATCTCTGGGTTTGTTTTCTTACCGAATAATGGCACCATATGTTGGAGCAGTAAGAAACAAAAGTGTATAGCCTTGTCCACGATGTAAGTTGAGTTCGTGACATTATCAGCAGCGGTGTAAGAAAGTGTTTGGCTTAAGAGATTTTTTGGATCATTTAGGTGTTATTGGAAGTGCTGCAGATTAATTGTTGGTTAACTGTGATAGCCAAGCAGCAAACCTGTCAAGGATATAGTTGCACGAAAAGGTGTGAACTTAGAGTACATACTACGCATGGAATGGTAGCAGATCCTATGACAAAGCCAAAAACTAGAGATGTGTTTTGTGGCCATGTGAAATCTCTAGGATTGTGTAGAGACTGATGTACTGAATATTATAATTTCCCTAAATGTTCACAATATGATGAATTTGTGTTTTCATCATTAATACCTATGAATCTTAGTTTAATCCTTATGCATCTTAATGCTTAGTGCATTACTTTAAGTTGAGAAGTATGTCGGACAGATATAAGATTAGCCCACTCACATGGGTAATTGCCTCTATTTACTGTGTGATAAATAGAGATGAGACATTATTTAAGCTTATTATCTAGGTGATAATTGAGAGCTCAAGCTCAAAATACGCATGTCGCCTTAACTGAGTGTTAAGATGAGGATATAATACTTACTATGTCCGAAAGTAAAATATCCCACATATTTTACTTTATCTGTCTAAGATGCCAGATGTGAGTTCTGATGAATTTTGTGAATAAGTAGATACGTGAACTCAAGTTAGACATTGG
>CM029469.1:14043416-14179262 GCA_017140325.1 Eucalyptus leucophloia subsp. euroa | reverse complement strand
CGTGTCCAACGCGACACGGAAGGTTCCGAGCGTGTCCGTGCTTCATAGGTTATCACTGAGAGGAATACGGATTCTGACTTTGAAAAGCATTAACTACACGTATCAAAACTAATTATCAAACTCAGTCCCTACAATTCACATTTTTCAGACAAATTTTTATTTTGACAATTCTCCACGGTATGAATCATCTTGATAAGCAATGCAGAAGCATGCTACAGCAAAGAACTTGCCAACAAAATGGGGGAAAGCACTCCACAATTGATACCATATCAGTTGTTTTTCCTGACCTGCTCGTTTGGTGTCAAACATTCTTATCATTAGAATGATCGAGTTGAGCTGTTCGAAAGAATGGTTCGGGACCATTCGCCAAAGCACTTTGAGTGACATTTTCAGCTAAAGGAACGTTTCTCTGGAGGAGAAGAACAATAGAAGTGCCATACAAAATATTTTTCGAATCACTTAAGTGTCAATTCTGATTTGAGTCATCGAAAATCCGACGTTATCATATTTTATTAATTTTCCAATCTTGGTTAACTTGCCGACATGCCTAGTCAACATATAACTCTTAAACAAAGTTATGCAATAGGATAAAAAGTGACTACTTCAATGCTATTTATTGTAAAAAAAAATTATCACTTCAATATGTCAAAGTGATCACTTCAATACCAAAAGCCACCTCAGATAAAACTTTTAATTATAAGTGTCATGTAATATATTTCTTGCTAAATGCACTTAAGTGATCGTTTTTCTTCAATTTTGACACTTAAATGAATTAACGAAAACTTTTGACACTAAAATAAACGACGTACATAACTTATAGCACTTCTAGTGTTTTTCTCTCGTTTTTCTTGGTTTTTATTTGTTGCTCTCTATAAGATGGAATGAATTCGAGTGCTGCAGGTGTTAAACAATGTCCACAGAAAAATTAACGGGCGTCTCTAAGCATCATTCTCCGTGCATCGAATATTATCTGTCCATGAATTCGGACCAACAAGGTATGGTCCCTATCCTGTCGCGCTCCATTAGCTGAACCTCCCTGTTGCACAACCGCTGAATTATTAGGTTGGAATAAAGCACAGGCAAAGCCTCTTCACCTTAAAACAGAACACATCTGCTTGTTGAATCCCAGCATTCAGGCATACCCTACATTTTCTGCCACAAGCAGTCGAAGAACAACGAAGGGAAATAAACGTCTTTTACATCACCCATTCTCATGATTTTAAGGCTCCTTATTATAAGATCGAAACATGGATATCACGACCACCGATCTCACGCTTCCACTGCAATATTCCCCTCGCAACAAGTAGCGGAAATAACAAGGGAGAAACACTTCCATCGAGCGAATCCATGGTCAATCTTTTATCCGTGCAGCGCATTATCTTGGTGGGGTATCTGCATATCTCCATGAATACTTGGCCAACGTTTCAAACTCTCTTTCCCCACTTACTTCATTCATGGTCAAGACTTCGCAGATTTCTCTCATGTCGTCTTGGCTAAGCTTAATTGCCACTGATCCAATATTGTTTTCAAGGTTCTCGGCTTTTCTGGTCCCTATATGTCATCGCAACTGAAAGTTAAAAGTTTGAGATAAAACGTGGGAAAATCAACAACTGCCTGATTTAACATACCTCCCCTAATTTTGCAAAAATCAAAGGCTACTGCCACAGCACTGCCACAGCAAAGCTAAACCTACTACTATGTGACCCAATGTTTGCCCGAACTAGTTACCTGGTATAGGGATAACATCATCCCTCTGATGAAGAACCCATGCTAGGGCCAGTTGAGGAGCGGTGCAGCCATGCTTTGCAGCAAGGTCAACAACTTTTTGATATATAACTTTGTTCTTCTCTAAGTTCTCCCCAGTGAACCTTGGATGCATATTCTATCACATAACAATAGACATCAGCATAGAAGCACACACTCGATAAAACCAAGAGATCCAAAAATTTGTTTTAAGGCAGTAAAAGGTCATCTGCATAATCCCACTCTCTCTGTAAGCCCTAATTCAATCCTCTTGTGAATTAAGAGGTTAATTAGAGAAAGGCTTAGTAGTTGTTTGAATGTGAAAAGTGTCCTTAGATAGGCATAAGACGTGCTGTAACTGGGCACTTCTAGTTTGGGTCACTCAGTTGCTGTTTAATGAGCCTGTAGGAGGATTGACCTGCTGTTTGTTGATGCTAATAAATTAAGTATGAATGGCCACATAATTCGGATTCTCTAGCCAATAGAATGATTGATACCATCAAAACAGATTGCAAGAAAACATACCAACAGGCTCTCCACAGGCAAGCTCTCAACAACCGCCTTCCCACCAAAGAACCCATGACCTAGAGGGCTATATGCGACTATCCCGATGCCAAGTTCTCTGAAAGTGAAAGACATGTAAAAACTGGCTCATTCCCATAATACATTGGGGGACAAAAACAGACGTCTTGAGGATGATGGGAGTAGACCTGCAAAGTGGAATTAATCCATCCTCAATTTCGCGAGTCCACAGAGAATACTCCATTTGCACAGCTGTGATTGGATGAATGGCATGAGCTCTCTTTATTGTATCGATGCTAGCTTCTGACAAACCAATGTACTTTATCTTCCCTTCCTCCACCAGCTTCTTGAGTTCTCCCACCTATCTTACCAATTGGGAATGATTTAATCAAATCAACTTTTTACGTTGTTTGATGATCTGCTCGAAAGCAATGTGAAGAAACACCATGATCAGACAGTGCTTACAGTATCCTCTATCGGCACTGCGGTGTCCACCCTGTGCTGGTAGTACAAGTCTATGTAATCGATCCCAAGTCTCTTCAGACTACCTTCACAGCATTTTCTTACATGCTCAGGAGTACCTTTGATGGCAACTTGACCTTCCTCCATTGCAAAGCCAAATTTCGTTGCTAACTGAATCTGCTCTCTTGGAAGCTCCTTCAGAGCCTGAGCGAGTAATCAATTCGGTCTCAGTTATAGGACAACCAGGGGAAAAAATAAAAAACTAAGAGGCAACTGAACACATTAATAAGAGGTATCGTCTGAGTCTCAAAATGTCCATCTCATAACAATGTTCAGGCTTAAAAATTATCACAGATAGATTAAAATCTTGAAGCATGAAAGCTAATTTAAACAGGGATCACCTTTCCGATCATAATCTCATTGTCATGATCATGACCATAGGCATCTGATGTATCAAAGAAGGTGATGCCCTTCTCGAATGCTCTCTTTATGAGTAAACATCCAGCTTCATGGGAAACAGGAGCATTCCAGATACCAGAGAGTCCCCCGCATCCAAAGCCTAGTCTAGAGACCTGCACAAGATGAGAGGATGGCATGAACTCAGTATTCTTCTCTTCAAGTTATTTCAATGTCTTATCTCAGATCTGGAGACAAAAAGAAAAATTCACTATATTAAGAACAAGGATCCTGAGCTAAATGTTCCCCTACTTCTCCCTTGAGATGACTCGACCGTGTTTCCTGTCCATCCTCGCTTGTGCTTGCCGGAGTTAAGCACACACACAAGGCAAGCTAATCTTGAGCTGCTACGAGCCTAACTCGAACTCGACTCAATCCTCTCAAGTTCAAGGCATTCGAGTACCGAGTGGAATCAAGAATGTGATCGAGCATACTTAGACTCGAATAGCTGAATTCCTATATCCTAGTTAGTATTACATCTAAATACATTAGAAACATGTATTACGTTGTTTTCCAATTTCATTATACTTTCAAATCTCCCTTAGCTCCAGCTTAGCATGCTTCCTCATGTAAAGTTTGTACTTTTGGACAGTATTTGAGCTCAAGCTTATTCCTGAACACTTCATCAAGTCAAGCTTGCGCTCAGATCAAGCTCGGTCGAGCTCGAGTAGTAAAATAAGATTGACTGGACTTTGATTACACCCTTTTTCAAAACCACGGATCACACTTTATCAACTAATGCACGGAGCCAAAAATCAGGTACAATCTCTGGAGTTTCTATGAGCACTATGGTGCCCTCTAAAGTTTATAAACAGTCTCTGGGTGAAAGCTGTCATAAAAATCAGGTACATTCTCTAAAGTTTGAAACGAAAACTGCTAATCATGGAAACATGACAAGAATTCAATGATCATTTGAATAGAGACGGCTCACAAAAAAAAAAGGAAGCGAGATAGTTACCTCCAATCCCTGACTACCCAGCTTCACTCTGGGAATCTGAATTCGCTGCTTCTCCTCCATGTTCTCTCACTTTTTGCTTCTTCTTCTCTAGCGGAGAAAGATTGAATATGAAGAGTTAAAGGACATAGGCTTTGACACTGACAGTGACGCCTTTTTTTGTTTCCCTTTATTTGGTGGCCAGGAGATTCTAATCGACAGGCAGAAAGAATAAGCTGTACAAGACTTGAGCTGTACACCTAACGATAATGGATTGCTGACCCATTTGCTTTCTTTTATAATCACGCTATCTGATTAGAAATGAAAAATCGGGATTGCAATGTCCTTGTCGATGTGATTGATTAACCATCATCATATTTAACTAGTGCACTAAATTTCGGAGATATTTATGGAGATATAAATAAAATAAAAATGTTTTGAAAGTACTAAAACTTTAAAAAGTGTAATTAAATTATAAAACTTTACATGAAATGCACTTCAAATTTTTAAGAAATGCAATTGACCGAACAACTTAATTGGACCAAATTGACAAGTTTAATTGCAATTTTAAAAATTTTAGATCTCAATTGCTCTTTCTTGATAAGTTTTAGAATTCAATTATACTTTTGTGACAAGTTAAGATTTAAATTCATTACTTAAAAATTGTAAAACTCAATCGCACTTTTGTTATAAATTTTAGAACTTTCAATACATTCAACCTTATAAAGAAAAAAACTGACAAAAAGATCTAAAAGCCAAATTCAGCATAAACTATGTTATTTCGTAGGGGTCGTGTTTCTTCGAGTTGGCAAATAATAAAATGGATGCAGGTTCGGTTGTAAGTTCTTTTTTGATATCTACAAAAGTTGGGTTTTCGTGCTTCCAAAAGCGGAGCTTCTGGCTCGCCGTACCTACCAGAAACATGCTCCAAACAATCCGACACGCCAAGAGTTTGTTGGTGGTGGTCAGTAACTTTTCATCTTCTAATTCGAGCAAGAACCAAATAAATTGACAACTTAAACAAATCGCACCTCATTTGCGACTATTAGCCATGACACAGGGAAAATTCTAGTATGGACCTGAATCTATTGGACCGAATACATCATAACCCTCGATTTTTGTGAATCCTGCGTGTGATTCCAACCTAACCTCCAAATTCATTGCAGATGAGCAACACAAGGATGACGGATTAGCAACTGGTGGATCTAAGATGGCGAACTCCGAACTTTATCGCCAAGTAACAAACCATAAGAACTTCAAAAATGGCAAAATAGACACAATCTTAGTGAAGCCTGTTCAAAGTAATCGCCATGAAAGAGGCATTATCCATGTCGATTTCTCTATGTTCTGTACAGAAGAACTCCATAAAATTAGTCAGGGAAACCTAAAGATGCTCACAATTAACACAGTCCAACTTTTGAAGACGCATCTCTCAAAAACTCAGTTCTCTAAAGAATCAACATCGATGGCGGTTTCAAGAACTTTCATCTTCTACTGATATTAATTTCCAGTATATGATCTTCTGGCCGACAAAAGTAGTAAAGTGATGCCAAACAAATCAGTACATCAGTAAGAACGAGACCCGCCACATCAAATACAAACTTCGGTGCAAATAATCCCCATACCTGAAACAAAAGAAATCAATGCACGAGCTATGAACACAAGTTTAGTAAAATTGAGAAGAAACATTGCATTCAAATGTGGCATGTTGCATTCAAATGTGGCATGATTGTTACCATCAAATGTCTCCTTTGTATCATAACACACAATATGGTTACTGTGACTGTAGCAGCCATAATGAGCCCAAACATCATATAAGCCTGAGAAGAGAGAGACCTCACATGTTTAGACAAAGCTAAGATGTTTAAGATACTTCATGAAACAAAAAAAGATAGACAAAACATGAATGGCTCATTCAATTGTTCACTTACTAGAGACAATTGCACAAGGAGTTCTTTCTGAGCAAACAACTTGCGACGTAAGACAAGAAATGGAAGTCCAAAAACCGGAATAATATGCGAAAACCCAAATGTCTCTATGGTAAGAAGAATTGCTTGGCGTATGAGGACAAATTCATCAAACCTGGAAAGAAAATAAGGAAATTTTAAATCATAAACTGGACCTCACAGAATGATCGCGACAGCAAAATTATACAATAAAGAAACAAATGATCGTGGATTGCAAATAGATAATTTCGAGCTTATGGAAGTAAACAGCAACAATTCATGGCTGGGCTGTCAAAAACAATACATCAGAATATTGAATCTCTAAAAAATTCACATATCTATGACTCACCCAATAAATGCAGCACCGTAGCGGAGGCCATCAAAGGCACACCTGAAGAAATACATTACCAGACATTAGAAATAAGAAATGATAATACCACATAGAGGTTCACAAAGATACTACCAGAACATGGGATAGAGTCCTAGCAAACATAAAGAGAGGTCCTAAGTCAACTGAATTATAAGCACACAATAAAGAAAAGTACAACATAAGAAAAACCACCACCATCACCAGCACCTAGACTTTCCAGTAAGTCAAAATGGCTAAATAAATTTCAGTGTTCAACTAGACTTTATTTTAGACCAGTTAAACAGTGCGTTACTTGGCAAAAATCTATACCAAGAGCACAAAAAGCAATCTTACCAATGACCAGTACAGAAGAACATAGAGAGAGCTAAAAGGCTCCATTCTGTTACTGAGAGAGGATTGACAACCGAAGGTTTGGCAGTTCCATCGCTCTCTTCTTCTATATTCTGCAACATCACTATGCAATATCCTGTAAAAACATATTTCCATTATCCTGAATTGTCTAATATGGAGCGTCAGAACTTAAAGGAGTATATTTAAAGTGCCGAGGGAATCCATGAGAAAAATAAAGCACCTCCAAGAATGGATGCTAAAGTGATCAGAGGCCCCTGCTTTCCTGACAGGATAGTTACAGTTGGACTCCACACAGATAACATGATCACTGTTTTGCTAAATAAGCTTCTGTTATCAACTTTGCTTCCGTTACAGAGCTGGCTAAAAGCCAGTAGTAACATCTGTCCAATTCCAATGGCATATATAATCCTGGGAATAACATTCCTTGCAGCATCGATTTGAGCCAGGCCTAACATGTTACTTTCAGAGGCCCAATGCACTACTATAAGAACATAACTGGCAATAGTTCCCATAACAACAATCCGGCAAATCCTCTGTGAAGAGCCATCGGCAGTAGACTTGTACAAAAGATAGGCTAATCCAATTAGAGCAAGCATTGGCAATAGTTGAAGAATGTAAACCAGAACAGGATGATTAAAGTCAATCCCAATCATCCATGAGGTACTAGAATGCAAAAATGCTGAAGTGGCAGCCTGCTTGGATAGCCCAATTTCGATGGTAAATCTCAGAAGGCAAATTAGGATGAGAAAGAGACAGGCCTAGATACATAAACACAATAGTCAGAAGCAGAAGTCACAGATTTTTAATTGTATAATCCTCACATAATTTCATGCCAAAGATTACTAGAAGCCTCAAATATAAACAAAGTACCTACTTCAAAAATCATTTTTCTTTTTATGATTGAATATCTGATCTTAGCAACTCCAGCCGTCGCCAAAAGAAAATTTGCCACTTTCCCTTCTTCCACTGACAAAAAGGTTTGAGGAGAGAGGAAAAGAATATTGGCAGTGTCAGTAACACAAGATGATGTGCTAACGTGAAATGCAAGTATTTAGGGATATGAAACTTACAAATGTAACTATTTGATAGCAAACTGAATGCACGAATCACCACAATAAAGAAAGCATATATTAACCCAAAGGAAATTCCAGAATTTCCTGATGGATTAAAAGAACCATTGTGCAGCTCATTCACCATTTTGATAGCAAGAACGTGGACAAGAAGCGACACCAGCATCATCCCCAAACCAATACCCATAAAAGTTAAATTAAACTCAGTCCATTTTGATCGAGCTAGTTCAGCAACACTTGCTAAAAATCTGAAGTAGGCATTGATTTGGCGCTTCAGGGTAGATAACTTTATATGTTCGCTATTGTATGAAAGCGGATCCATCTTTTGAGCAAAAGTAGCTTCTGCTTCAGCATACAAGTTTGCTATATGTACCAGGTCATCTGAGGAAAACCCAATCAAAGATGAAGCTGAATAGATATCGATATACCTCTTCACCTACACAGTATCCACAAATACAAGAAAAACAGGTAAGCTGAGAACGATGATGTGGTTGCTATTCATTTAAGAAAACAATTATTCAAGTTGATGCCTTGATTAGCATCTTGTCCAGTCATGACAAAGTACCGCAGATGACAATGACCCAGTATTTTTCTCCAGTCAAAGATAAAAGAATCATAACTCTCAAGTTAATTTTAAACTTGACCATCATTACTTTGAGTTCTATGACAGAGCACCAGCCCCAAGAAGATCAAACTATAAGATGTTACTCAACAATACGCTTACAGAAAGTTAATTACCTGCCAAGCGTTGATGCATAGTACATTGACATAGTTATGCAACCATTCTGCAGACTTCAAATCATGTTCTGGCTTGTCCGCCTTGAGTTCCTCCATATTCCACGTCCCACCAGCTAAAGCATAGAGTTCAGGATTAACCCGCCCAATGCTGAAAAAGGTCAATCTTGTGAGTTCAGTTGAATATATTCACAGAAAACTCTCATCTTCTTTTGAGATGACTGGAGTGAATGATGTTCGTTGGTCAGAAACAAGACAGAAAAATTTACAGACCAAAGCACCAACAAAGGATAACTGAAAGCAGATGTAGCAAATAGGTACAAATATCTCAATGGACCAACATTTTTCACTCTTCTGACCTGAGATTCTCAAGAGTATGACTAAATAGAACCATAACACGATACAACTTAAATCTATTAATATTTGGGGTACTAACTATTGATAAACATGTGATTAAAAATTAGATCAAAATTCTCTATCACTGTATTAATTGTTATCTTTACAATTCAATATCCAAGTGAAATTTCTACTTTTCATTCAATATACGAATAGATATTCATTATGAATAGCTATTAAAGGATAATTCATATCAATATAAAATATCCAGGAGTTTAAAACCCAAGAATTGTTCCAAGTACACCATCTCACAACAAATATGCATGAAATTTACTAATAGAAGCTCGAACACAAATCACAGTGGGGACATGTGGAATCTATATAAAATATAACACAAATTGAATTTAGTCAAATTTTCCCTAACTATATGACACCATAGTGCTTTCTCCCTGAAATCACTTCCTTCGAATTAGAAACAGTGAAAAACAACCTCTGACCCATCTACTAACTTTTAATTTGTAAGAGAATTCTGATACAAAGATGATCAGAGGCTTAGCAGCACCAGAGAGCTTACACTGCACCTTCCAAAAGGGAAGGGAATGCCCAGCAGTGCTGAAACTGTGACTGCAAAGTCAAGCTGCAGAAAAATATAAATCTAATTACACACGATAAAAGGATAAATCAAATTCTCAATCACTTGAAATTAAAACTTCTTAATTAGTTAGGCAAATAAGTTGGTAACCTGCTGGATGGAGCTGATGCAAAACCTTTCATCCTGAAAAGTTTGAAAATAAGAGATTAAAAAGAGTAGAATATCTATCAGAGTTATTCAGGAAATTTAAAGTGGAACTACTCATCAGAGTTTAACTATCAAAAAATAAAACCGATTACAACCTAGATGCAAATAATAAAAGTAGCATACTCTTGCAAACTAATCCTCAGCTAAATTACCAGTTTTGAATCTGCGCTCTCAATGTACTTTCTCCGTAATTATGCATTTAAATTTCACTCCCCATGCCCATATTTTCTGCCTATGAAATCTTATTTTTGACCTTATGATTAAATGTATGCATCTTATGAACATCACTGAGGAAGAAAATCCTTAAAAAAAACATAGAATGGTAAAACTAATCACACAAAATTTCCTAGAAGAACAGAATGAAGAAAGCTCAAAGAGATGAAGTACCAAGGTGTATTCACAAGATATGTCAAGTTCAGATGGTATGGCAGAAGGAGGCTTCTTAAAACTCATTGCAAAAATTGAAGTTTCAACCTACACAAAAGAATCCATATTAGAAATAACAATGGAATCAAAGACCAAATAAAGTTCAAAGTGTTAGCAGTGACATACCTCTTCAGTACTCCCTCCCCCATGATCACCATTTAAGGTTTGCCCATGGTCACCCAGCACAAGGAGAAATGTATTTTCATGCAAACCACCAGGTCCTGATTGGCTTTCTAGCACACTAATCACGTTCTGGAAATCTCACTATATTAGCTGACTTTATGAGAGAACACAGGCAAGGAAAAGAGGTTCACAACACAACATGGGATATTGCAGTAGAACCACATCGGAACAGCTAAACAATCTCTGAAAAAGCAGCTGCAGATCTCTGAATCAGAGTAACGAACTTAGCTCTACTCTCAGGTTTTCAAGAGTCATAAAATACAACAGACAGACAGATGACAACACTTCACTTAAAAACCCTAATGTGAGCATCAATAAATTTCAAATTGCTGAGCATATGAAGCAAGGATTAGTTATCTAACAAGAAAGCCACAGTCAATAAAAACACAAAATGCAAATTCGTCCATCAATCAAGGAAAGTACCTCAAGAACAGTGTTGTACTGTTCCAACTTCTCTATCATGGGAAGGGAATCGACCCCAAATATGTGCCCTGCATGATCCTAAACCAAGTAAAGACAATATATCAGATGCCATCTACTATTTCTAAGTGCAACAGCATTAACAAATGACTGCAGACTACTTCATAGAGAAATGGAGTCAAAAGGTCCATATGAACACAACACATGTGCGCCACAGAGAGAGAGAGAGAGAGAGAGAGAGAGAGAGAGAGAGAGAGAGAGAGAGAGAGAGAGGAATCTGTAAGGCAAAATGGATACAGATGCATTTCAAACAATCTGAAGACCAATAACTAGCAGCCTTCCCCACAAAGAGCATCAGCATGAGATAAGCCACTAATTCTTTCAAACTTGACACTTCTTTGAACACATCATAGTAGTATCATTTTTCAGGGCATAAGCGTGTGTGACCAATAATTAGCAGCCTTCATCGCAAAGAGCATCAGCATGAGATAAGCCACTATTTCTTTCAAACTTGAGACTTCTTTAAACACATCATAGCTGTACCATTTTTCAGGGTATAAGCGCTCATGAGCTCTAATCTGATTTCCATTGATCAAAACAATTGTTTGCAGCTCCATTTCTGAGTTTTTTCACAATATGTGGCTCTTAGTATTTAACAAGATGCATTGGACTAGCAAATGATCATTCAGGAGAATTGGCAGCTCTCTCTACTCATTTTTATGTAGCATAAATCTGCCAAACTGTCAGGAGATAACAATATCTCTTTGATGAGAATTTATCTGCCAACTGGACAACATATATGCCTCAAAATAATCCATAAAGTTTATATTGGCTTGAACATGACTCACCACAACATAAGTTGCGGAGATAAACTCACCACGCCTAGAAAATGTGCAATTAGAACATCCCAATCTTCTTGGTACAATGACGGAAGCAAGTTGTCAATGCATCCATTATCCACCTAGACAATGCAGGCCAACTTATCCAATTAAGAAGCTTACAAAAGATGCTTAAACCATCAAGGAGAAACCATCTGGGATTTGCATGCAAAAGAATGTAAGCACTCACCGTATGAAGATCTTTTACATTAAAGGAAGGGAAAGGATAAGATCTTTTAAAATGATCAGGAAACAGCTGCACCCATGTATCGTCCCCCATCATCAATACTCTCTTCCCATTTTGGACTAGCTGCAGCAGGTTGAGCATGTGTGGCAAGTGAGATTGTTCATGAATAATGACTGACATACCTAATATCGCTTATTAAGGTTTAGAGAATGAGCAAACCTGATTTATCAAATTATCTTCAGTGATTGCAGGCGCACCAAAGCTATTTCCTACGTCGACAAACGTTGGCAACCCACCCGTTGTCAAGCCCTGTGACCATTAAAAGAGTAACCAGTTGTCATCATATATCCCATATTATGTTTTATGTGCAACAGCACATGCTTCACGGAGTTAACAAGTATGACCAAAAAGTATGACCACAAAGTATGACCACAACATCTGTGTCAGCATATCTCTCTCATCAAATGACTTCAGAGGGTCTCATCAAATCACTTAACAAGTATGACCGCAATATCTGTGTTACCACATTTCTCTCATTAAATGACTTTGCAAGGTGCAAAGCCTTTCCATGATTAAATAGTTGTTGTACAAGCATAACGCTACTATAAGGTCTCCATGTAAAATACAACCAGCTTTATCAATTATTTTTTCTTTCATGACCAACAAACAACGGATTAAAGAACTAATAAACAAGAAAATTGAGTAGTCAATGGAATTAAACTTAGCGATAACAGAGACAAACTATGTTCAACAAAAAGAAATTTAAGCAACAAAAAAATTCACAATGAACACTAATAAACACCAAGCTGGTTCAAAATTGCATGAGAACCCCAATAACCCTGGATGGCATTTTGGAATATAATCAGAAGTGAATGCTATCACCTTCAAACGCTGCAAACTCGTGGTAGGTGGATCAGCAATTGCTTTGAAAATCTTAGCAGATGATCCTTCTTTAAATGCCAGCTTTTGCAGCACTGGTAATCTATCCATCCATGGTTTTGTCTCTATAAGGGGAAAAAAAAGTAACAGTAGGAATCACAATGTCCGCATTGCTGAGAAAAGTAACTGCAAATAAACAAGAGCCGAACGGCTCATTATTGACAAAAAGATCAATCAACTACTTTTAGGCGTCTTAGACTAAGAAGCATGATAGATATATCCTATTCTCATGTAGACGGGTAAAATTAGAAACTTTAAAATTCCCCATCGTCCAAAAAACGAAAAGAAGGAACATACGTTTGCTCATTCATTCATTCATTCACAAAGTAAGACAGAACACCCGCACAAACCATAACTTGCGATTCAACAGCCAAAACATCCAAACACTAACCTTTAAACAACGCACTGGGCGCAACGAAATCGAACCTGCAAGACCCAGCAACAACGAAGAGTCAAACCACAAACCCAGATGCCCCCCGACCTCCACAAACTCACAGCGCGTCTTTTCGTCAAACAGACGGCGCGCAGCATACCTGAGCGCGTCGAGGACGACGATGACGACCCTATCGACCGCGGGCTTAGTCCACCACCGCTCCGAGCCGCCCGTCCCGTTCGAGCCCGCCGCTCCGGGACGAGGGGCGCACGGGGAGCCGGCGACGTCGGAGCAGCCGCTGTGGAAGGGGAGCTCGGTGCGGGTGAGGAGGAAGCCGCGGGTGAATATGGCAATGGCGGCGACGTGGAGCGCCGTCGTCGCCCAGAAGACCCACGTCAGCCTCCATTTCATCGCCGGAGGTTCGGGGGCTTCGAACGTGGGATGGGATCGAACGAAGCGAACGGCGCGCGATCTCTGTCGCGGGATCGGTCGGAGCTCGGTCGGTCAAGAACGCCAGGGAGAGTCCTGAGGAAAGGGAGAAATGGAGGGCAAAATTACACTTTGGCCCTTCGAGATTTTGATACTGTTGTAGCTTGCCCACTCAGAATTTTGAAAATTGTAATGTTCGCCGTGATCTCTCCCAATTTGTTATAATCTCCCCCCAAGCATCGACTCTGGCTAATTTTCGGCCGAACCTCTCTGGTCACGTGCTTGTTGCGATAATTTGATCTAGACTTGAAGGTTGAATTCATCTAATAAATGAAAAAAAAAAAAAAAGAGAGAGATTGCATACTATCATGATTGAGAAAGACCTCATATACTTGGTTTTTAGAATATTATCAGGGACTAGCGAGATGATAATTGCATCGAGATCTAGAACTCTCTCGACATAAAAGTCGGTAGTTATTAGGTCGAGAAATACAATTTCATCCACCGAATCGAAAGACAAAATCAAAAGAGCCACTAGTATAAGAAGGTTTTCTTCTTCATTTAAAATCTAAAGTTTATTATCTTCTAAAGCTTCTCTCTCTCTAAAACTGGCTTAACTTAGGCCTCCAAACAATTCACTATACGATTTCAATCGTAAACGATCAGCCCGATCTAGGAAGCCTAGTTACCATATAATTTCGATCCTAAATGATTGCTTCATCCTTTCTCTAGTTTTCTCTCTAGAACTGGCTTAGCTTAGCCTCCAAACGATCTAGGAAGTCTAGTGGGTGCAAAGTTTCTATCTCAAACGACCAGCTCGTGACATTGGTTATATTAAGAAATGTTCTGCACTATTTATTTTTACGGAAAATAAATAATTTGAAACAAAATTCTGTCACCAAGAATGCCTTCAGCTGTTACACATCCAGATCCACCAGTCAGAAGGGCTTCTCCCTCGAGCAATTAAAAGCTCATTGTGAAAGTGTTAAGATTTTGGCAGATCCACAAGTCAGATTCTGAAGACTTCTCCTCGAGCATTTAAAGCTCATAGTGATATACACATAAAACTACCTTCATTTTTAGAATGTATATTCTAAATATCCTACTTAGGGATAGATCACCAAGCCCATATACCTGCATGAATGACCCATATATTTGAGTTGCATGTGTGCTATGACGAGTTCGAGACGTAATGTATGACCCGTATATTTGAGCTGCATGTGTGAAGTTCCAGTCAAGATTTCGTGGTAGTTGAGTCAATGTTACTTTATAGATTGCTTAACTTTCTCACCCTCCTGTTATTCTCTCTCTCTCTCTCTTTTTCCTTTTTTCATAATCATTTTTAAATTTTTAACACTACTTCTAGATGAGAATCTGAGTAGTTGTAAAAACAGAAAATAATGTTGAATAGTTAGTCTCTTCGCTCAAAACAAGTGTAATTTCCCTCCAAATGAAAGAATTGTTAATAAGCCAATGAAGAAAGCGTTTTTTCATCAACGCATTTTGGTAGGAATTGGAATGAGATAGTTTTGTGAAGGGCTCAATAGAGAATTGGGTCAGATGAGCTTACAAGACCGAGAAGCTATTTCAGCTGAATAACCCCATTTGTTTTGAGGTAATCTAAAATTAGGAAGTTGGGTTGAGTAAATATAAAACTAGGAAGGAAGAAAACCTAGCCGAATGGGCGTATGGTCGAGATTAGCAGCAACGACGGAAGAAAGCAGAGAGAAAGGAAGAAATGATGGAAAAGTCATTATCAGACACACTACAATACTATTCTTTAACTCTCTGCACCAGCATTATTTATGTCTAGTCCTCATGATATGAATTAGGTTAGCTTCTAATTGATAAAGTCAACTTTGTTCACCTCTCTGCTTGTTTAATCTATAACCATCTCGTTTTGTTTGGTAAGGACTTTCACCACCGCCACGACAAAGTCAGCCAACCATCATTTTCAGACCTTGTCAAGGAAAGATCTTCTAGTATGCATATGCTAAATTCTGGATTGATCATGTTTTCCAGGAAAAGTAGTTCAAAATGGAAACATTTCTCCTCAGAAAGCAGCTTTCCCAGGAACAATCCCGTCCCTTGATTCCAGTCTCCGTCCTCGAATTAGAAAGCAAAAGATAAGGGACACCATCTGTTCGCCAGGGCTTCGTAGCCCACATTCACAGTTCATAATGAAGTTAGAAACCAAAGATTACCAGAAGTGATTGTCTAACTCACGGACTATATGTTTAAGCAAAAAGCAATGGATAAGATGAGGAGGCACATCTTTTCCTCTGCTACATCTCTCTAAACTCATCTATGACCGACTGTGGCTTGATAATGAATAAAATTGTTACAGGCAACTCAGACTCGGTTGTATCCCACTGATTTGCTGAAGAGCCGGCGGATGTATACAACTTGAAGAGTGCTTACACACGCCAGCAAGAGGTATTCGGCAACAGTGTAGTATATAACACGTTTCCTCGTGCTCTCATTTGCTGCAGCAGAACCAGCCATATAACAGTAAGTGCTCGGAGAGAAACAAAACAACAATTAATGAAACAACCAATCAGCTCAGACAACACTAAGCCAAGTCAAAGTTCTTCCATGCAGAATGCTAAAGTAGATTGATAGTGATCAATCTCAATATATTGATAATTAGAACAGAGCAGAATAATTTGTTACATTGTTGAACCCAAGAGCTTTTGTGCAAGATTGAAATACTGGAAAGTCTGACCGCAAACATTGGACCATGCAAAGTTTAGTCATAGTATAGAAAAGTTGCACACTAGCATTCATAAACTGACTCTTCAAGAAAACTTACTTTGAAAGGGAGATTTCTGAGTTCATTTAAATTCACATAAACAAGAAATGAAGCGGCAAAAATCTTATTATAGAGAAAATGGCAAAACCAAAAGCCAAAAATTACACATCATTGGCAGATCCACAAGTCAGATTCTGAAGTGCTTCCCCTCGAGCATTAAAAGCTCATATTGAAAGTGTAAAGATTTTGGCTAACCACGCACGCGCGTGCATGTGTATTAATTAATTAATTAAATAAGGTGCCAAATATATTCAGCTTAAAAATACCGAGCAGCCGAAGAGGTACAATGCAAGCACATGCCCTCTTTGGCTTAACTTTTCCATCAAATAAGATATACACAAAAACAACCTACAATTTTAAAACCAAGAATTTGTATATTCTAAGAATCCTACTGAACTGAGGGATGAATCACCAAGCCCATTTACCAGCATGTATGACCTATATATTTGAACTACGTGTGTGCTATGACAATTTCCAGTCAAGATTTCATCATAGTAGAGTCAATACTAATATGAATGCATCACACTGAGGCATGCCAATAGGGAAAACCAAGAATCTTACTATGACGATGACGAGAATCACGAGCTTTCAGGTACTTCTGCTCTAATGTGACAGATTCCAGTGCCTCTCTCAACTCAGCAATTTTAACGTTTATAGGGTCCAGGTGCTCTGCATCACACAACCCAAATAAGTCTCCCAAGCTAAAAGTTATATCAAAGTACACATGGTAAGCAAAATAAATACTATTATTGGATGTCCACATTAAAGAAAAATATCAATAGCACGATAAGACAAACCATCTTTGGCTAGATCATGCTCATTCGGAATATGTCCAGCATGAATGTTGAAAGAGACAGTCTCTGGTGTTGAATAGGGATTGTGAAAACAGAATTTGTACATTCCACTTCGGGCGCCTTGAATTCGAACTTATCCCCAGATGTTCCCTTCAAAGTCTGTACAACATTACCTCCTGGAGACGTAACCTACAGAAGAGACATCAGATTCAGCAATTGAATCTGATTGTACAAGCAGAAAGATGTTTGACTACATATTTGCCTAATATATATTTTCATCTCCAGAGATTTTCACCAAAATTTTATCTTAAGAACAACCTGCACTCCCCCCCCCCCTTTCTTTCTTTCCCCCAAACCAAAAAAAAAAAAAAAAAAAGGAGAAAAAACCTCTGGGCAGAAACCCAAGGCCTCAACTCAATTCCTAGTCCTAAATTATGTCTCAGCCATATACACAAAGTATCACATGCATAAATATCAAATGCACCAGGTATCAACAACTGTTTTATTATGTTTAAACTTTAAAGACGTCATCTGATCAAGGAGGAGAAGAAATAATGGGGGAAAACCTTCAACAGCGCATCAGCCTTGAGAGAAAAGGAAAGCACTTTACACTGTAAACTAATTTTATGATATGACTAGTGGTGCTAAACTTCTAATGAGCAAGAGAACCACCAACAGTTGCAAACAGGATACATCGTGATGAAAAGCAAGCTCAAGGTTGTCCATAGTCATGCTCGACATAATATAAACCAGATCCATTCCCAAGCAACCTGATTAGGTTCAAGCAGTTCATACAAATTACAAAAGAAAACCCCGAATTGCCAACGACAAGAACAAAATGCTTGCATGGACATTCAGCCGCTGCAACTGCCAAATGTGCAATGAAAAGCAAAATCACGTTACCCATATTTACTAAACCCCGCGAACAAGTCCGGGCAATCCAAATTCCCAAAAATCACATTCCAGTCTCACTATAGCGCCCCCGACAGAATTTATCAGAGAAAGAAATCGACCCAATCGAAACTGAAAATTTGCAAACAAAATTCAGGAGAACAAAAGCTTTCCGCGAAGCGAACAAATCAACCATGAACACGGATCCTATCCAAATTTCCTCACTATATAAATCAATCAGTTAACGAGAAACAAAAGGGGTGGAACAAAACAGCAGAAAGGCCCGACATTTATCGAAAGCAAATCAAAATTCGTCCTATGTCCACCAACCCAGAAGCCAAAAACGAATTACAACAATTCTCTATACGCAAACGAGTTCAAATCAAACACGAACGAATCCCTAATCCCAAAGGCGATGAAAGAATCGACTCCAAATACGAGATCTCGACGCAACGCTCGATTATTTTCAAAACCCACGAAAAGAAAGGAACTAAAAAACCGAAAAAAAGGGCAAGGCAGGCTCACGATGAAATCGATCCCGGGGTGATCGGAGCTCCAGAAGATGTCGTGGTCGACGACGACGAAGTTGCCGGACACGGTGTCGCCCTCGTAGAGCACGTACTCGTACACGCACTCGACGTCGTTGACCGTCACCGACAGCGACGACGCCGGCGACAGGGCGGAGGTGAGGACGAGGCCGATCAGCAGCAGCAGGTTCGCGCATCTGGGTCGCGGCAGCGTTCCCATGGCGGGTCGGTCGTCGATCGGCCGGTCGCTTCCGATTCAGGTCTGGCGGAGTAACGACGGAGGAGAGTGGCGGATTTCGTAATTTTCGGCAGTCGATCTCCGTCTTTATTATGAATTTAATCGGGTTAGACATTTGCGCTGGTGGTTCAATGCGGCACGTGATCTTGTCTTCCCCTCCTTCGGGCCTCGTCACGTGATCAATGGGCTCTGCTTGTGTCATTATAAAGGGCTACCCATCATAGCCCAATTTAGCAAGTAAGGCAGAAAAAATGTAGGCCCATGAGGCCGAAAAGCCCACCATGATTAAATAGTTTTCCTTTGGGATATGTTGAATAGAACACCTAAAATAAACTTATCACGAAAATCCAATTAACCTTAAAATTTAAAAAAATATAACCAAATACTAAAATTCATTAAATTGGTATAATTGAATTCTTCGTTAACTTTGTCCATTTAGACTAACGAAAAATGTTGATGTGACTTTTTTTAATATTTTATCTCTTCTACGTGGCGATAACTTGATTAAAACATGTAAGACTAGGCTAAAACAATGTCTTTTGGATTGAATTATAATTTTTTAGACATAAGCTTAATTAAATAAAAAAATTATATACTAAGAAACACAAAAAAGAGCAAAGGCAAGGGCAAAAGCCCTTATTGCTAGCCACCCCATCGCCAAAAATGGCCGACGAGAGTCATCAGGGCCTTTGAAAGGACCGACAATCTTCACCAACTGCAGGCGAGGGCTTAACAACCCTCACCTAGCTATGGCGGCCCTCAATGAGGGTTTTGACCCTCATGATGATCGCCAACCCTTAGCATGATTCGGCAACCCTCTCTAAGGACCATTGCAAGTGGGCAAAGGTTGCTAGGCCCTCATGATAATCGTTGAGGGTCGTTGGCCTTGGCTAAGGCCTTAGCGACCCTCACTAGCCTTAATTGATGATGGAGGTGATGACAACAAGGGACTACCATCCTTGCCTATAGCTTAATTTTTTCCTTTTTTTATTGTGTTTTTGGAAATACTTTTCCAATTTATTTAATTAATATTTTTGTTATTAAGCCACATCATTGCCACGTAGGAGAGGACAAATATTTAAAAAACTACATTAGCATTTTTCATTAGTTTAAATGGATGCAGTTAATGGAAGAACTCGATTGTATCAATTGAATAAGTTTTAAGACTTGATTGTATTTTTTGTAAATTTTATAACTCAATTGTACTTTTGTGATCAATTTTAGGACTTTTAACGCACATATCCCTTGTCTTTTCAATGCACCAACTGATTTTCTTTTTTATTTTTTTTATGTGCAATAGAAGTGATCGCTCCTTGAGTGAGGAAAACCGGGACTCCAAATATTAGAACTGAGAGCTGGATCCGTTGCCCTAGAATGGGTCGGCTTTTCTTTTTTCATTTTGTCATATACAATATGCGAATAAGCCCACTGAGGTTTTTGACTTATTTAACTCTTTTGGCATTGGACCCAGGACTGCTTTGGCACTAACTCAGAATTTAGCACCAGCGATCGAAATGGAGTGCTGTGCTGATCAGGTGGTAATCCATCTGGAAGAAACAGTGACAACAAGAAGCAATTTTCTACAAATGATTTTTTTTTTTTTTGTAGATGTAGTATTCTTATTTATGATTTCTCCAAGATGGGATAGATGAAGTTAGGTTGATCATCATTCACACTGAAGTTGGAAACATTTGCATTTTCTTTAAATAATTCTCATGTAGCAATATATAGCGGGTCGAGCTCAGGATGAGAACACATCTATAGAGCAGGATTGTCCCGCTTCCCGCGTCTCATCTCACCATTCAAAAAACGAAAAGTCCATCCATTATAGATTCCCTCGCTTGTAGCGGTAGCCATCCACATCATCATTGTACAAAGAGGAGAAGTCTTTGACGTGCTCTCTATTCGAATAACAATATCCAAACAAACGACATGAACGAAATAGCATCATCAAGAATTCGTAGAGGACCTTAGCTTTTTTTTTTTTTTTTATAAGAACCAATATTTCTTAGGGCCTATTTGATAACATTCCTATTTTATTTTTTTATTATTTTGTTCCAAATAACAAAAAAAGAAAATAAATCTGTTTATGTACATCAGTTAATTTTCAATGATTAGGGAATATGTTTAGAACAAAAACAAAAAGTTAAAAAAAAACTATCTTTTTGTTCTCGAGAATACAAAGAGAAATAAGGTCATCTTAGATAAATAAGCTCAGTGTAACCTAATGTTCGTCTTTATTATAAAAATTTGATATTTCTTCATAAAATAAAAATTGGACTAGTTCTCTAGATTAGACTGGAATTAGCAGTTCTGAAACTAGCAACTCGACTATGAAGCACCGATATCTTTCTAAGAGCTTTTGTGTCGTGTTGGACACTTTGACACGTGTCCGACACTCTTCGACACTCGGTTAACGTATGTCGGAAAATCCGATACCTAGTCAACTTTTTCGACACTTTTCAACATTTGAGTCGGAATTTCAACATACAAATTTCTAACACATGATTTCGATATTGAGGTCAACTTCAAAAATTTTCAATAAATGAGATGCCCAAATGTATATATGTGAAAAAATAAAACAAAATAATAAAAATAATAAATGGAAAAATAAGAAAAACCTATTTTCTCTTATCTTCTAACTCTCAGTTTCCATGATACACATTTTACCCTTTAAGTTTCTTTTTTCCCTCTTCCGACATATCTAACATGCGAATCTAGAATATTGATTATTTGTTTTTTCTTCAAGTTTTATGAATTATTGGAATAGAGTTGAATTTGTCAAATTGAAACAATGAATAATATTAATAAATTGTGGATTAATATTTTTAGTGTAAATTCATTATAGGCTTTTTTAATTATTTATGTATTTGTGAATTCGAATAAAATTAATTTGATTGAAATAATCATAAAAAGTATATATAACAATATATATTTAATATACAATGTGTGACAACGTGTCAAAATTCTTTGGTTTTTTCTAAACGACGTGTCGGCGTGTCGTGTCCCATATCGCGTATTAGTGTTGATGTTACTTAAGCTCCGGCTCATGATTCCTGATTTTCAAAAAGTTGAAATCAGGGGTCACGTGGAGGACCGATCACCCCTAGTGGGCGGTGTCCCACCACAAGGAATGCTTGAGAAGTTGCTTCCTTTTTGTTGCCTTTAGAAGAAGAAGCACAAAGAATCCAAGGGACAGGAGAACAAAAACCCAAGATCAGATCTCGATCATAGACCTTTGTACAATGTCCCCCTCATTTTTCTTTTTTCTTAAGCTAAGAACTTTTTTGTTTTTGTTTTTGTTTATAGTTTCTTTGTCCCTCTCCTTTCACCATCAATTTTTTTTTTAAATCGTTTTCTTTAATTATCAAAAGGAATTTCTTATTTAACTCATCTTCACGAACACATTTTGCTGTTTTGCTGAGCATTTCACGGGAAGAATATGCTCAAGAATATGCTCGGCCCATCTAGTGAAGTCCACGTGCCACGTCACCACCGTCATCCTGATAAGCTCTGGTACTTTTCTTTTTTTAAAAAAATTTATCCAATAATCGGACGGTTTAAGATATAAAGACAGTTGTCAGACAAGATTTGCCGTGTGGCCCAATCACGGGGACTCGGACTACGAGATTTGGTCAAAATTTATTTAATACCGCAATTAAACCTTTTCTTATTTTGGCATTTTCCCCAGCTGCCACGTGTCCATTTCTTTTTTGGGAGACCGGGTTATTACCCTAGTTTTTTTTTTTTTTTAATTACCGCGAAAATGGGAAAGGAAAGGAGGATACTACCTCCAAAAACTCTTATTTTAGATTTTCTTTTTAGTTTGTTTATTTTAGATTATAAAGTGTAATAACAGTCAGTTTCCATGATCTTCGGGAATCTGGCAATAAGAATTAGTTCCATTTCAAGCTCTTGCGGTTACTATTCTAATTCCTAATTTCAAAAAAATTTAAACTACTTCTATGAATACTTGGATAAGAATCGGATAGAAAATTGATATATAGCAATTACATGTTTTGAATTTGTAACTATTTATTTGCCTCATGTGTTCATCTTTTATGGATTATTATTGACAAATGAGAATTTTTGCTATTGTGTTCATATTCATTTTACTTAATTAAAAATAAAATAAAAAAGAAAAAAAAAAAGAAAAGTTGCTCACTTTTATTTTGCTTAACTAAAAATAAAACCAATAAAATAAAATAAAATAAAATAAATTAATTGATTCATTAATTGGTCCACATACAGATTAGTAGCTCGCGCACTATATCCTTCAAAAGGCGCTTTGGTCATTTTTCTTAGAAGACATACCTCACAAATTGAGTATGACTCAAAATTTGATGAATCGATGAACTCATCATTACTTAACTTGTTAATTTTGTCTTCTTCAATATGACCTAATCGGAGATGCCAAACATACCTTTTATTTGGACTATTTTTAGAGCGTTTATTAGTTATGGCATTTATTTCAATTCTATTTTGCTTATTGATATCGGTAATCGTATTACCGAACATTTTGATAAAGATATTGGTTAAAGATAGAACGAACACATCTTTTTTTTTTTTTTTTTATGACCTAGGGAACCCCGTAAGCTGACAGCCGGCAGGCAAAACCTCCGCTTTTTTTTTTTTTTTTTGATGACCTAGGGAACCCCGTAAGCTGACAGCCAGCAGGCAAACCCTAGGGCAACGCTAGCGGAGGACCCACTATCCCAACGTCGCACTTAAAATCCCGTGCAACCAGCAGGATTCGAACTCCTCTCCTCCTCACAAAGGATCATGGGAGCTTTATCCAACTGGGCCACCGCAGACGGTAGTTAGACGAACACATCTTCTATTATAATAAATAGAACATACATTATCGGCAAAATAAAATTCATAATTCTCTTTACCCAAATGAGGTATAGAAATGATGTTCCTAACAACATTCTTATAATGCAAACAGTTCTTTAAAACCAATACAATTCTAAAATACAAACATAAATGAAAAGTCATGGGTTTGGCCATTTCGGAATTTGCCTAGTACTGTTCACGGTTTGCTCTCTAGCTGCCCGATCGCTACACTGTAGCTCGCGATTCTGCTGGTGCTACGTCCGCCTGGTTTGACCAACGGTTGAGGCTAATTTTTGGTGACAAGAGGCGCCTTTCCCTGCTCTATCAACCCCTCCGATCCATTTCCTGGTATGCTCCCTCTTCGTCGGTTGTATTGGGATCGATGGATTAGGGTTTCTGGGTTTCTGGGTTCTGTTGTGCGATTCTGCTGTAATGGATGATGATTCGGTGAAGAACCAAATGAATAATGAGGGAATGAGTACTCGGCCTTCCCCTTCCCCTAGGATGGAACGACCCCCATCGGTTGCCCCTTCGGTGAATGCTGGAAACCGTAATGCTCGTCATGCTCCTTCTGGACCTGCAAATTCGCGAATTCCTCCTTCATCTGTTAGAGGAAGGTCAAACAGTAGGGGACGGTCTAAGACAAAGCGGTCCGTTTCTAGAGGTGTCTCGAAGAATCCCGGTACTCGTTCTTGGGCTGCAGTGGTGAGTGTGGCCAATAAGGACTACGACTTGGAGTATTCGCGCCCACAGATTATTGATGGCAAACCTGTCGTTCACATGGACGAATATGATAAACAAGCAGTTGATCCTAAACTTTTCGACTGCCTTGTTGGATACTTCATTGGTAAAAAATTACCATTTAAGGTTGTAGAGGAGGCCCTCAAAAGGGCATGGGGTCATGCGTTGCTTGAAGTTCTGTCAAACGGTAGAGGAGTTTATCTCCTTCGTATTGCTAATAAGGATTTTAGAAGGAAAATACTGGAAGGCGGTCATATGACAGTGGCCAGAATTCCGTTTGTCCTGCAGCAATGGTAGCCGGGCGTCGAGCTAAAAAAGGATGCCCATATATCTGTTCCAATCTGGGTAAGATTAAGAAACCTTCCCCTTGCCTATTGGTCGGCTCAATCGATTGGCAAAGTGGCGAGCGCTATTGGTAAGCCATTGTATGTGGATCAGAGAACAGAAAACATGTCTATGCTGGCATTTGCGCGTGTTTGTGTTGAAATTTCGGCACAACAACCTCTTTATGAAACTATAGATCTTTCCACAGATGGTAATATTGATGTAGTTGAAGTGGAATTTGAATGGAAGCCTCTAATTTGCCTTAAATGTGGTATTTTCGGTCACACCTGCAAGGATACTGTTCCTGTTCCTGTTGCTAGTGTTTCTGGTTCTGGAGCATTTGCAGATACTGTTAATGCAGATACCTCTAAGGATGCTCCTCAATCTACTCCATTGATGGCCAAAGGCAAAGGAGTGGATCTACCGCCATCATCCTCACAAGATGGAGATGTTCTACTCGGTCTCCAAGCGGACCGAGCTGCTGCAGAACCTTCAGGGGTGGCTAATGATCAAAGAACCCTACTATGTGGTGAGACGAGTGCTCCCCAGATGGACCATCCTCGACCAGCTTAGTCTTTGGCAGATCACCATTCCATTGCTGAGTCCTCTGAACTTGAGAATATGGAGTGGAAGCAGGTTAAGCGGAAAAACAAGAAGAAAAGAAGAAAGCAAGCTCGAAGAGAAGCGGCAACGGCTGAGGCCGCTAAAAAGGATGAAAATGATAAGGCTTCTTTTGGCCTTTCACCACTTACCGAGGAAGGGCAGGCCTTAAAACAAGACTCTACCTCTCGTTCGGAAACTCCACGGAGTATGCAGCAAGCCCGTCTAAATGTTGATCCTCCTTCCTCAACTGAATCTCCTACTGTTGATTCGTCCTTTGTTGTGGAGGAGAGTTCTGAAGACATCTGCAACCCAAGCGCCAATGAGGAGTCCTCGGATGATGATTCGCCTATTACTGCTAAGCCTGGAGTGAATAAGCCGCCCCTCCAGCGAAATGCTAATCTCCAAGACAAATTCCTCCAGCTTTTGGATGAGACCCCACTTCCTGGGGGTCCTAAAAAGGCCTCTACGGCCTCCAAGACCTCCAAAAGGAGGTAAGTCTTCCCCTTCGATTGTTTTTTGGATGTTTTTTGGATTCTGGAACATCAGAGGTATTCTTGATCCTTTAAGGCGGGCTGAGCTTAGGCGTTTTATAGCAATAAATAAGATGTGCCTTGTCGGTGTGCTAGAGACTAAAGTTTCGGAAGATTCTTTTGATTCGATCTCTTCCACTTTGGTTAGGGGGTGGAGGTGGATTGCGAATTATAATTGCTCCCCTCGGGGGAGGATCTCGGTTGGGTGGAACCTTGACCTTGTCTCGTTTTGCCCTATTTCTATTTCTGACCAAGTTATTCATGGCTTTATTACCTGTATTATCTCTGGTCTCTCTTGTTCTGTCTCTGCCGTTTATGGAGAGCACTCTTTTACCCGTCGAAGACCGCTTTGGGATGATTTACAGCACTATAATGAGATATTTCAGGATGTTCCTTGGTTAGTTGCTGGAGATTTCAATGCGATAAAAGATCCGTCGGACCGTGTTGGTAGCTCCACCAATTGGATTCCCTCTTTTGATGAATTTGCCCAATGCTTGGAGCAAACTGATTTAGTGGATCTTAGATATGTCGGGCTTCGTTATTCCTGGTCCACTTTAGCTGGAAACTCGAAAAAGCTGAGGAAGATAGACCGTGCTCTAGTCAACAATGAGTGGAACCTTCGATTCTCATTCTCGGAGGCGTCCTTCTTAACTCCAGGCATCTCGGACCATACTCCAATAATGGTCAAAGTCTTCCAATCGCCCCGCAAAAGAAAACCGTTCAAGTATTTTGAATGTTGGGAGCATCATCCGGATTTTAAATCCATTGTGCAGCAGGTCTAGAATACCCCGGTCTCTGGAGTTCCTATGTTTCAGCTAGTCTCCAAGCTTAAAATGCTTAAGGCCCGCCTCAAGATTCTTAATAGGAGTCGTTCTCCGACATCTCTTGTAGGACGGAGGAGGCGAGAGTGGCCCTATCTGCGCTTCACGCTCATCTCCAAGCGGATCCGGCCAACTTGCAGCTTGCGGATAGAGAGAGATCATGCCGCCAGGGCTTCATTGAATTGAGAAAACAGGAGGAGTCCTTTTATCGACAGAAGTCGAGGATTACTTGGCTAAAAGAAGGGGATAAGAACACGAAATTCTTTCACCACTCGGTGAAAAGGAGGCAGCTTATCAATAGAATCCTCACAGTCAAAGACTCGGCTGGATCTATCATTATGGACCCGATGCGGATTCCTCACGTGTTCATCAACTTATTTTATTCCTTATTGTCTCCTCATGAGACCGTATCTAAGCCGACCATTGAAGAACTGCAAGCGGTTATTTATCGACCTCTGCTTGAGGATCAAATCCGTGCCCTCAGTGATCCTGTCTCTGATGTTATTATTAAAGATACGGTATTCTCTCTAGCGAAGGGCAAGGCCCCCAAGCCGGATGGGTTCTCTGTTAAATTCTTTAAATCTAGCTGGGAAATTGTTGGACCATTGGTGGTGTTGGCTGTTCGGGACTTCTTTCAAACCGGGAGGCTCCTCAAAGAGGTAAACACTACAATCCTAGCACTTATTCCCAAGATTCCGAATGCTACTGCTGTCTCTGACTTCAGACCGATTGCATGCCGTAACACTATTTACAAAGTGATTACAAAGATTTTAGCTAACCGTATAGCGATGGTTCTAAATGATCTAGTCAGTCAATCTCAAAATGCTTTTGTCAAGGGAAGGAGAATTAGGGACAATATTCTCCTTGCTCAGGAATTGTTTGCGGGCTTTCATCTCCGGCCATATTTACCAAAGTGTGCGGTCAAGGTTGATTTCCATAAGGCCTATGACACTGTCGATTGGGATTTTTTAGAAAATGTTCTTCTAGCATTCAGATTTCCTGAAGGATTTGTCCGATTGGTAATGGCCTGTGTCCGAACGCCATATTACTCTATAGTTATTAATGGCGATCTCCATGGGTTCTTTCCGGGAGGGCGTGGCCTCAGGCAAGGGGATCCTATGTCCCCTTACCTGTTCACTTTGGTTATGGAAATATTCTCCGGTATTCTGGGAATCGCGCACGGCTAATCATAAATTCAAGTATTACTGGAGGTGTAAATCGGTTCAACTCTCTCATTTGTTCTTCGCCGACGACGTTTTCCTCTTCTCTCAAGCGGATTGGTCTTCGGTGTCCATGCTCAAGAGAGGGCTGGATATCTTCTCCTCCTGGAGTGGTCTGTTCCCTAATAGAAGCAAGAGCAAGATCTTCATATCGGGTGGTGACTTATCTATTCGAAATAGAATTCTTTGGGCTTTCGGCTTTCAAGAAGGAAAACTCCCTGTTCGCTACTTGGGTGTTCCCATCATATCTTCCAGGCTGAACAAAGCGGACTGCATTGCATTGACGGACCGCATCACATCTAGGATCCAGTCCTGGGCACATCGGTTCCTCTCCTTTGCAGGTAGACTGCAACTTGTGCGGTCGGTTCTTCACTCCATCCAAGCTTTCTGGACGAGTGTGTTTACCCTCCCCTCTTCGGTCCTAGCTAGTGTTGAACGAATCATGAGACAATTCCTATGGAAAGGAACGGCCCTTGGTCGTGGTGGAGCCAAGGTTGCATGGGAGGAAGTGTGTCGGCCAAAGTCTGAAGGTGGTCTTGGAATTCGGAATCTCAAAGATTGTAAGAAAGCGTCTATGCTTAAATTCATATGGATCCTCTTCGCCGATAGAGAGTCCTTGTGGTGCCGGTGGATCCACTCGGTTTTCTTATCTAAAAGAAATTTCTGGAATGCATCGCAGCCGGGGACTTGCTCTTGGTCCTGGAAAAAAATTCTCCAGCTAAGAGGTCAGTTCCGAACATCCTTTAGATGGAAAATTGGAAATGGTTTCTCGGTGTCTTTATGGCATGATTTTTGGTTGCCGTGTGGCCCTCTGGATGTGTTCGTGCCTCTATCTTTTAGATCTAACCTCCATATTCTTGAGCATGCTGTGGTTGCCGATTTATTTACTCTTATGGGTCTCCGGCAAGGGAATTCCTAGCTAGATGGGGCATATCTTTGCCGGTGTTGTCCGCATGCAATGATCAGTTCATATGGTATGAGCATTTGTCTGGAGCCTTCTCGGTCTCATCGGCTTGGAATTTCATCAGATCCAAGAAGCCTCTCGTTGGTTGGGCGCCTCTGATTTGGGATAATGACATTGCCCCCCGCCACCAGTTTATTCTCTAGCTTATTGCAAAGAAACGCCTTCCCACACAGGTTATGCTTCTATCTTATGGACGAATTGACTTTCATGTCTGTGCCTTTTGTAGTGAAATACCTGATTCTATAGACCATCTGTACTTCGGGTGTCGCACCTCGGCCTCCCTGGCCTTCTTTTGGGCCGCCGGGTGTAATCTACCTTGGAGGAATAGATGTTGGGATGAAGTCCTCTCCTGGGCTAAGACATTTTTTTCCGGTAAGAGCTTTTACCACAAAATAGCTCGGTTCTCCTTCGATGCCCTTTGCTATCTCATATGGAAGAAAAGGAATGCTATGATCTTCCGTGGTGAATCGTTGGTTCTTCCGGCTCTTAAAAACCATCTAATTAAGGTGGTTAGGGACAAAGTTCTCACCTTCAAGAATGTCCAACCTTCTCCAAGGAATAAGCGACTTCAAAGGGGTGGGGCTTTGATCCGGCGGTCTTCTCCACCAATTCGGACGCTCCTTCAAATTTGGCTGACTGTCTTTATCTCCGTTCTTAGCCTTTTAGGTTGAGTGCTAGAGGTTCGGTGGCCTCTCTTTGTAGGCTCTTCCTTCTCTCTTTCCGTGTGTCTATAGTTGTCTTGTAGCCTTGTGCTTTTTCATCGGATCCCCCTCACTTTGCTTTTACTTAGAGTGTGGGTTTTGGATCCGATCTTTTGTATTTGTCCAAGCTCTTAATAAAATTACCTTTTACCAAAAAAAAAAAAAAATAAATAAATGAAAAGTCCCTATAGCTAACGCAACAACTCTTACTCCATTGGCAAATGTTAGGACAATCTCATTTTGCCCTAGCATCCTGCTTGTTTCCAAATTCTGCAAAGATATACAAATATGTAAAGTTGCAGTAGAATCTAGAACCTATGAGTTTGATTCAGCACTAACCATAAGATTAGTTTCAATAAGTATAGACACCATACCTTCATAAAGTTGGTAATTAGGCTTAACCTTCAAGCTCGCAAGGTACTTCTTACAGTTCCTAGTGCCCCTTGACACCACAATAATGACATTTCCCTTTTTTCCAATCTTGGGTTTTGGGTGCACAACAAGTTTGACAAGCCTCTTCCATTTCTTTTTCTTTAAAATAATCTTACCCCTTGAAGAAGAAGCTTTAGCCATAACCACTATATTTGGTCTCAAGTTGTGCATTGCCTTCTCATAAATTACCAGCATGCTATGTAACTTAGCAAGAGTTTTCTCCATCTTATGCATGTGAAAGTTTTGGACAAAACCAAAGAAAGAATCAAGTAAAGATTAAAGGATCAAATCCACAGCTAACTCGTTGTTCATAACGAGATTCAGCCTAGCCAATTCTTTAATGTGCCAGATCATTTTCAAAACATGATCAATAACTGATGATCCTTTAGCCATCTTCATACGGTATAATGCCTTAGATATCTCATATCTAGAGGTTTAACCATTCTCATCAAAGTATTCATTTAAGTGTAAAATGATTGACTTGTCATCTTCCATAGATTCATACTTCTTCTGTAATTCATTATTCATCGAAGCAAACATATATGATGTAACTTTTAAGTCATCGTCATGCCATTTATCATAAGTGACACTCTCCTCTTGGATCCCATCCTTAGGAAATGAGTTTGACATCTTTTCATCAAACACACATCTAATTTTTTCTGAATTAAGAACAATTCTCAAATTCATCACCCAGTCAGTGAAATTAGGTTTAATCAAATAATTATTGTCAAGTATAGAAGCGAGTGGGTTTGTGGTCACCATTTTCAAAGTAATAATATATATGTTGCAGAAAATAAATTGTTAGACGTTGTATCTTTCAAAATAACTATTTCATTTTGGCTTTTAAATGAAATAGATTCAGCTACTAAATTTATATTCAAATCCTGTACTCCTTAAGATGGGAAGCGATAATCTTTGTTGGGTAAAGATTACTAGTGGGGATTGGAACCCTATTAGCCCAAAGCCCACCTCACCTAATAATTATTGGTATCTTATGAACTTAGTGAGTGAACCAACTTGTTCAATGCATCTTATGTGAGTCCTAATCATAATTTCGGTCTCTAGACCATGAAAGCCTCACCTAACAGTTATTGGCATCATGATCATAGTTAAGTCTAGCCCATCGTCTCATGGAAGTATTGAAACCATGAAAGCCTCACCTAATAGTTATTGGCATCATGATCATAGTTAAGTCTAGCCCATCGTCTCATGGAAGTATTGAAAGCACAAACGATTTCCTTAACTAACGGTTATTAAAAATCATTTGGCTCCAACTCCAAAGCATCACATACATAATGAAGTGATCCAATATTATGAATAGTAATTAACCCCTATGAATCTATAGTTGGTCAATCAACCACTATAATATTGGATCAAACCATGACGATGGAAGACCACAAATTCGAAACCCGTTTCGACTTAATATTATTAATAAGGAGATTTGGGTCGTTATTAACGGTCTCACTTTGCACATTAGCCAGTGTAACATGCATGATAACATAAACACAATAAATAAATATATCATATAAACATTTATCCTACGTGGTGATTATGAAATTATGGTTTAATGGGTCTCGAGCTAATGAGACCCATTTAGCCATTTTAATGTTATAAGAATAGAGACATGCTCTTCATTTATTCTTGAATCTTTGAACTCTTCAAATATTGAGCCCATAGAGCTCTTTGGCTTAATGGCTCCTCCAATGGCTCCTCCTTTCTCTCGTAGCATTTACATCAACAATTGATATACTAAACTATGCTAAAATTACATATCATGAAAATAAATATAAAAGGAATGATGCAGCCTCCATTTAATAATTATAACAAAAAAAAAAATACCTGTAATCATCATATATTCCTCCATACAACAATCATAATGATTAGGGATTTTTCTGTGATCACCACCCTTCCTTGCGAGCCATAAATTCAAAATTTAAAGCTTCGAAAGTTATAAATAAAATTATGCATTTAATTAAATTTAAAGCCGAACAATGCAAACCATGTCAAGAAATCAAAATCGATAAAACAAATTTCACGAGCGTGATTCCGAATGGAAGTTGCGTTGTCATCTTTAAATTCAGAATCGAGAATCATTCACAGAATATAAACACAAAGTATAACAAGTTACGGATTTTGATTCAAAATTGATTTAGTTTCAATTTTTGCTTAGTTGATTAAATTTATCTCATAAATTAATCAACTTCTATAGGCCACATAAGAACAAGATATTCTCTTAACAAAAGTAAATTGGCCATTGGAATGCAAAAATATCTATGAGCTATAAATCAATTAAACGCACGAAAAACGCCTAAGGTTGGCTCCGATACCACTGTTGGGGTTTCATGAATTATGTATAAGCAAAATTAACATAAAAATAGCATTAACAAAGATGATATATTTCTATACATGATTCTCCGGAGGTATTGTTCGTGCGTTTTAATAAAAAATCCGAATATAAATGGGAGTTAAACAAAGTTACCTCTTGAAGCACACTTTAAACGAATTGGTTCGGATGTTCTTTAGTTTGACCCCCACAAACGTCGGGCCTCTAGTTCAGACACACCATCATTGGATGTCAAATGGAAGAGAGAACTTTCAGATAATTACCACTATGATTGTTCTAGCAATCTCGTGGAGACAATCTTTCGTATCCTTGATGTTTTAGCTACAGCCCGAATAAGAGAGAATCCTTTTTTTTTTCTCACGTACCAACACACAAAAACACACGTCTTTTTTCCCTCTTTTAGCAACCGTTGCATATGCCCTCCTTTATACGGCATTTGAAAATGCCCTCTTGAATTAGCAAAGGTTACTGATCGTGAGAATCAGTAATTGTTGCTACGTGTGGGAAACCATCCCATGATCAACAATCGTTGTTGATTGTTCATGCACGATGCTTCATGCATGATGGTCAACAACCGTTGCTAACCATCATGCACGAAGCTTCCCTATTTTTTTTATATAATTATTATTTTTAAAGACCACGCATATGTGATGTGCGTTGCACATGGTCAGCAACAATTGTTGACCGTGTGCACATTGATTAATTAATTAAATAAATGAATAAATAATTAATTAATCAATCCCTTTTTTTATAAAAAATATAATTTTTTTAAAAAAATGACATAATCTTTATGTGTGCAATTGGAATACATTAACATATATTCACTTTGGGTATGCGTGTGCATCATATGCAAGTAGGATCATGACTATAATACAAATTAAATTAAATCTCATTTAATTTAATTTTAGGTTGACTCAATTCGATCGCAATAATTGCAAACACATTTGTAACATTATTTCTCCCTTTTTTTACGTTATTTTAATTGTTTATGGTGTTTGACATCTCTAGGTTTATCACTAAGCTGGTAGTAAAACTTGTACTGACACATTAATACTCCTAAAAGAATTAATTGTCCCGATTAATCTTTGGGTCCTACGAGTCATGATTGTCTTTGGGTCCTACGAGTCATGATTGTCATGGTTACCCAGATAGGGTCAATATTTTCAGAATATAATGAACTTGTTAGCTTTGGCTACAGTGTAATTCTATCATTTTATCTTACTATGTCTCAATCGAATAAAAACCATTGAATTTTGTCTAGTCACAAATTCGATCATATGTACAAATCTAATTGACGTGCATTTTATTCAAGACATAAACAATTTATTCTCGATTATAACTCTGACTAAGGATTTCAATGCATTATCATAATTAGATTGCATAAGACATCATTATTATACTTTGCATGTAACAAGGAGACAGATTCCATATTGCGTATACGTGTAACTTCGTATATGAATAAAGTATGACCATCATGTGTAAATATGGATCAAAGACTTGGCATTACGTGCACTTATGAACCATAATTATTCAACACATAAGTTAACATTGTGTCTCAGGTTTAAGGATTATTTATAAAAGACCAAAGCATGAACAATTAGACATTGACCACGCTAAAAGCTTCCATGTCGCTAATCGTTCTATATGCGTGACGTTCAATGAATTTGTCTAATACAAATATTCGTGTTCTAACTTAGGCATCATAATACCCAATGACTTGCGACTCATCATTCCTTTGATTATCTAATACTTAATGGTAAAGTTTAAAACACACCGACCTCAACAGGATTATTAATATCCACTCAATAATTCATTGACTGGGAACAATTTAAAGATTCAATTTAATTATGAACCCATCACATATATTATTAACGTCTTAAGAATATGTCTAGTTGTAATTGATCTTATGGAATTATTCGTAAATATAAAATAATTGGACAAATGAATGAATATGTTATTGCTATTAATTAAATAATAATAATGATAGTACAACTAAAATTCCTAATATATAAATATTATATGGTAGCTTTAGGGCATACATCCAATAGCCAGTCCCTTGCTTACAGCCATCAAGGGTTGCTGGCCTTGGTTGAGGCCCCACCCCTAGCTGACGATGGGGGCAACGATAACAAGGGTGGTTTATAGGTTAATTTGTTTTTCCTTTTTCGTGTTTTTTGAAATAATTTTTCAATTTATTTAATTAATATCTTTGTTATTAGGTGACATCATTGCCATGTAGGAAAGGAAAGATATTTTAAAAAATACATTAGCATTTTCCGTTAGTTTGAATGGATGAACTTAACGGAATGATTTGATTGTATCAATTATATAAGTTTTATGATTTAATTGCACTTTTTATAAATTTTATAATTGCACTTTTGTGATCAATTTTAGGACTTTTAGTGCATATATCCCTTCTCTTTTCAATGCACCAACTGATTTTTTTTTTTTTATAGGTGCAATAGAAGTGATCGCTCCTTGAGTGAGGAGAACCGGCCCTTCGTAAATTAGAACCGAGAGCTAGATCCATTACTTTGGAATGGGTCGGCTTTTCTTTTTTCATTTTGTCATATACAATGTGCGAATAAGCCTGTTGAGGTTTTCGACTTGTTTAACTCTTTTGGCAATGGACCCGGGACCACTTTGGCAGTAACTCTGAATTCAGCACCAGCGATGGAAATGGAGTGCTGTGCTGATCAGGTAGGAATCCATCTGGAAGAAACAGTTAGTACAAGAAGCTAGTTTCTACACGTAGTCATTGTTTCTACAAATTAATTTTTCTTTTTCTTTTTTGTAGATATATTATTCTCATTTATGGTTTCTCCAAGATGAGATGGATGAAATTCACATTGAAGTCGGAAATATTTGCATTTTCTTTGAATAGTTCTCATGTAGCAATATATAGTTGGTCGAGCTCAAGATAAGAACACCATAGTAGGATCGTGCCGCTTCGCATGTCTCATCTCACCATTCGAACAATGAAAAGGCTACCCATTATAGATTCCCTCCTTTGTAGTGGCAACCATCCACATCGTCATTATACAAAGAGGAAAAGTCATGACGTGCTCTTTGTTCGAATAACAATATTGAAACAAACGGCACCAACGTAATACCACCATCAATAATTCCTAGAGGGCCTTAGCTCTTTTATAAGAAATAATATTTTTTAGGGCCTCTTTGGTAACATTTCGATTTCTTTATTTTTATGCTCTTTTGTTTCACGGAACGAAAGAAGAATGGAAATCCATTTATGCACATAGGTTAATTTTTTTTTTATTCTTTGCATAAATCAATGGCTAGGGAATAGCTTTAGAATAAAGAAATCTTTTTATTCTCAAGAATAAAAAAAGAAATAATGTTATTTTAGATAAACAACCTCGGCATAACCCGATGCTCGTTTCTGTTACAAAATTTTGATTTTCTTGGATAAAATAAAAATTGGTCTGTTTCTTAGGACTAAACTAGAATTAGCGGTTCCGAAGCCAGCAACTTTGATTCTTGATTCCTGGTTTTTGAAAATTGGAATCAGGAGTCACGTCGAGGACGAATCACCCCTAAATGGCGTTGTCTTGCCACAAGGAATGCTAGAGAAGCTGCTTCTTTTTATTGCCTTTAGAAGAAGAAGCACAAAGAATCCAAGGGACGGGAGAACAAAACCCAAGATTAGATCTCGACCGTTGACCTCTGTGCAATTTCCCCCTCATTTTTCATTTTTCTTAAGCTAAGATTTTCTTCTTCTTTTTTTTTTCTTTGTCTATAGTTTCTTTTTGCATTTATTTTTCTCATGTCACTATCAATATTTTTTTAATCGTTTTCTTTAATTATCAAAATGAATTTATTTATTTATTTATTTATTTGACGAGCAAAAGGAATTTCTTATTTAACTCATTTTCCGCCACCGGATTCAATGGACCGTTACGGTTTTGCTCAGCATATCACGCGAAGAATAACGCTCGGCCCATCTAGCGAAGTCCACGTGCCACGTCACCAACGTCATCCGGATAAGCTCTGGTCCTTTTTTTAAAATTTTTTTCTAATAATCGGACGGTTTAAGATATAAGACGGTTGTCAGACAAGATTTGCCGCGTGGCCCAATCACGGGGACTCGGACTACGAGATTTGGTCAAAATTTATTTAACACCGCAATTAAACCTTTTTTTATTTTGGCATTTTCTTCAGCTGCCACGTGTCCATTACTTTTTCAGAGACCGGGTTACCCTCGTCTTCTTTTTATTATTACCGTGAATAAAAAGAAAGAAAGGAGGATTCTACCTCCGAGAACTCTTATTTTAGATTTTCTTTTGGGTTTGTTTATTTTGGATTTTTCTTTGGTCGGTGTAAAGTGCAAAAACAGTGAGTTCCCGTGGTTTTGAAATTATGGATGACCATGAATCCAGATAAGATTGGAAACCGGACCAAACTAGTGATAAGAATTAGTCCACTTTCAGGTTCTCACAATTATTATTCTAATTCTTGATTTCAAAATAATTGAAATCGTTTCTCCAAATATTTAGATAAGAATCGGTCTAAAATATGATGTATTCAATTACTTTATTTGAACTTTTTATTATTTATTTATCTTAAGTATTTATCTTTTATGGATTATTATTGTTGACAAATGAAAATTTTTGTTATAGCGTTGACATTCATTTTGCTTAACTTAAAATAAACATAAAAATGAAAAAAATGACTAAAAAGCAAAATAAATTAATCAATTTGTTAGCCAGGTTTGGGATTTCAAGATAGAAGGTCAGTTCGAAGTGCACGGTGTCCCGAACGGGAACGTGGGGCGGCCAAAACATTAATTATAATTCATTATTATTTGCGTAATTCAGCGTTTTATCGGCGCCACGTGGATAACGGCAAATGGTAAACGAAAAGGATAAAAACAAATCGGTAAAGCGCAATTACCGGAAAAGACAAGGGGTAGTTTCGGGAATTCACCCGGCTCCATCGTCGTCTTCTTTAATCGCCACCACGACACCTTCTTCACACTCCCCACGTTCGCCATTGTCTGTGCAGTTCCATTTCCATCTCCATCTCCTCTCTCTCTCTCTCTCTCTCTTCCTTCCCGTCGTTCGCTTCTCTCTCCTCCGCTCCCTCGCACCCAATTCGCCCCGCGATCCGACCGACCGACCGATCGTCGCCGTCGCTGTCGCCGTCGCCGTCGTTGTCGTCCAGTCGAGCAGCAACCGGGGAGACACGAAAGATGTTGGCGGTGTTCGAGAAGTCGGTGGCGAAGGGCCCGGAGGCACTGCAAAGCCCGCACTCCGGGGCGGCTCCGGCGCTCAAGGACGGCGCCCTCGGCCGGCACTTCGCCTCCGCCCACCCCGGCGCCGTCACCGTCAACCTCGGCACCTCCGGCCTGCTGGCCTACTCCCTCGAGCGCCAGAACCCGCTTCTCCCCAGGTCTCGTCCCCTGTCATTGCCTCCCGCCCATTTTATTCGTTCGCATTGCGGGATTCGTTTTCGCGTGCGTGCCCCGAAGATCTCCTCGATCCCATTTTTGGAGGGTCCTTTGGGTCGTTTCTTTTTTCGATCGGATTTGAGATCGGGGGGGATCGTGGTCGCGGATCTTGGTGTGCTTGCTTCCTTTGCTAGATCGCATCCGGATCGATGATCTTGTTTCCTGTGATCTTCAGCATCGTGTCACCACTCGTCCACTCGTGCCCGATGATGGCGCTATTAGTTTTCGACTTGCTTTTTACAGAGTGGACTATCTATATCTATGGGTTGCTGTGGGGGCGTGTGGAATATTATCCAAAAGCCCAAAGTTACATGCTTTCTTGTTTTTTCATTTTTTATTTTTGCAAAGTTTTATTCTGTTTATAATGTGGTGTTGTGTAAGGACAAAATAGGATTGGTATCTTAGTTGCTCTGTCTTTATTCGACTTTGGTTTCCTTGTTAGGAACGTTTGTTTTTCGTCTGAGAATTTAACCTTTATGATCAGAAGGGTACATGCCCAACCAAAGGATTCTTGGAGGGTGCTGGGTATGTAGAAAATATATAATGCTGGCGTAGAGAAAAAAAGAACAGACTTGTGGCTTCAATTTTTAGAGAGGCAAATGTCGAATCAAACTGATTTTGGTGGGAATTTAGTGTGATAGCATTAGAGGTTGAAAGTATCAGCCTAAAGGAGACAATGGTACTTGAGTCTTCGGTTCATTTTGAAAGCCGGAAAATGAAATTCATTGTATTGTTAGTTCATGGGAGTTTTGGTACCGCTCTCCTCAATTAGGTCATCACACATTGATATTTGACATGCCGTACCTGCTGTGCCAGATTGTTTGCTGTTGTCGATGACATCTTCTGCTTGTTTCAAGGGCACATAGAGAATGTTGCTCTTCTCAAGCAGCAATATGGATTGAACAAGACTGCCAATGAGGTCATTATCGTCATTGAAGCTTATAGAACTCTGAGGGATCGGGGGCCTTACCCTGCTGATCAAGTCGTGAAAGACATCAGTGGAAAGTATGCTTTTGTGCTCTTTGACAGCTCTTGTAAAACCGCTTTTGTGGCCTCTGTAAGTGATAATGATTTTCATGGTTTCGTTCTGGGATATTGTTTGCATTCTCTCCCTTCCCTATGATCTGTCTAATCCTTTCTGTTCTCTTAATCATGCAGGATGTTGATGGAAGTGTTCCTTTCTTCTGGGGAAATGATTCTGAAGGCAATCTCGTTCTCTCGGATGATACAGAAGTTGTGAAGAAGGGTTGTGGGAAATCTTTCGCACCATTCCCTAAGGGTAATTATTTTTACATATTTTTTACGCGGTTTCACTGGAGTTTCCTCCATGCATTGGAATGTGAAATGTGAGGATGGATGAGCTCTGCTGATATTAAGCAGAGTTAACAGGAGAATGTTATATTGTTGGGTAACGACATATGGGAAGACTTATAGAAAGGAAAGATGCACGAGGTTTGGCATGAGTTGGAAGTGGTTAAAATGGTATTCTTCGTCTGTATGCATGTTTTGACATGTGCATTTTCACCTACAATGTTGCTCTGTCAATGGTTTTCGAGTGCCAAATCATTCACCTTTTAATGTTGTGCTCTTCCTAACCGTTCATCTTTTAATGTTGCCTTCTTTTCCGACTCAGGATGCTTCTTTACTAGCACTGGAGGTTTGAGGAGTTATGAACACCCACTGAATGAGGTGAAGCCGGTTCCTAGGGTGGACAGCTCTGGCCAAGTGTGCGGCGCTACGTTCAAAGTGGATGAGGAGACTAAGAAGGAGTCCAGCATGCCTAGAGTTGGGAGTGCTGCGAACTGGTCCTCACAGTATTGAGTCTTATGGTTTATGGCCCTCCTAGGCCAGGCCATTAGTTATTATGGCCTTCCGTTTCTTATAACCCATCACCCTTTCTCAAACATTGACACCTTTTCAACTCTAATGCTCGGTTGCTCTATGTTGAGAGTTTGAGATGACATTGTTCTATGCAGCTGTATATGTTGCTTATAAAACCAAGCCTTTACAAAACCGAATATGGTTTGTGGTTTGGCACTTCATCTAGGCATCATGTAGAGTTGATCTAATGTTGTGTTTTTCTGCTTAGTTGTCTATTGTGTTACTGATATCCTAGTACGTTGGACCAAAATAACTTGGGAGCATGCTAGTTCCCATATGGAAATCAAGTTAGCACAATGCCTTATGAAGGGTCATCTGAACTTCAATAACAGGCAATCATAGAATGTCTAACATAGACTTAACTAATGTCAAATTGTGGATAAAAAGAGGGCACTTCAATTGGCCTTATTGTTTTGGTAGCTGATACCTATTTACTCCTTTGCATCAGGTATGTGTTAAATAGCCCGTGTGGTATGGGAGAATCACAGATCGTGACATGCTCTTGTTGCAGGCTGTTTTGTTTTCTTCTTTGCATTTTCTAACCATTGACATGCCACTTTGAATCATACATCGAATGGCAATATTTGCCCAACAAAATAAGCTACTCACGAATGGCAACATTCGCCAAACAAAATAAGTTACTCCCTTGGTAGCTTCTTTTTTTATTGTAATTGTTTGGATACCTTTGGTCAGTTGTGCTTTTCCTTCCTTTATTGAAAACATGGCAATAAACCTCTTTTGGAAATTCTTTAATTGATCCCAACAATTCACTCTCGACTCTCGTATTGTAGGGCTTCACTCTTAATTGTTGTCCTGTTGGGCAGTCTAGGAATTCATTTTTCTTACTAAAGTTAGTTGATCCATCGAAGCACATAATGCCCAACTTCTTTATTGGCTTGGATAAGCATCGATGGTTCAATCGTTCGGTTGTCTCCAGTGGACTTGGAATCGCCATCAGAATTTTGATGAGATTCAAAATCGTCACGCCGATGCCGTTCATTGGGACCCCTTGCTAGTTGTCATTGTCTCATCGGATTCTCTAAAAGATTGAGGACTCGCTCCATTTGTTGTTGAAGATTTTTGATTGCACGATCTCGCTTTTCATTGTGCAATTGCTCCAGAGTCAAGCCTCTAGGAACTTGTTTATCCATAAGGAATTTGTAACAAAAGAAAGAAATGAATCACTCAAATGAGTTGAACTATCGATGCTTATCCAAGCCAATAAAGAAGTTGGGCATTATGTGCTTCGATGGATCATTAGTTTTGCTCACTCACACTCAAAAGGATTATAGAGAAAAACTCTAGAAGTTCTGGAATTGTATTACTTGAAGGATGGATCTAAGTGAGAGGAGTAAGCTCTATAAATACAGGTACATAGATCTCTTCTTAATCCGACGGTAGATTACATTTCCTCATTTATCCAACTACCCTCATTTATTACAAAAGTGTCCAATTAAATTGTCGCTACCCTCCTGAGGAGTATTTTATAGTACTTAAGAAATTGCTAGTACTTAAGCACCATCAGGTTTGCTCCGTTCATGGATTAGTTACGGACTTCGTTTGGAAGACGTGGGCCATGACATATGCCTCCTAGTGTTATTTGAAAAATGTGTGTTTATTAGGCTAAATGCCCATGGAACAAATCTCAGTCTTGACACAGTGAGCTTCCTGGTGTCGTCTAAAAAATGCATGTTTATTAAGTTAAACGTCCATGAACAATTTTCGGTATTGACATGGTGAGTTTCCAGTAAAATAAAATTTATAAGGAAATTAAGTGATGGTATTAATAGTTGTGCATTCTATACATAGTAGAGGCCATGCAGTTAATCTACTAGTCTTGCTTAGAGGTATTCTCAATTTCTCTTTTTTTTTCTTTTTATATTCCTTTGCGCAAGATTTTTATTAACATGCTTGTGAATCTCCAAGTAACGTCAAGTACATTACAAGTATCTCCGCCCTCGTAAAACCTAGATCATAGATTTTTTCCAACTCAAACTCACTTATTCTCTACCCATGTCAGCCTTCCTCGCTCAAAAGAGAAATTCCAGAGAAAGAAGCTCTAGAATTTTATTACTTGTGAGATGGTCCAAATGAGGAGAGGAGGCCCATATATGCCTCCTGGTGTTATCTTAAAAAAAAAAAAGTACGTTAAAGTTAAACACTCATGGAACAAATCTCAGTCTTGACATGCGAGCTCTCGGTAAACCACCAATCCTGCTTAGTGGTATTCTCGATGTCCAATTTTTCGGTTAATTCCTCTGGACGAGATTCTTATTCGACTTGTTCATGGATCTCCAAGGTATACTGTAAATATCATGCGTAAAACCCGGTCTCCACCTATCCATGTGTACTCTCTCAGATTTTGATCTAGCTTTCTAGATATTTCGTTTGGTTTCCGCAGAATAATCAGGTAAATTTTCCAATAGTGTATAGTTAGATGAAGATCCGGCGCAAAAAGGATATAGCTTCAGCTTCCGGTAGGTTTGGGGCATCGAACTCCTTGCAAACGCGCTGCTCACCTCTGCCTTCCCTAAACATCAACCTAATTGTGGCTGAACGTGCCCCCTGGATGAGTCCACGACTGAAACAAATGAATCAAAGACAAAGTCGTGATGCGATGGCTAAACTGGATAAGATCTTTTAAGGGATGCACGAATACGTGGGAGAAATGATATGTGATGCGATACTTTGGTTGGTTACGTAGACTGCGATGTTAAATTCCTCAGCTATCTCAATTAAACGCGAGAGCAATTGTGCCAATTTTTGCCGCAATTTGGAATCTAGCTGAAAGACCACGACTCGCATGATTTGATGGTTTCGGAATCAACCAGGCGATCTGCAAGTTTTCTACTTCCACGAAAATCCACTCGGAAGAGAGCAATGACTGAATCCACGACCGGAAAATATTACTCACCCTGCAGAAATGCCTTGTTCATCGCTTTGCATGGATATTCAGGTCTGAAATATCTAAGGCTGCCTTTTGCAACATTACTTTCATTTGCTTTCGATCCGATCGCCTCTTCCATAGGCCTTGCAATTTCTGTTCGGAATCTCTACGAAACTACGTCACGCTCATGTTTTGGGACGTTGTACTAGAGAGTTTCCTTTTGTCGGATTTTAGAACCCAACATCAAACGGTAAATAGTTTATCGTTACTCTATGTCTATGTTGGGCTGTGTTCATAGTTGATGCATTTCATTAGCTTACTTTTTGTGTGGAAGAAAGAAATATGAGACCATTCGTAAATTAGGAAGACTGGTTTTTAACTTTGAATGATAAATGGCTTTCCACAGCTTTTGGTGGTATGGAAATGACATTACTCATGTGCATTCTATCTTATTCCTCATGGATAACATGAATTACGTTCAAGATTTACTACACAGGATAGCATCCGTTTGATGCCATTTTGCAAATGAACTTTTTTTTTGCTTATCAAAAGAAAATCCTCTGCAAACTCACTGGAGATGATGTTTAGTAATTTGCTTTCAAATATTGCGACTAGATTTCCTCTTGTGCCCACAAAAATTACAATATCGAAAAACTTTGTGCATCAAACCAAACTGCTATTATGTATAGCTAAAAATATATTGCACTATATTATTTTTTATGTTTTGCTTATAATAACATAACATGGTCGATATTCATTACTATGGGAGTTATTTGATATGACTTCAAAATAGTTTTCTTTCGATTGGGGTGATTAGATCTCTTCTGAAGCCTGACCAAGTCCTACGACCTCTCAATAGCACATGCTCGACTGAGTTCCTAATAGCATTGAGGGTTGTGTTGTTCAAATTCATTTGGCTTAACATATAGAGGAGCAGCAGGAAAGATACTTTCGGCCTTACCCTTGCAATATTTATTGCATTCGATACACAAAGGTGACTGTAGTCGACAAATCTTTTGGGTCACCATCACAGTTAGAGAAAGTATTTCAGGTCATTCATGAATGGTTCGTTGTCGAGCAAATGAAATTCAGGGACAAGCTCTAACAAGGGTGACAAAGTGTCCATTGCAGAGAAAGGAAATGAACAATATTAGGAGCTCATTGTATGTCTTTAGGATGCTGCGATGTCATTAGAGGTGACATTGAAGGTGATTATGGATGTCACCCTGCTCATCGAAGATTACGATGCAAAAGGCGATGGAAGAGATGACTTTCCAGGGAATGGCATTTTTGAACTCTTATAAACTAGAAAGATTGTCTCTCTTCTTTTTCCAAAAAGGACCCGTACAAGTTTTGAATTTTAATACATCAAGCTAGAGTTAGTTCTCGATGCTACTCTCGTTGCCTAATATCAGAAAGATCACTGATTGCTGGGATATGGAAAGTGTAATTGTTTCCTTTTCTAGATAATATGTACAGGTAATTGTTTAATTTTTCTTGAGAAATGATTGGGTGATAGTTTTTAATCTTCTGTGAGAATAATAGTCTATTCTAAATCATAAAAAATCAAACAACAAATAATTATAAATTGTTTGTTGGACGATCCTCAACGAAGAGGTGAAGGGTTCAAAACGGGGAGGGGAGGCGCTAGGTGTATTAAGTGTGACTCGGGGGGTGGTGGATCCTCCCCTTAAGTGTCACTTGGGGTTTATGACTGCAACAGTTTCCTCCAATACCAAAAAAAAAAAAAAAAAATTATAAATTGTTGTTGGACTTACTTGTTTCAAAATTTATGACTCACAATAAGCTGTTATTTTCATTAGTTTAAAGACCGTTACGCCAACAAAGCTCAAGTTTCTTTCCTTTAATCAAGCTATACATAAGATACATACTTCATTTGTAGCTGGTCTTATGAGGCAATTCTTTTCCCAAAGTAACAAAGAAGAAATGGAAACGGTAATATGGTTGTGGCAAGCTGGCAATGTCGATATCCTCCATTCTTCGTCCATAAATAGTTGAATGATGTTGATGTTGGAGCAATCATAGGCCTCAACTGGATGAATTCATCAGCTAAGCTCTTGCTTTTTTGTTCTTTGCTCTAATTGGCTGTATAAGAGATGTTTGGGACAAGACTAGTGTCGTGTTCTAAAACAATTTACCAGCTGGAACTACTGCAAGAGTTCATTGCAAATCTAAGGATGACGATCTTGAAGTCCATGATATAACGAGCAGGTGGGAATTCTCATTTAAACCCAATTTATTTGGGACTACTTTGTTCTTTTGCGGCTTTGCATGTCCTAGTCAATTTTACTGATTTGATATATATATGCAAATTAGAGATCTTTGCACCAAGTGTATTTGGGAATCTTGTCCGATGGTCCTTTTAGGTCAAATGGAGACACCGGAGAGTTTGATGAATGTTATGAATGGAATGATGCTGCAAAATTAGGGAGGAAACCTCTTATGTGAATCTGTGAATCTATGAAGGAGAGAGATGATGTTGTGAATTAATTTATTACTGTTTAGGTGGATAAGAATCATCTTTTAAATGAATGTGCATATGCATGTGTGTTTCTTCTATTATTCTCATCATTTCTATTTTGATTACCATCTCTTTCTTTTCATGTTTTCTCTTCATATTTTTTAACGCCAGTTGAGTAATGGTTTGGAATCCGCTATTCGATTTTTTTTTCTTTTAAAATAGACTCTTGATTTATTTTTCTTTTCCTTTCTTTTCTTTTTAAAAAAAGAGGTTTTAGCTTATAGAAAACTTTTAAGGGTTTAACTTATAGAAAACTTTTAAGAATTTATAAGTTCCATTTTTATAAGGGGAAGAGACAAAATTCAGTTTGATTTTATTTCTTTTGTGTCGAATGACCCAATTAGCTTTGGCTTGTTTTGTACTTGCCTCAATCTCACTTGATTTTTAATTTTCTCAAACAGAACCGAGTAAAGTTGAAACTGATATTATGATCAATTTTTTGTTGAACTGCATTGTTCTCAAACTCCGCACCTTTTGCAAAGAAAGTCATAAGAGGAAATGAATCAACTTGCAATTTGATTATTCAATGAAGGGCGACTTATATGGAACACCTAGTCGGGGGGGTTTACAAGATAACATAAAGTTTTAAATTTTAATGCTTGAAATTTTGGGATTTTTAATTAATATTGAATCATTCCGCCTAAAATTTATAGAACGAGCAAACCAGTCTTAAAAGTTAAAACAATCAGTAATCTCTGGCACTGATTATCCTAAACAATTTATTATTCTGACAAAATTCTTTTAAATTTATATATAACAAGAATACGTTTTTAACTGCCTGCGAATTACAAAATTCGATGTTTGGTTTTGATATGTTTCAACTTGTTTCTTTTACTAAACTTCATGATGAGTTCAAATCAGATTTTTCATTTATTATCACCATTTAGAAGACCATCGAGCGCTTTTAATTATTTGAATTAAAATTTCATTTTTTTTTCACGACCAGAAATGCAAATGCTAACGGAACAAAACGACTCTTCTTCGCGCCTTGCTTGTTCTTCTTACCGGCCTCTGCTGAAGTCAAAACTGATGCCGATAATGGTGCATTTACAGCGATCTTACCGTATATTTTTCGTTTTGGGGTCCTGTTTTCCTCGTTACATTGCACGTGAGCTGTTCGACGTTGCTCCTGAATGAGGCAATTTGATTTTCTTGGGCCTATTTCTTGAATTTGGAGCAAAGGCATTAGCATCTTGAGATGACCCGTCTTCAATTTGTTGTTAGAAACGTAGCCTAACCTAATGAATGGAGTTTGGCAAGAGAGTTTGGATGCATCGTCATCTTGCTGGTGCGTTCACCTACCTGGAGAAGAAACTCGAGTTTTGGCGAGATTTTACGTAACTGGTCGCAGCTCAGATTCATGACCAGCAAGAATAAGAGGGCGCATGATCTCGAAATCGACGACGAGAAGCATAAAGTGGTGTCTAAGGTGTTGGTTCTGATGGAAATGTTGAAGAAGAAACCTGAGTTGATAATCCTTGTGAGGTTGATGGGTCGATACCGGAAATCTATTAATTTGCCCAAGCCACACAGTACAGTGGATTTTATTCGGAAGTCACCGAAACTGTTTTGAGTCATATAAGGATCAGAAGGGTGTATTGTGGTGTGGAATGACTAAAGAAGGAGAGAGAGATTGATTAGGGAACACTTTGGCATGGCCGCAGAATATGTGACTAGGATGTTGATGATATCGGTCGATAAGCAGTTCCTACTGGACAAAATTGCTCATTTCAGGAGAGAGTTTGGTTTGCCAGCTGATTTAAGGAGCAAGTGGGTACGTGAGTATCCGCGGCACTTCAAAGTGGTTAAATCTCCAGATGAAGTTGATTATCTTGAGCTTGTAGAATGGAATCCTGCTTGGGCTATCACAAAGTTGGAGAAAGCTGTACTGGGGTATCAGAATCTGCCTCTCATACTCCAGGGTTGCTTTCCCTATCTTTCCTTTTGAAGTTTCTTGCAGTTACAAGAAGGTGGATAGATATGGAGGGAAGATCAAGCATTTTTGGAAAAGGTCTTACTTATCTCCTTATGCTGATGCATGTGGCCTTCAAGTTCGATCGAAAGAATTCAATAAGAGGGCCATTGCGGTGATGCATGAGTTACTGAGTTTCACAATGGAAAAGAGGTTGGTAACCAACCACCTCACCCACTTCTAATGAAAATTTGTGATGCCTCAGAAGCTGATGAGACTCCTGTTGAAGCATTTTGGCATTTCTATGTCTCTGAGAAGGAGAAAAGGTTTAGTGTGTTCTTGATAGGAGCTTATGAAAATGCGGAGCTGAATGAGAAATGTCTGCTGGTTATTTTGAAAAAAAGGTCCTAAGCCTTATTGGTTACAGAGGGAGGAAGAAAAAGATAGAAACTTTTATGGACTTATTGGATATGGAAGATAATGATTTTCTAGAAGGAAGCTCTAAGGATGAAGGCATTGCTATGTAGCTTGACCAAATAGAAGCCATCAGTGAATTGGAGGATATTGCAGCTAGAGACAGATCCTTCAAGGATAGTACATGAAATTGACAGTGAATACAAGCCTCATCAGTCATTTAAAGTCATAAGTTCTTATTTGAGTTGTCAAGATAACTTGATTTCCAGTCTTTTTCTTCACAGGTTCAAAGTTTCGAGTATTTGTACAGATTTAATCAGACAAACTCTGCTTACATCTATTAACCAAGTTAACCAATAGCGGACTGATCCATCTCATTCCTCGTTAGTCCTAAACTAGCCACTGGAACTGAAATCAATGATTCAGAAAGAATGTACGGATAATGCTTTTGGCAACTGTTAGCTTGTCTTGGTGCTAGCAAGGACATCAGAAGCAGTATATGTACGGTGACCGGTTCATTCTCAGTTATTGGTCCAACTTTATTGAGTGCTGCCATACTAATCTGCTATTCTGAAGATGAACTTGCCACCCAACATTTTAATCTCAATTGTTGGGTCAAAGAGATGATTGGGTAGTAGCTATCATGGAGAACATAGCCTCTGCTGCTATGATGATCGACATTCTCTCTCTTGTTGTTGCAAATTAGATGCCGAGCTCATCCTGCAGTAATGCCTTGTTCATCACTGTGCATGGATATTCAGGTCCACAATATCCAAGACTACCTCTTGCAACATACATTCATTGGCTTTCCATCCGATGTTCCATAGGTCTTGTAATTTCTGTTCAAAATCTCTATGAAACTATGACAAGCTCCTGTTTTTAGGTTCTACTAGAGAACTTCCTTTTGTTGGACTTTAGAACCCAACGTCAAACAGTAAATAGTTTTTGTTACTCCTTGTTTATGTTGGGCTGTGTTAAAGGTTGATTCATTTCAGTAGCTTACTATTTCGTTTTGAAGAAAGAAATAGGAGAGCCTCTGAATAGCAAGAATGGTTTTTTAATTTCAATGATAGATGGCTTTCCACAGCTTTTGGTTGTGTGAAAATGACATTACTAATGTGCATTCTTTCTTATACCTCATAGGATGAATTGCGTTCATGATTTGTTACATGGGCTAGCATCTGCTTGATGCCATTGTGCAATAAATTTCTTTTGCTTATCAAAAGAAAATTCTTAGCAAACTCACTGGAGATGATGTCGAGTAATTTGCTTCCATATGTTGCAACTATATTTTTTTCTCATGCTCATAAAAACCGTGTTAGCCAAAACTGTATGTGACAAATCAAACTGCCACCTGTGTAGCTAAATATATTGCATTGCATCATTTTTAGTTTTTGCTTTATAACAAAATCCAATGGTTGATGGATTTCATTTCTTTTGATTGCGGCGATTAGATCTCTTCTTAAGCCTGACAAAGTCCTAAGACCTCTTGATAGCATGCCATGCTCTTCTTAAGACTTAACATTGAATATGAAAATTTAAAGGGAAAGGTCAAGCATCTGTCATAGCTTCAACTAGAGCAACGACATGAGTAATGTACCATGGAGATTGAGCATCAACCCCATTTGGAGCACTATGAAGGTCTTCCAGATATCATTCGATTGAGGAGCATCAATGTTTATCAGTTATAATCACTTTGCTATCATCTTCCGTCACGTGGCAAAAGTATGGCGTGCATTACGGTTCAATTCATAAGATAGTCATATCTACTTGTTTTAAGAAAGGATTGGAGCTTTGCACCCATGTTTTCAAACTTGGGCCAGTCAGAGAACCAATTAGGTTGCTAGTTTGCTATCCAAGAGGTTGGACTACGGGTGAACTGGTGATGATGTCATGAGCAAACAATTATAGGTATGTAATGTTGTTGATTGAACCCATGAATCGTTCGGCCTATGTGGTAAAGTGAAATGCCAGTGATCTGTGGAGTCGAGTGCTCGAGTTCCTCCATGTGCAACACTAGCCAAAAGCCCAGTTCTGTACCCGTTGAGACTCTAAACCCAAGTGGATCCAATTTTGAAAATCAGTATGTTTCACTGGTTTAGCAAGTGAACTGGTGTTCAGACTGGTTCAATTTGATTTTTGCCAAACCATCTGCACATACTTTTTTAGTTTTGGGTGAATAGATCAAAGAGAAAAGTAATGGAATTGGCCAAGAAAAAGAGGGCAAGAGCAATGCTTTATGGCAGAAAATCTAAAGGAAATCAACATTGAGAACTTTATGGTCTTTGAATGGGCCTGACATATAGCCACTGAAATCTTTTTGACATATGGCATCTAAATATAACTTAGGTATATTAGACACTATAATCGTCTAAGTCAACACTTCTTCTTTCTGCATCATCCAATCTATAAGGTGAGTGAACCTAGTTGGCAAAATCATATAACATGGCAATTTATTTAACAAATGCCTCAAATTGAGTCAAATTTGAAAAAAAAAAATGAGGTACTTGATTAAAAAAGAAAAGTTTAGGTACTCGATTAAACTGAAGAAATGTTTGGATAATATCAATGTCATTATCCTCAACTTCTAAAAGAAAGATTTTATTTGTGAAGGCAACTGTGAGGTGGTAAAGTTGGAAATAGTCACCGTAGTGGCAGTGCTAACAACAACAACACAAACATGGCCGTGCTTTGATGGTGCTCTATCTCGCCCCTTTCCTTTTTTATTTTCCTTTTTAACTTTTTGCCATTTCTTCTTTTTAGTTTTTCTCTTTGCTTATTTTATTTTTTTTTTTTGCTTTTGTTGAACTCAAATTTGAAAAGATATAATAGAGATTAATGAATGAAAAAAACCAAAATGTTTAAATTCAAAATGAGTTGGAGGAAAATTATGCTGTTATTAATTTTAAGCAAGACTTGTAATGCATAGAAATTTTATTAGCAATGGCAAGAAAGACATTTTAAGTCTTGATGTTCTTGGCATCTATTAAAGTTTCTTTTCTACCGACAAAAGTTGTGTACCATCAAATGACGTGCAAAAGTCCGAGTCTTTTTTAAATTTATTATAGCTTCTTTCCCATCATCAAAAGACGTGCATCATCAAAAGCTGTGCAAAGTCTGAACCTTCTTGGAATCTATTATAGCTTCTTTCCCAACATCGAAAGACGTGCATGGAAATTTTACTAGCAATGGTCAGGATTGACATATTAAGTCTTGATGTTTTAGCATCTTAAAGAAACCCCATTTCTTCCACTGATAAAAGTTATGTCCACCATCAAATGACGTACAAAAGTTTGAGTCTTTTTGAAATCTATTATAGCTTCTCTCCCATCATCAAAAGATGCAATGACAAGAAAGACGTACAAAGTCTTCCTTGTTGAAATCTATTATAGCTTCTTTCCTATCATCAAAAGGCGTGCAAAGAAAACGATATCTTCTTGGAATCTCTTATAATTTCTTTCCCACCATCATAAGATGTGCAAAGTCTTTGTCTTGTTGGAATTTATTAGTTTCTTTTCCACTCATCACTCTTTCACTTTTGCTTCACTTTCTTTAAAAAAAAAAAAGAAAATGATGTCTTTAGTTAGTGAAAGCCCTTGTCAGAAGATGATATCTTTAGTAGGTGAAAGGCCTGATCTTCTTGGACTTTATGGCTCTCTTCCATTGCTCATCATCACTTTGCTTTGCCATAACTTCTATAGTGGACTGATTCACTCATGGCCATTGGGGAGATCTTTCTCGATTCCTTCTTTCGAGTTCTGTTCGACAAAGTTGAGCCATTGGACCATGTGCAAAGTGATGGAATCAGCATTGCCTTGCTCAATATGTATATCAATAATTTTGTTATATTCTCTCATGTATTTCAATCTTAAATATTTGCATTTGTTCTGTCTTATAAAAAAAAATTTACCAAAAAAAATTCAAACCCTGATATGTTTCTCTCTTTCTACATAAACGTACATGGTTACAATTTCCTCATATTGTATAAATAACTTTTTATGAATTAATAATTTGAATTTTGCAAAATCTTTTGGGTGTTAATCTTTACATGCAACTAGTACGCACTTTTGCTAGTTTTGTTAAATAAAACTATCTTCTAATCCATTTATATCAAAATGATCAATGTTGTTCTTCCATTAATTTAAGTTTAGGGACAATCCAATGACTAAATTAAACATGTGCAAAAAGTTTTTGAATCAAATTGAACAAATTAAAAGTTCAAGAATAACATTGCACATTGGGCTAAAGTTCAAGGATTATATTGCACATTGAGCTGAATTTCAAAGACCATTTGCATCATTTTTTTAAGAAAATATAGCTAACATGTCTGTTAATGTGATATTCAACATTGTTATGACATGTTCCAACCTCTTGAGAGAGCACTCCAACAAAGTGGTAATGAATTCGGCCATCAGTAGGATCTATTGATCATTGTTTCATTGTTTCTGAAAGTTGCTGTATCACTGCAACATCACATTTATTTCGTGAACTGCTCTAGCAAATAAGCGGAAGCAACATCATTACTTGACATATTTGGTATAGCTTCGCTATAAGGAAGATCCTCCTCCATTGGAACAAAAGGTCACAGAATCAGGACAGCATCTGTTATCTTCCTTGTACCATTAGTAATGCGACATTCATTGTTTCTTTCTACCGAGGTAAGGTATAGGAAAAATGTTTCGTCAAAGAGGTCCAGCATCGTTTCTAGCTTCATCTCAAAGGAAAGGTAATGTAAATAGAATGCACATCTACCGCCGAGGAACTTAGCCTTATCTGGTTTGGTTGCTTTCGGTGTGTAGATGAAAAGACTCCTTTCGCAATTCTAATGCAAAAAAGGGCGAAATTATTCCGAATTTCGGGTCTCCTTCCTTACCATCTCCATCTCCATCTCCATCAAGCTTGCGCGCTTCACCTTTGTTTTGTTTTCTTCTTATCTCCTTCTACTAATAATGGCAGACAAGGGGCCCATTCCATTTTCTAAAAGTTGTTCTACCGACATTAAAGCAAAGTGGGTTGATCAACAAAACTGTGTTTGTGGAGCCAAAGGGAAAAAAAGGAAGGCTTGAACTTTGCGGTCGTCGCTTAAAGCTGAGCCCTCGCTGAAATTTCCAATGACAAGTTGATGAAGCTAACTCTTGTTCTAAATAAGATGGAACTAAGCAAAAAGATAGAAAAAATTCAATACGTTCTGGAAATTTTCAATTATTGCTTACGAATTCCTAAAATGAAAGATTTAAAAGTAAATACATGATGATTATATGCCCATGCATAAATGGGTATCAATACATTCATATATATATATATATATGTGTGTACTAATTAACGAGCCCTATTAATTATTTCTTTTTCCTTTTTCCAAAATTTATGAATAAAAAATAGAAAAAGAATTAGTAAGTGAGTAAACATCTTGTTTATGATATCTAAAATATATTTGAATTCGACCCCAATTAATGAGGTCCTTTAATTATGAAATTCAAAATCTATGAAAATTACTAATGTCCCTATCCGTGCTACGCACAGACCTAGACATATGAGTATTGTGCACATATTTTTAGATCACATGTAATTAAAAATAAAGAATTAGCATAAAATGAACTGTTTGTATGGTTAATTGTTTTCAAATGTCACTCAAACCTCATAACTTGGCATGCTTGGACCAAACATAAGTGCCTACATAAAAAATTTAAAATTGACAAATGCACTAATCTAATTTGGTACGTGGAGGCCTCAACTGCCAAGCAATATCGATTTTCTGTTTTTCTTTTTTCACAAAATAAAAAAAATTATTGAATTCGTGAAGTTATTGACTATTAAAAGAGAAGAAAATATATAAAATACTGACCATAATGCCAGTGAAGAGCACCAAAATTAATGGATGACGGAGTATTTCAATACTATGGAAATATTTGTAAAACTTTATGAGTTTACAATTATCATTAACAATTGCGTTGTGTGTGTATATATATATATATATATATATATATATATATATATATATATATATATATAAAATATTTTTGGCTATAATTTGATTTTGCTTTATTTCAGGCATTTGGGATCTGGCTGAATAGGGAAAAAGAAAGACATTCAGAGGAGGCGCTTATTCAATTTTACATGCAAGTGGTTGAAGCAAAAACTCCTTAATAGGAACATCATCAATTTCATTCTACATCTATGGCTTCCAAAAATATTCAAATTTATTGAAATAAAACCAGATCGTGAGGTGCATGAAATTTCTTACCTATGTGCTGGCAATCAAGTGTCTAAAGTTTTTTTTTTTTTTTTTTTTTTTTTCATTCAATTAATTACCTTGACATTTCGAATATGGGTCAACATGAGACCTCCATTGAATCACGAACAAAAAATGTTTGTATGACACCAACGCTATCAAGTAGTTGTTAACTGTTTACGTTGGCCTCCGATATATTCTTTGTGGTATCAATTTTATCTCTTGCGGGTCAGACATGTGATGATAATCTTATTAATATGATGTCCAACCGAAAGAAAATCAAGTAGAAAGAAGAATTTTTTCTTCAATCAAATGTTTGATAATCCACTACAAATGATCATATGATTCAAGAAGAAAATCTAAAGGAATTGACATTGAGAACTTTGTAGTCTCCCAATGTGCTTGACATTTAGCCATTGAAATCTTTTGGTGTGTGAAATTAACAAAACTATCTCCTATTTTCTTTCCCACGAAAGAATGAATAATCTCACAAAAGAAAATTATTAGAGGGAGACCAAGCAATGAATGGAGAAGATGAGTTTGAGGAACAAATACTGTGTAAAGAAAAGTATATTTGAGATTTGAGCCTAGACCAATGATTGTCTAATAAACCCGTTGGGACAATGACATCATAAGTACTTAAATTATACCCCTTTCGCGATCAGTTCCTAAAGTTTTTTCATTCAATCAATTATCTCAATTTTTCACGTGGGTCAACGTGAGGCCTTCATTAATATTGTGGATGGAAAATGTTTACATGACGCTAACGCTATTAAATAGTTGTTAAATGTCCATATTGGTGTCCAATATAGCATCTTGAGGTGTTGCCAAGTCAGTGGAGACATTGGATGCTAAGATTGTCTAAGCCAACACAAACTCTCTCCACATCAAGCAATTCGCAGGGTAAGTGAATCATGTCAATAAAATCATTACCAAGTGGCAATTTTTTAATGGATGCCTCAAATTGAGACAAATTTGAAAAAAGAAAAAAATATTAGAAATTAATCCAGACATAACGCATGGAAGTTTTACTAGTAATGGAAAAAAGGGACGTTCTCATGGGGATAGGTAAGGAGGGATGACAAAAGTGAACCAACAAACTTCAATTTGCGTCCGGGAAAGTCTTGGTGAAATCTATTAAAGTTTCTTTCCCGTTAACTCTTTTCACTTTTGCTTTACTTTCCAGACAAAAAGCACACGGCATCCAGTAAAGTCTGGGATAGTGGGATGTTCTCCGAATATCATGAAAGGAGCACTTGTGGACAAAAAGTACTGATGTGCATCTGAAAGGCACCCAAAATTGAATGATTGCCAGAGTGCTGTAGCCTTATCCCAGATAGCATCATTACTTTAATACTTTTGACATATGGACATGACTATACGAAAAATCATTCAAAAATGCATAAATCTATTGTACATCCATTGATTCAACCCTAAACTTTTCTAAACCTTTAGAGGATTTGGTTGGAAATTGCTTAATTGGCGGTCAGCCATGTTAAAACTAAATTGGTTAAATTAAAAAATTTAAGATTAAATTGACCGATATATAATAGGTTTATAAATTTTTGGACAATTATCTCCTGGCTTTACAACTATCGTTAATGATCGACTTGTAGTAATCCATGATGAAGAAAATCAGGGAATATTTTTTGGCTCAAAAAAATGTACAAACTATTATTTACAAAAAAGACTAGTTAGGCAAGTTAGCTTTAATTGGTAGAACTCGACAGATAAATAAGGAACATATAAATGTGCCAATTTCTTCAATTGAATAAAAGAAACTTAGTAAAGTTTTAAATTTTGTGTGCCCGAACGATTGCATGTGATAATAATATTATAGATTAACATAATGTCCATCCGACAGAAAATCAAGTACATAGAAAGAATCTATATTCAATCAAATGTTTGATAATCCACAAAAATATTTCGATGTCATTATCCTCAACTTCTAAACCATGCTAAGAAAAACATCTCAAGAAAAATGTTATCTATGGAGGCCACTATAAGGAGGCGAAGTTGGAAATAGTCATGGTAGTGGCAGTGCTAATGGCAACAACACGGCCATGGCCATGCTTCAATGGTGCTCTATCTTGCCCCTTTCCTTCTTTATTTCCTTTTTTAACATTTTTGCTGTTTCTTCTTGTCAGTTTTTCTCTGCTTTCTTCTTTTCTTTTGTTGAACTCAAATTTGAAAAGATATACTAGAGATTAATGAATGAAAAAAATCCCAAAATGATTAAATCCGAAAAGAGTTGAAGGAAAATTATGGTATTGTTAATTTTAAGCAAGTTTTGTAATACCTAGAAATTCTACTAGTAATGGTAAGAAAGTCATACAAAGTCTTGATCTTCCTGGCATCAAAGTCTTGTCCCAAATCTTGGTTTGGCATCTATTAAAGTTTCTTTCCCATTATGTGCACAAAAAAAGTGCAAAGTCTTGGTCTATTAGTTTCTTTCCTAAAACTTTCCATTAAAGTTTCTTTAGTTTCTCTGAAAATGATATTTTTATCAAAAGACGTGCTCCCCAAAGTCTTGGTCTTCCTATGAATCTATTAATTTTCTTTCACCACCATCACTCTTTCACTTTTGACTTCACTTTCCACAAGAAAATGGAAGATGGATATCTTTAGTAGGTGAAAGTTATGTCCCCTTATTTGTTCACGCTTGTGATGGAGCAAATGATATTTTTTAGTAGGTGAAAGTCCTAATCTTTCCAAGAAGGTACATTGCCTGTGCGATACCTCAGGGTTCCCATAATCTCTTCTAGACTTCGGAAAGTTCATTGTATTGCTATAATTGATCGGATCACTGCTAGGGCTCAATCTTGGGCTCAAAGATTTCTATCATATGCTGGAAGATTGCAGCTCATCAGGTCAATCTTCGATTCCATTCAATCATATTGGTCGAGTGTCATTACCTTACCGGCGTCGGTTCTGATTAGTATTGAAACAATCTCGAGACAATTCTTATGAAAAGGATCCGCACTTGGTAAAGGTGGGGTTAAGGTTGCGTGGGAAGATATATGCCTCCCAAAAAATGAAGGTGGGCTTGGCATAAGAAATTTGAAAGACTGCAATAAAGCGGCCATGCTTAAGTACATATGGATCCTTTTCATCGACAAAGAATCGTTGTGGTGTTGATGGATCCACTCTAATTTCTTAAAAAAGGACAATTTCTGGATCGTCTCAACACCTTCTACGTGTTCTTGGGGCTAGAAAAAAAATTGCAATTAAGAACAGAGTTTAGGTCTTGCTTCGCTTGGAAGATTGGTAATGGATTTTCGGTTTCTTTATGGCATGATCAATGGCTCGCTGATGGCCCCCTTGATCTTTTATTTCCGACATCCATAATTGAATTGTCGGGTCTCCTTAAGCATGCTGTTGTTGCAGATTTATTCTCCCCCCTCGGTCATGCATTTAAGAGTTCACTTGAGAGCTGTGGTTTCTCTCTCCCGGATTAGACTGATGCACCGGATTGTTTCACCTGGAATCATCACTCATCCGGATCCTTTTTTGTTGCCTCTGCATGGGATTTCATTAGAACAAAGAAGGAAAGAGTTTCTTGGGACTCCTTTATTTGGAACTCTGATATTTTCCCTAGAAATCAATTTAACTTGTGGTTGATTACCAAGAACAGATTACCCACCCAGGAATTCCTAATCCATTCTGGCATAATCGTCTTGGGTACTTGCGCATACTGTAATGCTACTCTGGACTCTATTGATCACTTGTTCTTCAACTGTCGTATCTCGGCCATGCTTGCTTATTTTTGGGCGACGAGATGCAATTTACCTTGGAAATCGAGGTCATGGATGGACAACCTTGCCTGGGCGATCAGGTTGCTCTCCGGTAAGGATTTCTACCATCGGATTGCGCGGTTCTCTTTCGGTGGCCTTTGTTATTTGATTTGGAAGAAAAGGAATGATATTATTTTCTGAGGGGAAGCAGTGTTTGTCCCTACTTTGAAGAACCACCTTATGAGGATAGTCAAAGATAAAGTGACTACATTCACAAGTGTTCCGGACACTCCGAGAAATAGGCATCTCCAAAGAAGCTGGGATCTTGATCCCTCCATCTTTACGGATCGTCTCGGGCGTTAGTCTCCTCGCTTCTTCTCTCCTTCTGCTACAAGCTTCATTATCTCTTCGTTTCTTCGTTTTCGAATGGTTGGCGGAGGTCTGGTGGTTGTGCTTTTTTTGTGTTGTAATTGTGGTTCTTCTCCTTTTGGTCTGCTTGCCTTTGGCTTTTGTCACGGCTCCCTTCCACTCTTCGGTCTTCCTTAGAGTGTAAGCCTTTGGCGCCGTCTTTTGTATTTTGTCCAAAGCTAATATTATTCTTTACCTTTACCAAAAAAAAAAAAAGTCCTAATCTTCGACTTTATGATTCTCTCTCCATTTGCTCGTCATCACTTTGCTTCGCCATAACTTCTACAGTGGACGATTTGCTCTTGGCCATTAAAGAGATCTTTCTTGGTTCCTTTTTTAAGGTTCTATTCAACAAAATTGAGTTCTCTAGCGTTGGACTATGTGTAAAGTGATGGAATTGGCATCACCTTGCTTAGTATGTATATCAATAATTTTGTTATATTCTCTCATGTAATTCGATCTTAAATATTTAATTTTCTTTTGTCTTCTAAAGAATTTTACCAAAAAAATTCAAATCTTGATATGTTTCTCTCTTTCCATGTAAATGTACATGGATACAATTTCCTCATATCATATAGATAACTTTTTATGAATTAATAATTTGAATTTTGCAAAATCTTTTGGATGTTAATCTTTAAATGCAACTAGTATGCACTTTTGCTAGTTTTATTAAATAAACTATCTTCTAATTCATTTATATGAAAATGGTCAATGCCGTTCTTCCAATAGTTCAAGTTTAGGGACAATCCAATGATTAAATTAAACATGTGCAAAAAATTTAGGGACTAAATTGAATAAATTAAAAGTTTAAAGATGGCATTGCACATTGAGTTAAAGTTTGGAAATTACATTGCACATTAGGCTAAATTTCACGCATCAATTTTTCAAGAAAATATAACAAAAATGTCTAGTAATATGACATTCAACATTGTTATGACATCTTCCACCTCTTGAGGGAGCACTCGAAGAAAGTGGTAATGACTTTGGATTCGGCCATCAGAAGATTGAATGAACAGCTTGGGATCTGCTAATCATTGTTGCTGAAAATTGCCGTATCACTGCAACATGACATTTGTTTTGTGAACTGCTCTAGCAAATAAGCAGAAGCAACATCATCACTTACATATTCGGTATAGCTTCGCTCTGAGGAAGATCCTCCTCCATTGGAACAAAAGCTCACAGAATCAGGACAGCATCTGTTATCTTCCTCGTACCATTAGTAATGCGACATTCGTTGTTTCTTTCTACCGAGGTAAGGTACAGGAAATATGTTTCGCCAAGAGGTCCAGCATCGTCTCTTGCTTCACCTCAAAGGAAAGGTAATGTAAATACAATGCTGGCTCGGAAGCATCTGCCGCCCAGGAATTTTAGCCTTCTTATCTGGATGGGTTGCCTTTGGTGTGTAGATGGAAAGACTCCTTTCGCAATTCTAATGCAAAAAGGGCGAAATTATTCCAAATTTTGGGTCCCCTTCCTCACCATCTCCATCAAGCTTGCACGCTTCACCTTTATTTTGTTTCGTCCTATCTTCTTCTACCAATAATGGCAGACAAGTGGCCTTTCTTTTTCTAAATGTTTTAAAGTTGTTCTAGCGACACTAAAGCAAGATGGGTTGATCGACAAAACTGCGTCTATGAAGTCAAAGGGAAAAAGAAGGGCTTGAACTTTGCGGTCGGCACTTGTGCTGCTAAAGTTGAGCCCCTCGCTGAAATTTCCAGTGACGAGCTTGAACGTTGTGAAATGCCCGCCATTGATGAAGCTAACTTTTGCTTTAAATGAGATGGAACTAAGCGAAAAATAGAAAAAAAATTCAATAAGTTCTGGAAAATTTCAATTATTGCTCGTGAAGTTTTAAAATGAAAGATTTAATTTTAAAAGTACATACACGATGATTATAAGCCCATGCATACATGGGTATCAATACAAATATATATAACGAGCCCTATTAATTATTTCTTTTTCCTTTTACTAAATTTAAGAATAAAAAATAGAAACACAATTAGTGAGTAAACATCTTGTTTATGAAATCTTAAGTATATTTGAATTTGACCCCGATTAATGAGGTCCTTTAATTATGAAATTCAAATTCTGGGATAATTACTCATGTCCATATATCTGTGCTTCGCATAGGCCTAGAAATATGAGTATTGCGCACATATATACAGATTACATATAATTAAAAATAAGGAATTAGCATAAAATGAACTGTTTCTATGGTTGATTGTTTTCAAATGTCACTCAAACCTCATGATCTGCCACGATTGAACCAAATATAACTGCCTGCATAAGAAAAATAAAATTGACAAATGCACTAATCTAATTTGGTACATGGAGGCCTCAACTACAAGCAATATCGATTTTCTGTTTTCCTTTTTTCACAAAACAAAAAATTATTGTATCCGTGAAGTTATTGACTATTAAAAAAGAAGAAAACATATACGATACTGACCATAATGCCAGTGAAGAGCACCAAAATTAAACGGATGGTAGAGCATTTTAATACTGTTGACATATGTGTATAACTTTACAATTATAATTAACAATTGCCTTGTATATAAAATAAAAATTGTCTATAATTTGATTTTTGCCTTAATCATTGGGGATCTGGCTGAAGAAGGAAAAGAGAAAGACATTCAAGAGGAGGCGCTTATTTGATTTTAGATGCAACTAGTTCGAACAAAAACTCCATAAAAGAAACATCATCAATTTCATTCTATATCTGTGGCAAAAATATTCAATTGACTGAAATAAAACCATATCGTGAGGTGCATGAAATTTCTTACCTATGAACTCTCAATCAAGTATCTAAAGTTTTTTCATTCAATCTATTACCTCAACATTTCAAATGTGGATCAACGTGAGACCTCCACTGAATCGCAAACAAAAAAATGTCTATATGACATAAATGCTATTAAGTAGCCGTTAACTGTTTACATTGGCGTCCAATATATTCTTTCTGGTATCAATTTTGTGTCTTGTAGGTCAGATCAACCATTCCAGAGGATATCAATTAGTCTCTCAGAGAATTGGAACAAATTCTTTACAAAGAAATGTTGTTTAGGGAAATTAGTTGCAATAGGTAAAGAAATCATAGTAAGGTTTTAAATTATATGTGCCTGCACAGTTACATGTGATGATAATATTATTAATATGATGTCCAACCGAAAGAAAATCAAGTATAAAGAAGTTTTTTCTTCAATCAAATGTTTGATAATCCACAAAAAAATGATCGAATGATTCCAAGAAGAAAATCTAAAGGAAATCGACATTGAGAACATTGTAGTCTTTCAATGTGCTTGACATTTAGCCATGGAAATCTTTTGGCGCGGGAAATTAGCAAAACTATCTCCTGTTTTCTTTTACATGGAAGAATGAAAAATCTTACAAAAGAAAACTATTAAAGAGAGACCGAGTAACAAACCAAGAGGATGAGTTTGTAGAATAGATATCACGTAAACAAAAGTATGTTTGAGATTTGAGCCTAGACCAATGATTGTATAATAAACTCGTCGGGACAATGACATCACAAGTACTTCAATTATTATCCTTTCACAATCAAGTACCTAAAGTTTTTTCGTTCAATCAATTATCTGATTTTTTCATATAGGTCAACGTGAGGCCTTCGTTAATATTGTGGATGGAAAATTTTAACATGACACTCACGCTGTTAAATAGTTGTTAAATGTCCATATTGGTGTCTAATATAGCATCTTGAGATGTTGCCATGTCAGCAGAGATATTGGATGCTAAGATTGTCTAAGCTAATAGAAACTCTCTCTCCACATCACCCAACTTGTAGGGTAAGCAATTCATGTCAAAAAATTCATTACAACGTGGCAATTTTTTAATGGACGCCTCAAATTGAGACAAATTTGGAAAAAGAAAAAATAATAAAGATTAATCCAGACATAACGCATGGAAGTTCTACTAGCAATGGAAAAAAGAGACGTTCTGATGGGGATGCATGAGGAGGGATGTGAAAAGCCAAGCAGCAAACTTCAATATGTGTCCTGCAAAGTCTTGGTCTTCCTGGAATTTATTGAAGTTTGTTTCCCATTACCTCTTTTTCTCTTTCGCTTCACTTTCCAGACAAAAAAGCACATGGTGTCCGTGAAGTCTTTGGATAGATTCTCTGAATATTACCAAATAAGCACTTGTGGATAAACAGTATTTTATTTTGATTACTCTGACCGAAGAAAGCATCATTAATACCTCAATACAAGCACCCAAAATTAAATGGATGACAGTGCCATAGCCTTGTCCGAAGAAAGCATCATTAATACCTCAATTCTTTTGATATATGTAAATGACTTTACAAAAACTTATCCAAAAAATCCATAAATATATTATATGGCGGCTAATTCAATTTTAAAATTTGATATGCTACCATGTCAACCGAGATATATTAGATGATAATATTGTCTAAGTCAACCCACTTTCTCTCTTCTTATTACTCAATCTATAGGGTAAGGAGCCACATCAATTATTATGTTTAACTTTTACTTAGTAAGTGAGTCATGTCAACAAAATTACATAACATGGCAATTTATTTAACCGATGCCTCAAATTGCGTCAAATTTGAAAAATTGAGGTTCTTGATTGAAAAAAAAAAAGATTTTAGGTACTCGATCATAAGCTAAACAAGAGGTCAGGTATGTTTGATATCATTATTCTTAACTCTTAAACAGCTTTAAGAATAACATCATTCTTGCTTCTTCTTCTTTTTTTTCTCCCTTTCTTAAGTTCTTGTTTTTTTCTATACATTTTTTTCTTTGCTTTTTTTTTCTTTCTTTATTGAACATAAATTTGAAAAGATACATGAAAATCTAGACATTATTCTAATAGACAAGTGCAAAAGAGATTACTGAATGCAAAATCACAGTACGATTAAGCACAAAAAGAAGAGTTTGATGAAAATTTTAGTAAAAGTCCTTTTAAAGCATGGCCTATAACGCATGGGGAAATTCTCCTAGTAATGGAAAAACAAAGGCATTCACATAGGGATGGAAGAGAGGGACGTGAAAAGTGAAGCAACAATGCCAATTTTCATCTTGCAAAGTCTCTGTCTTTTTTCAATTGCTCTCTTCCGCTTCTACTTCACTTTCTGGACAAAAAAGTAAATGACGTCCAGTGAAGATCTTGTTCTTCCTGAGTTTATGGTTTATCTACATAAATAGAGCACGTGTGGACAGAAAGCATCCTTGAAAGTCTTGGTCATCACTTTGTTTCACCATAACCCTTGGTTGTTCTCTACATGGACTGATTGAGCCATGACCTTTGGAGAGATCTTTTTGGGTTTCTTCTTAGCTTCCATCTTGTACTAATTTATAGTATGGTTAATTTTAAGCAAGACATGTAACGAGTGATAATTTTACTAGTAATGGAAATAGAGATATTCACGTAGGGATTGAAATAGAGGGACATGAAAAGTGAAGTAATGAAGCCAATTTGCTTCCTTCCAATAAAGTATCGGTTTTCCTGATGAAAAGTACTTCATGAGTTATCATGACTAGCAATTTGAGTTAGATCGAAGGGACTATATTTTGATGTACATTGTGTCCTTGAGTCAGAAGAATCAATTGTTCTCCTTTTTGTCCAGATTAAGACTATTGGTTGTCGTTTGAAAGAGAGAACCTTTTCTTGTGGCCATTCAAAGTAGAAGAAAGAGGTGATATTTCTTCACAATATTTCTTCACATGGCTAACTTAGAGGATACGGATATCTTTGTAAAAAATTTATAAATTACAAATGTTTTGTTGATTTCTTTTTTTTTTTTTTTTTTAAGTATAGGATTTTACTTTGCAACTATAGTGCTAAAAATTTGCGGCAACATGGGCGGCAATGATCTGTTGAAGGGTGCTGAAGTAGTTGTTGATGATTGTGAATTGCTTGATAGGAGAATTGTGGTCCTTTGAACATAAAAAAGTTAGCTCAAAGCAATTTGCTTGATTGATTAGTTGGTGATTTGTGAATCGTTTACTATTTCTAGAGTAAAATTAAAAAAAATAAAATTGCTTCATGGATTTGTTGGTGTACCCAACCCTCTTCTTGTTTAGCCCAACGCACATGTATCCGTTCTCCTTATCGAATAGTCAAAGTCAATTGTCTTTGATTGCAATTGTATAACAGAAAGTAAGATGCCATTGTTAGGTGGATCATCAACATATATTTCAAGCGGTGCAAGTTGCACAAAGATACTTATTTGTTAGTTGTATTAATTGTGGTCAGCTTCATTCATTGCTAGATAAGAAAAAGGGTCGGGCATCACCCTTATGAACAGGAAAATCATGCAAAGGACCACGATTCTCTTATCAAGTGGTTCTTGAGATCATTGCTGCCTGTCTTGCTATGAATCTTTAGCACTATAAATACCATGTAAAAGCCTACAGTGATCACATATTCACCAATAACGCATCAAACGAAGACATTGAAATTATAAGGTTACTAAGAATGCACGGATGACCAAAAAAAAGAAAAGCCTTGGTCTTGGTCTTTGTTTAATGTTTTTGGTAGGTGAATAACTTGGTCTTCCTGGACTAAATAGTTTTTTTCTCTCCATTAACTCACTTCAGCTTTACAAAAGAGAGAACTAAGCAAAAAAAAAAGGAAAAATTCGTTAAGTTGTGAATAAATACAACTGTCGCTCAAGAGTTCCTAAGTTGAAAGATTCAATTTGAAAAATACATACACTGATCATAAGCCAATGCGTAGCATCGGTACTCTACAAGTATGTACGTACGTATGTGTGTGTATATATATATAAAGTTGGTCAGTCCTCCTTGATGAGCCCCATCAATTATTTACTTTCCCCTTCCTAAAAGTTATTAATTTAAAAACAAACAGATGATTTAATCTAAAATCTATTTAGATATGAATTCAATTAATGAGGTCAGTTAATTATGAAATATGAAATTATATTAGATTACTAATGTTCATACACGTGCTACGCACAAACGAAGACATTTCGCTCATATTTTCAGATTACATGTAATTAAAAATTAGGAATTAGAATAAAATGAACTGTTTCTGTGGTTGACATGTAGCCCTTGAAATATTTTGGCGCGTGAAATTAACAAAAATATCTCCTGTTTTCTTTCACAAGGAGAATGAATAATCTTTCAAAAAAAAATTATTAAAGGGAGACCAAGCAATGAATTGAGAAGATAAAATTGTAGAACAAATATAGCGTAAACAAAAGTATGTGAGATTTGAACCTAGAGCAATGACTGTGTGATAAACCCTTTGGGACAATGACGTCATGAGTATTTGAACTATTGTCCCTTTGGCAATAAAGTACCTGAACTTTTTATTGTTCAATCAATTACCTCAATTTTTCAAATGTGGAACAATGTGAGATCTTTGTTAAAATTACAGATTGAAAAGGTTGACACAGTGACTAGTGTTGTTAATTAGCTGTTAAATGTCCATATTGACGTCCGCTGTGATATATTGAGATGTTGTCATGTCAACAAAAGCAATCGAAGCTAAGATTATCTAAGCCAACACACGCTTTTTCTCCTCTCACCCAACTTACAGGGTAAACGAATCATGTCAACAAAATCGTTACAGCATAGCAATATATTTGACGGACACCTCAAATTGAACAAAATTTGAAGAAAAATACAGAGATTAATCCTGATCTAACGCATAAAAGTGTTACTAGTAATGATAACCAAGACATTCACATGGTCCAAGTCCTGGTCTTCCCGAAATCTATTAATGTTTCTGTCCCGTTAGCTCTTTTCCACTTTTGCTTCACCCTCCAGACAAAAAAAGCACATGGTGTCCATTAAAGTCTGATGATGTTCTCTGAATATTACGAAACAAGCACTTGTGGACAAAAAGTACTTCATTTTCATTCCTCAGCCACTGCTGTGCATGTGAAGAGCGCCCAAAATTGAACGGATGACAGAGTGCTCTGTCAAAAAGACAGAGTGCTCTAGACAAAGAAGGCATATTATATCCAGTAAAGTCGCTGGTGATATTCCTTATGTGAAACGAGCACTTATAGACAAAAGCATTTTACTTTGATTTATCTAACCTTTGATATGCATCCTTGAAAGTCTTGATCTTCCTCGACTTCAAAGTTTTCTTTCTCCATTAGCTCACTCTCACTTTGCTTCCTCACAACCCTTGTTATTCTCTACAAACTATAGTGCCTAATTTCACCATGGCCATTGGAGAGATCTTTCTGGGCTCCTTCTTTCAGGTCCTGCTCGACAAGTTGGCTTCTATGGGATTGGAATATGCGCAACAGGAAGGAATCAACACCACCTTGCTCCAATGTAAGGTGATGCTAGAAACAATCAATGCAGTGCTTGATGATGCAGAGGACAAGCAACTCAACGGTGACCGTCTAGTGAAGCTATGGCTAGATGATGTTAGGGACTTGGCCTATGACTTGGAAGACTTTCTCGATGAGTTTGAAACCACTCAAGCCAAGTTGGAGGCAGAATCCAGCACAAGCAGAGGTCAGGTGAAAACGAAGTTCCCTTTCTTTAGCCGACCGCGCTCGCTCATGTTTGAAACTATGTTACAAGAGATCAAAGGCAGGTTTCAAGATATTGTCAACAGGAAGGCTCCCTTAAGCTTGAGAGAAAAGGTTGTGGACAGATCCCACTACACCAACAAAAGGCTCCCTAGCACTTCTCTGCTGGAGCCTCAGTTTTTTGGTAGGGAGAAGGAAGAAGTGGAGACACTCAAACTACTAATTAATGAAGCCAAAAATGCCGATAGCGCATTGACAATAGTCTCCATAATTGGGATGGGTGGTGTTGGAAAGACGGCCTTGGCTCAACGGTTGTATAATGATGCCAAAGTGAGTAATTGTTTCGAGAGGAAAGCATGGGTATGTGTTTCAGATGTTTTTGATGTTCTCGACATAACAAAGACTATTTTGCAATCGGTCACCCGAGAGCCCTGCAAGGACAAAGATCTTAACGAGCTTCAAATAGAGTTGAAGGATCATCTATCTGGAAAGAAGTTTCTTGTGGTCTTAGATGATGTCTGGAATGAGAAGTACGGAGAATGGACTTCCCTCTTAAAGCCATTTGAAGCGGGGACTAAGGGAAGCAAGATCATCATCACGACGCGCAACCATCATGTCGTTTCCATAACAGGAGCTTCGCCATATCCTTTGAGGGAGTTGTCCATTGATAATTGTACCAGCTTATTAGCCTATCATGCTTTGGAAGAAAGAAATTTCGAGATGCGCCCAGATTTGGAAATAGTAGGCAAGAAAATAGCTGAAAAATGTAGAGGTTTACCTTTGGCAGCGAAGACATTGGGTGGTCTCCTACGGAATAAAGAGAATCTCGACGAATGGGAAGCTATCTTAAATAACAATATATGGGATGCGGCACCGGGAGAAAATGATGAGATTCTTCCAGCGTTGAAATTGAGTTATGTCCATCTCCCTTCTTATTTGAAGAGATGTTTTGCTTATTGCGCAATGTTTCCAAAGGACTACGAATTTGAGAGGGATGAGCTGGTGCTCTTATGGAGAGCGGAGGGCTTTTTAGATGGACGAAAAGCAAAAGAGAATACCTTGAGATTTGGACGGAAATACTTCGATGAGTTAGTATCTAGATCATTTTTTCAACAATCGAATGTTGACACATCGAAGTTTTTGATGCATGATCTTTTGAATGATCTAGCAAAGTCAATTGCGGGTGTGACATGCTTTACCTTTGGGGAGTCTCAAGTAGTGAGTGATGAAGATGATGCCTCTTTTGAAGAGAAAGCTCGTTATGCATCATGTGTCTCACAATTTGTTACATCAAAAAGCTCGAGAGCATATGCTGCAATGAAGGTACTAAGAAGTTTAATGCTATCGACTATTCAATCTGATCATTATAGAAAAGAAATTTTTATTTCTGGAAAGGTGCTGCACGACTTGCTAACAAACTTGAAGTACTTGCGGGTGTTATCATTATGCCATTGTAACATCTTGGAGGTACCGAATTGTGTATGTGATTTAAAACATCTCCGATATCTCAATCTCTCATACACGGGTATCAAAAGGCTACCCGAGTCAATTGGTGCCTTGAGCAAATTACAAGCTTTGATCTTAAGAGGTTGTGAAATGCTTTCTATGTTGCCTCTAGGCATCACAAAATTGGTCAGGTTACAATTTCTTGACATTCGAGAAACAAGGAGTCTCAAAAAGATGCCATTGGGTATTAATAATTTGAGGAATCTTATTATCTTGCCCAAGTTTGTGGTAGGACTAGAGAAAGGGTCACAATTAAAGGAGTTAAAGAACTTGCCACATCTTCAAGGAGAGTTACTCATATCTGAATTGCAGAAGGTGGAAGAAGTTAGAGATGCAATTGATGCTAATTTGTTTGGAAAGCAAGACCTTAGCGACTTATTCTTACATTGGAATGAAGGTTTTGGAGATTTCCGAAATACAGAGCGCGAAGCACGGGTTCTTCACTCTCTGCGACCTCACACTAATATAAAAAATCTCACTATCTCATACTATGGTGGTGAATCACTCCCATCATGGTTAGGTGATCCATCCTATTCTAAGATAGTGTATTTGTGCTTGCTTGGCTGTCCTCGTGTTAGTTGGCTACCATCACTTGGACAGCTCCCTTCACTCAAAGAATTATCTCTTGAAGGTCTAAGTGCAGTACACATGATAGGCTTAGAATTTTACGGAACTAAAAGCCCTTTTCCATCCTTAACAATTTTGAAGTTTGAACGGATGTCGGCATGGAAAGATTGGTCTTATTATGCCGGAGGTCGAGAAGAAAAAGTACCATTCCCCTGTCTTCAGCATCTTGTTGTCCAAAGATGTCCGAAGTTGACGGGGACATTGCCTCATCGATTAGATCATCTCATAAAGCTAGAAATTTGTTCATGCTCACATTTGAATGACTCAACCAATAAGGTTCATCTTCCATCTCTCTGTGAGTTACACATTAATGATTGTAACAAGGAGATCTTAAAGTGTTTGGACAACCTAACTTCTTTAACCATTCTCAAAATCAGGAATCTTGCGGAGTTTGTTTGCTTTGATAATGGATTTATGAGCTACTTGGTCAAGCTAAAGAAGCTTCATATAAGTAGCTGTTACAAGCTAACATACCTATGGCCAGATGGAGATGGAATGCGAAATCTTTCTTGCCTCCAGAGTGTAGTCATTGAATATTGTCCTCGACTCAAATCTTTTATGGAGGGAGAAGGAGAGATTGAGCTGCCATGCAACCTTGAAAGGATGGACTTGGGGGGTTGCACGAGTTTAGAAAGGCTTCCAAGCAAGATGCACACACTTAAACGTTTGAGCATTTGGGGTTGTCCAAAAATCATGGGACTAACCATTCCTCCAAATGATTCGAGCAGCAATAACTCGATGTTGCAGCTTGAATATCTGTGGATTAGCGGTTGTGATTCTTGGATATCTTTTCCATTTGCTAAGGATAGACTTGCTACTCTTAAGACACTTCATATCACGAATTGTAAGGGAGTAGAGTCTCTAGCAGAGATCACCACAGTAGACTCGCTAGAATCTCTAGATTTTTTCGATTGTATGAATTTGAGAAGCCTACCACAGTGCCTTCGCACGCTCGTCCATCTCACTCATTTATCTATACATGATTGTCCAGCACTAGAGATGGAGGACTTGCCTCCCCTTCCCCTCACCTTGTCGCATCTTTCACTTTTTAGGTGTCCGAAGATAAAGTCTATTGCCAGCTCTAACATTGATAGTTGCAACAATCTCACTTATTTGGAAATAATGGAGTGTCCAGCATTGGAGATGGAGGACTTCCCTCCCCTTCCAGTCACCCTATTGTGCCTTCGACTTGAGTCTTGTCCGAAGATAAAGTCATTGGAGTGGCATCGTCTTACGTCCCTTCAGGAGCTACAAATTTGGGATTGTGAAAATATCGAATGCTTCCCCGAAGGAGGCTTGCCTCCAAATTTGCGATCGTTTCATATTATGGGGTGCAAGGATATGAAGCAGCCAGTGAGAGAATGGGGCTTGCCCATGCTCACTTCCCTCGAGAGACTGGTAATGGAGGGAAGCAGCATGGGAGGGGACGGAGACAAGGAGTGCTTTCCTTCGGAGGAAGACGACGAGGATTCCTGGAGTCTTCTCTTCCCTTCCTCTCTTACCTCTCTTTACATTTACGGTATGAGGAACGTGGAAAGACTATCAAGCAGTCTTCGTCACCATCTCTCCTCTCTCCAAAAGTTAATAATTGAAGATTGCCCGAAGTTGAGGGACTTGCCAGAGGATGGCCTCCCTCCCTCCCTCCAACAATTGCACATAAGGGATTGCAAGAATCTGAAAGATCGATGCTCAAAACACACCGGCGACTATTGGCCCCTCATCCAAGAGATCCCTCTCATCCTCATTGATGGCTTTTTGCTCCAGTGAGTTTTCTAGGGTTCGGGTAAGTTTATGATTTTGAAAGCATCGATTTCCAATTCTGCTTCCTCAACTCGATGCTCCATACAAATCGATACTTTCCACGAAGAAGCTCTGCATAAATTTCCGGAAATCCGAGAAATCCCTGACATCCGCATCGATTGGGTTCTCACATCCGATGAAGTGAATCCGACCCACTTTTGCCTTCATTTGCTAACTGCCGCGATCCATCCCTTCGATCTACGGTCGGATTTCTAAGGGTTCGGGTAAGTCCTTTCGTCTTGAATGCATCGCTTTCGTGTTTCTGTTCTTCAGTTTGATGCTTAATTACGAAGTAATTTCTTCCAATGCGCGCAAACGTTTGCTTCTCGTGTTGAAGTACGACTGAAATTTAGAGCCAAAAAATTGATAATTGGCTTCTTGAATATCCAGCAAGAGCTTCCTTTAGTCTCCGATTGCACTGCTTGCGGAAGTTGATGATGATATTCTTGTATGCCACAGCTGCATCCATGTCCGCTACTGCCTTGGGCCGGATTTTCTCTTTAGCCACCGCAAGGCTCTTTCGAACGGCAAGTAATTCAGCCTCCTCTGCAGGCAACACTCTCCCCTGTTTCAGTTTTGGCCTCAATCCCAACAATTTTTTGTTCATATATGGATGCAAAGTTGGGGTACTTGCCAGAGGATGGCCCTTTCTCTCTCTCCCTTCCTCCAAGAGATCCCTTTCATCAGCATTGATAGCATTCAGATCCAATGAAGTAAAATTGATCATACCCGGGCCATGATAAAAGATTTGTTAACCGCCGCGATTCATTCTTTATTGTACAGTAAGTTTTCTTGGGTTCGGGTGAGTTTCTGGTTTTCAAGGCATCAATTTTAATTCTGCTCCCTCAATTCGATGCGTAATACAAACTGATATTTTAGCCCAAGTCTGTAGCTCACTTTGAAAGCCAGAAAATGAAATTTATTGAATTGTTAATTGACGGGAATTGTGCTACTGTCTTCTCTTCTCGATCAACTCATCCCACATCAAGATTTGACATGTCTCACCCTCTGTGGCAGATTGTTTGCCGTTGTCAATGATATCTACTACTTGTTCCAAGGAGAATGTAGCTTTTCTTAACCAGCAATATGGATGGAACAGAACCACTAATGAGGTCATCATCGTCATAGAAGCTTATAGAACTCTGAGGGATCAGAGGCCTTACCCTGCTGATCAAGTTGTGAGAGATATCAGCAGGAAGTTTGGTTTGGTGCTCTTCGACAGCTCTTCTAAAACCACTTTTGTGGCCTCTATGAGTAATGATAATGTTCATTGGTTTTGTTCTGGGATGTCGCTCTCAATCTCTCCCTCCGCCTGCAATCTATATCTAATCCTTTCTGTTCTCTGAATCATGCAGGATGTTGATGGAAGTGTTGCTTTCTTCTGGGGAAGTGATTCTGGAGGCAATCTTGTTCTCTTGGATGATGCAGAAGTCGTGAAGATGGGCCGTGGGAAATCTTTTGCACCATTCCCTAAAGGTAATTATTTTTTCGGATTGTTAATGCGGCTCCACTGGAGTTTGGTCCATGCATTACAATGTGAAAAGTAAGGATGGATGAGCTCTGCTGATATTAAGCAGAGTTCAGAGGAGAATGTTTTGTTGTGGGGTAATATCATATTGGACAAATTGGTTCCGAACCTAAATTTATAATTTATGGTTAAAATGGTGTTCTCTACCTGTATGCATGTTTCGATTTGTGCTTTTTCACCTTTAATGTTGCTCTTCCAGTGGTTTTCAAGCGCCAAATCATTCACCTTAAAACGTTGCCTTCTTTTCCAACTCAGGATGCTGCTTCACCAGCTCTGGAGGTTCGAGGAGTTATGAGCACCCACCAAATGAGGTGAAGCCAGCTCCTCAATTTGATGCTTGATACAAACTGATTTTCCTCGTTCAGATTTTTCACAAACCAGCCACTGAAGGGGAAAGATTGATATATGTAGAATGAAATGTTCACAAAGCTACGTCTTGCTATATTGATGACATATCTTGAACTCTTCTTGATGCCCAAAAACTGTGCTTATTTTTGCACTTGAGTGACCCACCAAACAAATTGTGAATCAAAATGCACTATGCTCTGCGTGAGAATCATCAAGAATCATAGTGTTCTACAATCATATTCCTCTGCATTTTCAGCATTTGTTTTATGTTCTCTTCCCAACTTCTTTTTTCTTGTGCCCTTAAGCTCATTCACTGTGGTTGTTTTGTAGATACCACTGTGATCTATATTGGAAAAATCTCTTGGAAGGATCGCTTGTGAATGCTGTTGAGGTGGGGCTAATGCTGTCGATGTTAAGTCTCACTTTTTGCAATTTAATAAACAAAGAAAGAAGCATTTACTTTTATTTGGTGCACTGAGATGTTCTAAATTTTCTTCTAGTGAATACGATCTAAATAAGAATAATCTTTTCTAAAATCTAAAAACATTGATTAGTTATGTGGATGCTGTGATATGATTGCCAAGCAAAGGGACACACTTTTTTTTTCAGTGGTTTCCTTTATCATTGAAACCTTCTTTTTGTTGATGATGATCCTTCGTAGTATTAACCAGTCAATCTGGGATAAATTTCTGGGGCACCTCATGGCTCCAACCTTTCAATGCCCAACCAATTCATGACGGCATTGATATTCCATAAATCACCTTCTGCTTGGATCTTGATCTCTGGTGGGTTAGGAACTATTATTAAAAGCTTGTAAAAAAAATTTTAGCCAATTTACTCATGCTTGTTTGGTTGAGATTGAAATGATATGCTACCTGCTTCTGTGATTGTGTTGTCAGCAGTGACCTCTGGGGCAAATCTGTTTAGTTCTTTAAAGTATCAGTCGTGTGCGTTTACTCTGGAATATTACTTTGTCTTACATTATGTTATTTAATTTGAAAATACCTTCTTATGTGGCATTCTTTCTATAGGGAGTTCCGGACCAAAAGTTTCAAGCTCACTTGTGTTTGTTTGGTGTAGCTGGAAATCTTGCACTTTGACGAATGCAAACCTTGTCTGATACATCTCCTCCCTCTATGCTACTGTTGCATATGTAAATTTTTGGTTGAAGCAATTTTCATGTGAGATTGTGAAGCTTTGTTAGAGGTTAGTTAATTTGTGATCTAAATTGCGGCTCACTGTGTACTTTCTCTGAGGCTTTTTGGATGTTATTGCACATATAACATGGTGCTTTGCCCATATAAATAGGTGGTCAGAAAAGCAGTGTTGCATTTGCCAAGATGAATTTCGAGAAACCATACATAGTTTTGTTTGCGAGCCATCCGATCATCTGGTAAGTTATACTCATTTGTCTCCATTTTGCGACTTCGATGACTTTTTCAGTTAGCTTGTAATATTGTTCTTGCACTAATTGAACTTATAGGAATCTGGTCTTTACATTGAAAATACAATGGAACCAATTAGTGATCACAACAGGGAGCCTCTGCCATCTTACATCTAACTTATAATGGAACAGAACCAATCTCATTGTTCCAACTGGCAAAATAATGGGAATTGAACATGTATGCTAGCATGATTAGTGTTTTTGTATTGCAGTAATCTATAATACCAAGTATTTCTGATATCCTATAGGCAACATTGGGTTTTGTACATGATTAATGTGGAAGTTTCTTTGTATGTAAATGTGGACTTTAAGTTCTGCCTTAATGACCTATGACTACTAAAGTTTTATCTTTGTAAATTGCTAGTTTCTTGGCTAAGGATTGATGAGTATGATTCTGTGATTTTTACTATCCCAAACTGCAGGATTTGGATGGGGTTGAGGCGCTCATTCGAGGTCTGGTCTTGTTCCAAGGAAGATGTCTGATGGTGAGATTGATTTTCTTGTCAAAATACTTCAACTTGACCAATGATGGATCGTCTTTACAGCTAATAGCCATCTTTCACCTTGATTTGCAGGTTAGTCACAATGAGCATCCAATATCTGGAAGCGTGGACGAGCTCTGGGTGGTTTCTCAAGGCAAGCTGGCACCTTTCCATGGGAATTTCCAGGATCATAAGAAGATACTTTAGTCCTCGTTGAATCAGGCAAGTTTAGTTTGTCATTAGCCAAGAGTGGTTCAATGGGATCACATCTCATTACCTTACAAAACATAAAATGAGGCTTTGTTACAGAGAGCGAGAAAGGATGAAGAGAGGATTGCTGCTGATATATAGGATGTACTCACGGTAACAGCAGCCCTCGTTTGTCATTTGATTAGGACTCATGGAAGGATGAGTCTTAAATTTTTAACATTGAATATGCAGTATCACTTGCCAATATCTTAAAAAGTTTGTACTTTTGACTCTATGTACAGAATTGCTTTTAGTAACTATATTGTAGGCTATGCCTAGCCAAAAAATACTATATGAAATTCTGTATGTGAATTGGTGGGATAATATCCTTTTAACATGTTCAGGTCGATATTCAAAATAAGAAGCTTTCTTTCTTCCCATAACAGTTATTGTATAGATGGAAGGATAAATTGAAAACGGGGGTTTGAATATGCAAATGAAACAGCTAAATTTTGAACGAACCATGCAGGCCGAAACCCATTTAAAAACTGATTACCTGGTCAAAGAATAAAGTTTATCTTTCTTCTATTCAAATACCCACTCCATCTCTTGATAATGGTAGCTTTAACCAAAAAAAAAAAAATCATGATTTCATTGTTTGGAGAGGCAACGGTTAGATCAAACTGATTTTTGGTGGACTTTATTGTGATATGTTGAAAGGTTCCATATATCAGCCTAAAGGAGATAGTGGAACTCGAGTCTCTAGTTCATTTTGAAAGACAGAAATGAAATTTATTGGATTGGTAATTGATGGAAATTATGGTACTGTCTTCTCTTCTTAATCAGCTCATCCCACATCAAGATTTGACATGCCTTACCCTCTGTGGCAGATTGTTTGCGGTTGTCGATAATATCTTCTGCTTGTTCCAAGGACACATAGACAATGTTGCTCTTCTTAAGCAGCAATATGGATGGAACAAAACTGCTAATGTGGTCGTCATCATCATAGAAGCTTATAGGACTCTGGGGATCGGAGGCCTTACCCTACTGATCAAGTTGTGAGAGACATCAGCAGGAAGCTTGGTTTTGTGCTCTTTGACAGCTCTTCTAAAACCGCTTTTCTGGCCTCTAAGTAATAATAATGTTCATTGGTTTGGTTCTGGGATATCACTCTCAATCTCTCCCTTCACCTGTGATCTATATCTAATCCTTTCTGTTCTCTGAATCATGCAGGATGTTGATGGAAGTGTTCCTTTCTTCTGGGGACTTGATTCTGGAGGCAGTCTTGTTCCAGAACAAAAGTTTCGAGCTCACTCGTGTTTGTTTGGTGTAACTGGAAATCTTGCACTTCGATGAATGCAAACCTTGTCTGATACATCTCCTCCCTCTCTGCTACTGTTGCATATGTAAATTTTTTATTGAAGCAATTTTTGTGTGAGATTGTGAAGCTCTTTTAGAGGTTAGTTAATTTGTAATCTAAATTGCTGTTCACTATGTACTTTCTCTGAGGCTTTTTGAATGTTATTGCACATATAACATGGTTCTTTGCCCATATAAATAGGTGGTAAGAAAAGCAGTGTTGCATTTGCCAAGATAACTTTCGAGAAACCTCACATAGGTTTGCTTGCTAGCCATCCGATCATTTGGCAAGTTTTACTCATTTTTCTCCATTTTTTGACTTCGATGACTTTTTCAGTTAGCTTGTTATATTGTTCTTGCACTATTTGAACTTATAGGAATCTAGTCTTTACATTGAAAATACAATGGAACCAATTAGTGATCACAATAGGCAGCCTCTGCCATCTTACATCTAACTTATAATGGAACAGAACCAATCTAATTGTTCCAACTGGCAAAATATTGAGAATCGAACATGTATGCTAGCATGATCAGTGTTTCTTGTATTGCAGTAATATGAAATACCAAGTAGTTCCAATATCCTATAGGCAGCATTGGGTTTTGCACATAATTAATGTGGAAATTTCTTTGTTTATAAATGTGGACTTTAAGTTCTACTTTAATGACCTATGACTACTGAAGTTTTATCTTTGTAAATTGCTAGTTTCTTGTCTAAGGATTGATGAGTATGATTCTGTGTTTTTTACTATCCCAAACTGCAGGATTTGGATGCAGTTGAGGCACACATTCGAGGGCTGGTCTTGTTCCGAGGAAGGTGTCTGATGGTGAGATTGACTTTTTTTGCCAGAATACTTCAATTTGACCAATGATGGATTGTCTTTACAGCTAATAGCTATCTTTTCACCTTGATTTGCAGGTTAGTCACGATGAGCATCCAATATCTGGAAGTATGGACAAGCTTTGGGTGGTTTCTCAAGGCAAGGTGGTGCCTTTCTGTGGGAATTTCCAGGATCACAATAAGATACTTCAGTCCTCGTCAAATCAGGTGAGTTTAGTTCTTGTCATCAGCCAAGAGTGGTTCAATGGGATCACATAACATTACCTTATAAAACATAAAATGAGGCTTTGTTACATAGAGAAAGCAAAAAAGGATGAAGAGAGGATTGCTGCTGATATACAGGATGTACTCACAGTAACAGCGACCCTCGTTTGTCATTTTGATTGGGGCTCATGGAAGGATGAGTCTTCAGGTTTTAACATTGAATATGCAGTATCTGTTACCAATAGGTTAAAAAGTTGTACTTTTGACTCTAAGTACAGAATTGCTTTTAGTGACTATATTGTAGGAGCCACAAAATACAATGTGAATTTCTGTATGTGAAGTGGTTAGATAATATCCTTTTAACATTTTCAAGTCAATATTCAAAATAAGAAGCTCTCTTTCTTCCCATAACGGTTATTGTATAGATGGAAGGATAAATTGAAAACAGAGGTTTGAATATGTGAATGAAACAGCTAAATTTTGAATGAACTACGTAGGCCGAAAGCCATTTAAAAACCGATTACCTGGTCAAAGAATAAATTTTATCTTTCTTCTATTCAAATTCCCACTCCATCTCTTGATAAAGGTAGCTTTAACCACCAAAAAAGAAAAAATAATCGTGATTTCATTGTTTAGAGAGACAACGGGTAGATCAAACTGATTTTTGTTGGACTTTACTGGTATACCATGAAAGGTTCCGTTTGTCAGCCTAAAGGAGATAGTGGAACTAGAGTCTCTGGCTCATTTTGAAAGCCAGAAAATGAAATTTATTGGATTGTTAATTGATGGAAATTGCCGTACTGTCTTCTCTTCTCAATCAGCTCATCCCACATCGAGATTTGACAGGCCTTACCCTCTGTGCCAGATTGTTTGCAGTTGTTGATGATATCTCCTGCTTGTTCCAAGGACACAGACAATGTTGCTCTTCTTAAGCAGCAATATGGATGGAATAAAACCGCTAATGAGGTCATTATTGTCGTAGAAGCTTATTGAACTCTGAGGGATCGGAGGCCTACCCTGCTGATCAAGTTGTGAGAGACATCAGCAGGAAGTTTGGTTTTGTACTCTTCGACAGCTCTTCTAAAACCCCTTTTCTGGCCTGTGTGAGTAACAATAATGTTCATTGGTTTCATTCTGGGATATCGCTCTCAATCTCTACCACCTGTGATCTATATCTAATCCTTTCTGTTCTCTGAATCATTCAGGATGTTATGGCAGTTTTCCTTCCTTCTGGGGAATTGATTCTGGAGGCAGTCTTGTTCGCTCAGATGATGCAGAAGTCGTGAAGATGGGCTTTGGGAAGTCTTTCGCACCATTCCCTAAAGGTAACTATTTTTTCGGTTTGTTGATGCAGCTCCACTGGAATTTGGTCCATGCATTGCAATGTGAAAAGTAAGGATGGATGAGCTCTGCTGATATTAAGCAGAGTTCAGAGGAGAATGTTTTGTTGGGTAACAGCATTTTGGAAAAATTGGTTTTGAACATAAATTTATAATCTAAGGTTAAAATGGTGTTCTTTACCTGCATGCATGTATTGAAATGTAACTTTTCACCTACAATGTTGCTCTTCCAATGATTTTAGTGCCAAATCGTTCACCTGTCAACATTGCCTTCTTTTCCAACTCAGGATGCTTCTTTACCAGCTCTAAATGTTTGAGGAGTTACGAGCATGCACCGAATGAGGCAAAGCCAGTTCCTAGGGTGAATAGCTCGTGCTGAGTGCAAAGCGCTACATTTTGAAGTGGTGCAGAGACTAAGGAGTCCAGCATGCCTAGAGTTGGGAGTGCTGCGAACTTGTCCTTGCACTGCCGAGTCATATGCATTGTGGCCCTTTTTTGGCCAGGCCATTAGCTATTGAACGGCCTTATGTTGCTTATGACCCAGTCACGCTAATACATTGACAATTTCAGCTCTAATGGTCTGTTGCTCTATGTTGAGAGTTTGAGATGACATTGTTTTTATGCTGCTGTATATGTACTTAGAAAACCAAGCCTTTACAGAACCTGATCATGCTTTGTGCAGTAATATCTTTCTGGCATTTCATTTAGCCGTCATGCAAAGTCTATTCAATGTAATGTTTTCCGCATAGAATCTCTACTAGTAAATCAGACTGGGACGATATTGTCATATGAGAACAAATGTGAACCAATATAACTTGGAGCGTGCTGGTTCTCATATGGAAATCAAGTTTACACAACACCTTGTAAAGGGTCATGTGAACTTTAATAACAGACAATGATAGCATGTTAGATACAAGGCTAAAGCGGTAACCTCACGTGCAATTTTAAAGCTGTCAGAAGGAGCTTGATGCCTGCCAATACAAACTTAACATGAAGATAGAGGTAGCTATCAATACGATTTAACCCAAAAAAAGAAAACACTTGGCCTGGCCATCTTGGTAGGAGAGACCTTTTTAGTCCTCATCAGCTATGCCCCTGTTGTTATCTGAAAAACGTGCGTTTGTCGATCTCACCCTATTGACATATGAGCTCTCGCTAAAATTTCTTACATAAGTAAGTGATGGTTTTGATAGATGTTCAGTCTACATAGCACAGCCTGCACAACTAACCCACTAGTAATGCTTAAAAAAATTCTGGATATCCACTTCTTTTTGTTTGATTACTCTGCACAAAATTTGTATTCAACGTGTTCATGGATCTCCATACACCATCAAGTATACTGTGAGCACCGTGCTTAAATCAGGTCTCCACCTATCTATATGTAGACTCAGGATCGACTTAGCTTCAGCTTTCGGTAGTTTTGGGGCCTTAAACACCTTGCAGACGCGCTGCTCACCTTTGCCATTCCTAAATATCAACCTAATTGTGGCTAAATGAGCCAGAACATCCCCACCCGCAGGTTTCTTTGGGTCGGATATGAATACAGCACCGCCTAGATCATCTACGACTGAAACAAATAAATCAAAGACAAAGTCATCAAAAATCATCTTTTTCCTTAACTCGAGGACTGCAACTACTGCAATGGTGCGATTTGAATGTCGTGTAACATAAACAAAAGCCAGATTGCTCTTGTGTAAGAAAGTTCAACAAAGTTTTTCTAATTATCAAAAGAAAATTATTGCGAACTCAATGGAGATGACGCTGGGTAATTAGCTTTCAAATATTGTGACTAGATTTCTTCTCGGGCTCATAAAAACCATGATATCCACAAACTGTTGACCTTAAACCCATATGCTATTATGCGTAGTTAAAAATATATTGCACTGGATAATTTTATGTTTTTTTTCTTTATGATGAAACACAGTAATTGATAAATTTCATTTTGAAGAAATTTAGGAGAAATTGCTCTAAGTTTTTTTTTTTAATTCTCCAGAGAATGAATATTTACATGAGGCATCTAACCTTTTTATAGCTGCTACACCACCCTAAAACGTAATAAACAAATTCCTAAAAGCTAACAAACAAAATCTGAAAAATCTGGAAACAAAATAACCAGAAAATCTGATTCTGATTTTCAGCACATTTCTTTTGAGGTTATTGGAAATGACAATAAATAATTTTCATTTTGTTACATCTCTTATGAAGTCCTATGACCTTTCAATTACATGCCATGCTCGATTAAGTTCCTAAGAGCATATAAGGCTGTATTATTTGCATTCAATTGGCTTAACATATATAGGAGCAGCAGGAAAGATAATTTCGGCCTTACCCTTGCAATATTTATTGCATTCGATACACCAAGGTGACATTGTAGCTGACAAATCTTTTGGGTCACCATCACAGTTAGAGAAAGTGTCTCATGTCATTCATGAATGGTTCGTCGTCGAGCAAATGACATTTGGGGACAAGCTAGACAAGGGTGACAAAGTGTCCATTGCAGAGAAAGGAAATGAACAAGTGCTTGGGAGCTCATCATATGCCTCTTGCGGTCAATACGATGACTAACATCAAATTGCAGATTAACAAAAAAAAGCACTTCGCCTGCCTTCCTAGTTGGAGAGACTCCTTTAGTTCCTCGCATCGGTGATGCCTCCTGGTGTTATCTGAAAAACATGTGTTTGTCAAGTTCAACATATATGGAATATCTCAGTCTCATCTTATTGACAGATGAGCTCTTCCTAAATTTTTGATAAAATTAAGTGATGGTCTTCATAGATGTGCATCGTCTACATAACAGCACAGCTAAAAATAACACACCGGTCCTACTGAGGAAAATTCTCAATAGCTACTTCTTTTTGTTTAATTCGTCTGGACAAAATTTGTATTCAACATGTTCATGGATCTCCGAGCAACATCAAGTATACAGTGAGTATCATGCTTAAAACAGGTCTCCACCTATCCCTATGTAGACTAAGTATCAACTTTCTCCCAGATTTTGATCTAGACTTCCAGATATTTTACTTGATCTCTGCAGTATGGTCTGAAAAATTTCAACGAAGTATATAACTAGAGGAAGATCTGCAGTATGGCATCATCAATGGTTGGGTATTTTGTTTCCATAGCACAGGCGGCACATGTAAGTATACTACAAGTATACCGCTCAAATTCTGGTCTTCACCTATCCATATATAGACTTAGTATCAACTTTCTCTCCGATTTATATTAGATTTCTAGAAATTTCGTTTAATGTCTGCAGTGTAATCTGATAAATTTCGATAAAGTGTATAGCTAGATGAAGATCCAGAAAAAAAGGGTATAGCTTCAGCTTTAGGTAGGTCTGGGGCTTTGAACACCTTGCAAACCCACTGCTCACCTTTGCCATTCGTAAACATCAACCTAATTGTGGTTGCATGACCCAGAACATGCCCACCTGCATGCTTCTTTGATGCCACTGAAACAAAGAAATCAAAGAAAAAGTCGTCAAAAAAATTATCCTTTTTGCTTAACTCATGGACTGCAGCTACTGTAAGCATCACTAGTTTACACCAAATAGCTGGTTCTTGAGATTTACGAGAACTAGTATGAGCTTAGTGTAGTCACCGAATTGCTATTTTTCAGTGTGCAACCATCAAAGAGCTAAATTGGATAAGATCCTCTAATGGATGCATGACTAGGTGGGAGAAATGAGATGTGATGCAGTACCTTGATTGGTCAAGTACACTGCCACATTAAATTTGTTGGCTATCTTAAGTAAGCGTGAGAGCATTTGTGCCAATTTTCGCTGCAATTGGGAATCTATTAGTGTCAAACCAGATCAGCTGAAAATTTGCAACTCGCATGATTTGATGGTTTCAGAATCGACTTGACGCCCTGCAAGTTCTCCACTTCCATTATATTCCACTCGAAAGAGAGCGATCACTGAATCCACAATCTGAAAGATATTACTTAGCTAAGGTCAACCATCGACACCTTACAAAATGTGTGCAGTTTGATTCTTGAGCACTGTCTTACCACGAACCTAAATGGTTCTTCAGACATTTTGGCAGCCAAACTGAGAAGCAAGTTGTACTGATGCTCAGAAGTAGAGGTACGGGCATAAATGATCTTCAAATTCATGGAAAGACTAGATTACAGCAAGTACATTAGCCAGAAAAGAAGGAAGACTTGCCACCAGTGTAGAAAGCATTGCTTACATTACGTGCGACAGCACTGGGATCCATGCCAAATCTTTCAGCTATTTGTACAATTCGATCATGGCAACTGCAGGTGTACCAAGTTAAGAAAGTGCATATGCACTTACATGGACATAAGCCAAGTATGAAACAAAAGCAGCTTTGTTGAGGTCAAGAAAATGACCAACAGATTATAATAGGATACAAAGTTTTTTCTGTGGCGAGGTATGCTACCTTGCCATTTGCCCCTCCCACGTGAGTTGGCAGCTGGAAAAATTCTTAGGATCGTGGAATCCACAAACCATAAGATATCATTTCATGGAACGGGATCAGCTTTAATGAAGAGTGATGGAAAGAAGGGAAAATAATGTTGTAGGATTTGCATATATAGTTGAGTACTTCAGGCATCCTATTCAACTGATGATCAACCCAAGTCCAAGTCTGACAATGACTAAGGCTTCTGATTGGTTATGACCTAGTACGCTCTCCTTTGAACCCCTATCGATTGTGTGTTCCAGTATGCTGTTGCAGTTTACAAAGATGAGAGTGCCAAACTTCCAGAATCACCTAATAAACACGTTCCAATGCCAAGATTAACCACAGCTTTATTCTTTACTAGAAATTCAATCATTATCTTGCTATTTATGTTGTTCATCTAAGAAACATAACATGAATAGAAGTTAACGACGAAAACCTAACATGCAATTCAGACCAACCTGAGTAGTAACAAACAGGGTATGTGCAAGCTGTGTTTTCCCAGACCTGAAGTGATGTTAGCAGCATGTTCTGAGAAAGCCAACTAACAAAAGCAACTAAAAGTTCATCCAGGGTAACGTTATTGGACTTTGCTTGTCACCAAGATATGCCAAATGCTTCTGTAATTGCCTGAGTTTCAGTACCACCTGTTTAACATTGCAGATCCAGGGAAAATTGTTTTTGTTGAAACGCCTGAAGAATAATATACACAATCTACAAAAGAAAGTCTATTACCGCCTAAAAGCTCATTGAGGGCTTGGCTTCCAGTTGTGATGCAAAGAACCGACTTGCTCTGGAAAAAACAAAGACATTGAAAGTACTTTGTGCTGTGAGATAAGTAGTGTTTAGAGCAAGTGCAGTTCTCTACAGTCGATATGCTAATTTGCAGGCTTTGTTTCAAGGGTCAATGACTCATTCAGGTCTTCCGAACCATTTTTAGCTCGAAATTTGCCGAATTAAGGACTTACTCTGAGCATAGCTTCAATTCCCGCAAGAGAACGAGAATTCTGATGAAAACAAAGAGAAGTTATTGTGAGATGCATATAGAAGTTGCAATTGATTACAGCACCATCTCAGGATAAGAAGAAATTAAGCTCTAACCACTATCTTTTCAGCTGATTCGCATATCTTATCAACTTTTGCTTCAGATAAACCTTTGGTTCTAGTTAAGTGCTACAAAAAAACAAAACAAAGACAGAGGAAATCACCTTAGCCAAATAATACCTCCTCTTAATTTTCGGAACTGAATATCAGATATACCTTCTCTGTATGCATCATCAAGACATTTGCAAGTGTCGATCCCCGCATCCTGTATCTTTTTCCACATCTCCAGCATGGATTCCCTGAGAAATACCTGCAAACGAAAAAATACAACCCACCATCGTGTTTAACTCTATATTTTCTGGTGAATGTAGAATGTCAAGTGTTCCAATAGTGATTGTTGACGAATTTAGCTTAGGAGATTCGTTATTAATCCATCTGTGCCATAAATGCGTGGATAGTAGATGGACCGATGGTGCAATTACTATGTGATGTAACATAACAAAGGCCAAATTGCTCTTGTATGATTTAGAAGACATACGTCAAAGAGGTGAATTAGACGTATCATATTCAAGTAGTAGCGGAAATGACTTCTCGTCATTTAAGGAAAGAAAATTAAACTATCGTATGCACAGAAAATCACACCAAGTTCAAGAGGAAGTCGAATGGAAACTCAGAATCATTCTCGGTAATCACATCACAAAAAGGAAATGAATTGAAATTTGTGGAGCTCATGAACTCACTTGAGAGCTGAAATGAAGGGGTTTCTAGTCTACTGAGTCACAGGCTCCAGCCTTAACATGAACAGCTTTTCCATCATCCTGCATATGCTCTTAGTTGTACATTCCACTTTTTTCTCCTGAAGATTTACCTTCGAATCTTTCACTACGATTTTCTCTTACCCCTGGTACTTTTTGTTCAAAAGAATCAAGAATAGAAGGAATTCCTTTAAATAACATATTCATTCCATCGTCTGACCAACGTAGCTTTCCATCCTTCACCTTGAGCTTCTTGGCAAGCTTCCTTTCCAATTTCAGATCCTCCTCGGCAGATATATCAGCTTTCTGCATTACACGCTCGAGATACTGTTCGATCTTAGTCTTTGATTTTCTCTTCACATTATTCTTCACTGTGCTGCATTTCAGCGAACCAGAATTGTCCTCCAATGAAGACTCAAGCTTAACCATTGCGTTAAACTAAGTTTTCTGGTGAATGTAGAATGTCAGGACAAAAGCATTTCCTAGATCATCACTGACAATCTAGCGTTCCAACAGATATTATTGATGAATTTAGCTTAGGATCTTCGCTATTAATCCAGCTACGTCACGAATACACGGGAAAAAAGACATCCAGTGGATGTCACGTAACATAACGAAGGCTGGAATTGCTCTTGGATGATCAGAAGACAAAAACTAAAAACTATCGTACGCGCAGAAAATCGCGACAAGCTCGAGAGAAAGGCCGAGATGTAAAAACACCATTGGATTCACGGTGATGTTCCAGGAAAATCGAGCTAAACTGAGCAACCGAAACCGAAACCGAAACCGAAATCGAGCTCATCCACTCAGCAGTATTCAGAGTCACTTAACGTCGACATTCAAAGAGATATCCAGTTAATTTGATAACAGAGACCAGAAAATCGCGATGATCAACTTCGGAATCAAACGACGCACCGGAACATCGACGAGAAGACGAAAGCGAAGAGATGAACAGAGAGCAGTTGCCTACGCTCTTGTTTTGCCCCGACTTACGTTCGTCGATCGCTTCGAGCGGGTCTTCTTCGTCGATCGTGAAACTCAAAAGCATCTTCGACGGTGATGGAGTGCGACGATCGGCCATGGAGTTCGGTGCGTCTGCGCAGGAGAAGCGACTTTCAAAATTTTTGTGGATTTTGGAAACGATCGCAAATTGGAGGGAATCTATATATATATTATATATATAAGCGGGAAGCGGGGAGAGAAATTCTTAAAATCTTTTTAAATCCATTCTTAAAGAGGGAGAGAGAAAATTGGGTATGACCTTTTTTATTTTGCACTAAATAATTTAGTTTGCCTTCGTCTCGCTTGGTTTATAATTTTCTCAAATTGGACCACATAAAGTTCTTATTAGAAAAGGAAAATAATTGATTTGCATTGTGGTCAATTATTGGTTTAACTGCACTGTCCTCAAACTCCACACTTATCACTCATCAAATCATGAAAATATTTATCAACAATTAAGCTTATTCAGAATGACATGCCAAGCACTTACTCGTAACTAATTTGGTTATCCTGCACCTAGATCGGCACACATCCTAAAATTTGTAACTAGGTGATTTAGTAAAGAGTGACAAACATGGAGTGCGTTTAATGTCTATAATTTGATTAATATTGAACCATTTTGATTCCAATTTACAAAAATAAGCAAATTAGGCTTAAAAGTTAAAATCATTAGTAATTTGTGTTGTAAAATATCGCGTTGCGAATATATATTAGAGAAAAGATTAAAGAGGAGAAAGCAAGTGAACACCAGAAATAGTAGAGAAAGCCAGATATTTCACTGTATTGTAATTCTATGTGATTGTGTCTTGTACATCAAAACTAAACTCCTATTTATAGGAGAACAATAATGTACTTATCATTAATATCAATGTATTGAATGATACACGTACAGGATAAGGGAGATGAACGGTCATTGTATAGGGAGATGTACTTAGAACATTTGATACAAATGTACCATAATAAATACATTGGATAAGATGAATATAATGAATATTCATTCATGTATTCTATCCATTCATGTATTTCATAACACTCCCCCTTGAATATTCATCATATTCATTTCGAATGTGCATCGAATGATACTGCCTCATTAAAAACTTTAAGTCGGAAAAACCCAGTGGGATAAAAACCGAACAAAAGGGAAAAAGAGTGTAGAGCACAAATGTTATGATATCTCCCTTTTATGGATGCATTAATTGCCTCGTTAAAAACTTTAAGCCGGAAAAATCCTATGGGAAAAAAAACGGACATAAAGAAAAAAAAGAGTGCAATGTATCTATAGTCACTCCTGGGACTAATCATTATTGCATCTTGTGAACTAGCCGCATATCAATACTGCAATTCATAGTTCATAATATCTCCCCCTCAATTGAGCCATATAGCCACTTCTGGGGCTAATTAATATTACATCTTATGAACTCGCCTCATACCAATGCCATATACTAATTTCTCAAAACTTGATGTTGGCAATGATTTGGTAAAAAGATCTACAAGATTATTTATGGATCAAATCTGTTTAACATCAATTTGTTGACTTTCTTGGAGTTCATGAGTATAGAAAAATTTCGGCGAGATATGCTTGGTCCTATCACCTTTGATATATCCTCCCACGACTTGTGCAACACAAGCAGCATTACCTTCATAAATTATAGTGGGAGAATTGGTAACCGGTATTAAGCAACAAGAATTATGAATATGTGTTATAACGGATCTTAACCAAACACACTCCCTTCCAGCTTCATATAAAGCAATAATCTTAGAGTGGTTAGAAGATGTAGCTACTAGCGATTGCTTCGTAGAACGCCAAGAAATAGCAGTGCCGTTATAACAAAATAAATACCCGGTTTGAGAGCGAGCCTTATGTGGATCGGATCTATATCCAGCATCAGCATATCCAACTAAACCAGAGTTAGTAGAATCCTTGGAATAATATAATCCCAAATCTATGGTTCCTCGGAGATAACGGAAAATATGTTTAACTCTATTTTACTGTCTCCGAGTTGGCTCAGAACTAAAACGTGCCAATAAATTTACCGCAAAAGCGATATCGGTCTCGTACATTATGCCAAGTACATCAAAGCCCCAATTGCATTGAGATATGGTACTTCGGGACCAAGTATCTCTTCATCGATTCTCTAGGACAAAATGGGTCCTTTTGGGGATCCGAGAGACCTTACAACCATAGGGGTGCTCAATGGGTAAGCTTTGTCCATGTTGAAACGTTTAAGCAATCTTTCAACATATCTTTGATTGATGGACGATTATTCCATTTGCTTTATGCTCAAGCTCTAGACCAAGACAAAGTTTGGTTTTACCCAAATCTTTAACTTCAAACTCCATTTTCAAATATTCAGCGTTTCAGCTAACTCTTCGGAGTTCCAATTAAATTTATATCGTCGACATAAACTGCTATAATAGCAAATCCGGTTTTTGATTTCTTAATAAACACACATGGGCAGATAGGATCATTCTTGTACCTTTCCTTAATTAGGTACTCACTTACGCGTTGATACCACATGTGACCGGATTGTTTTAAACCATACAAGGATCTTTGCAATTTTATTAAAAATAAATTGTGGGGAGTGCATGCTTCAGGCATTTTGAATCCCTTGGAAATTTTCATATAAATATCAGAGTCTAATGAGCCATATAAATATGCCTCACAACGTTCATACGCATTTCCAATCTTTCAAAGATTGCTAGGCTAATGAGAAAATGAAATATAATCATATCCATCACGGTGAATATGTCTCATTATAATCAATCCCGTGTGCAGGGGAGAATCCTTGGGCAACGAGTCGGGCTTTATACCTAACAACCTTGTTTTTCTCATTTCGTTTTCGGATAAATACCCATTTATATCCAACGGGCTTTACATTATCGGGGATACGAGTTACAGGTCCAAAAACCTCTCGTTTAATTAGGGAAGCTAATTCAGCTTTAATTGCTTCCTCCCACTTATGCCAATCTTGCCTTTGACGACATTCAATAATAGATTGTGGTTCACAATCATCATCCATAATTTGATGAGCAAGCGAGAATGCAAAAGCATCATCAATGATGATTTCATTTCGATCCCAAATTTCATTACAATATGTAATGGAATTCTCGATATTCCGGGGCTAGTGCTCTTTTCATGGGTTTGCGCCTCTTCGGGGGCAATAAGCTCTTTGGGAGTAAGCACAACGCCAGGCTCTTCGGAGCGGATTCTTGATTCTTTCCCCTTCGTTTTTGAGGAGCAGTATCTTTTGATCCTATCGGTCCGCCACGCTTCAAGTGCGGGATTTTGATCCATTTTAGCCTGTTCTTCGGGAACAACTATCCTAGCTGGAGCATTTGCAGCTGGAATATGAGACTTCGTTACCTTAGTAGCATCATTAAATGCGTCAGGAAGTCTATTGGCCATAGCTTGTAAATGGATTATGCGCTGCACCTCGTTTTCACATTCAGGAGTCCTTGGGTCTAATTGAGATAAATTTTTCTCATTCCAAGAGAAAACCTTAACTAGTTTTTGTTTTGCAATCATGGAAGTTGTAGGTATCTCAATTGATGGAAACCTAGTCTCATCGAAATGACAATCGCAAACCAGCGTAAAAAGATCACCGATAGTTGGTTCCAAGAACCTAATGATAGATAGTGAATTAAACCCAACATAAATGCCCAAACGGCGTTGGGGACCCATTTTCGTCCTTTTTGGCGGTGTTACAGGCACCTGTACTGCACAACCAAAGGTGCGTAAATGTGAAATACCTGGTTCGTAACCAAAAACCATTTGAAGGGGAGATTGTAAAATACTAGCAGTGGGGCGTAATCTTATTAGAGTTGCCGCATGCAAAACTGCATGACCCCATGCTGTATCGTTGAGATTCGTTCTCAATAATAGAGTGCGGGCAATGATTTGGATACGTTTAATCAAGGATTCTGCCAATCCATTTTGAGTATGAACATATGCAACCGGGTGCTCAACCTCGATTCCGAGTGAAGCACAATATGTATCAAAACTCTTTGATGTAAATTCACCAGCATTATCCATCCTTATGCTCTTAATTGGATAATCGGGGAATTGTGCCGGAGCTTTTATAATCTGCGCAAGTAAACGTGCAAATGCGACATTGCGCGTAGATAATAGGCAAACATGAGACCATTTACAGGATGCGTCCACTAATACCATAAAATATTTAAATGGTCCACTTGGTGGTTGTATTGGTCCACAAATATCACCCTGAATTCTTTGCAAGAATAAATGAGATTCAAAATTAACCTTTGTTATAGAAGGTTTAATAATGAGCTTTCCTTATGAGCAAGCCTCACGATTATAATTTTTGAACAACAATACCTTTATATCCTTTAAAGGGTGCCATTTTGTATTTTGAATTATCCTACGCATCATTGAAGCGCCAGGATGACCAAGGCGATCATGCCACACTGAAGGGCTTGAACGGGAGTTGTTCGTCCAATGTGGGATGCATACCTGTAGGAAATTTACTCTCCTTCCCTGGTTCTAAGTCTAGGTCCATTCATGGTATCAGAGCCAAGGGTTTCGTTTTTAATATTATCCATTCCATGCGCTTGATAGGTGAATCCAGTGCTGAGAAGATCTCTCTACACCATGACAGACCCAGAAATTCTCGAAGCACCCATTTCTCTTGCTCTTTCTTCTTCTTCATCTTCAACCCTGTCAGAATTTCGTGTTTCCAATGCTTCTAAGATAGACTATCTTTATGAAGTCTCTCTTAGCGATGAAACCAAGATCTCAGAAACCCAACTTCCTCTTATGAACCCCTATTCAGCTTTTGCTAAACCCACCTCATCATTCTCACCTATCCGCTCCATTCGTCAACTTATTCACCAGACCCCAAAGCAAGTAAAGGAGTACGTCCAGTCCTCCAAATTCGACCAGCATCCCATTCCTGCTACCGAAAAAGAGTACTTTGTTACTCTTCAGATCCCTCAGCTACTTTCTTTTTTGAAAGTCCAAGTCCAGCTCACTGGAGCCCCTTAGACTGCTGAATCTGTAGCTGCAACTTTACATTATCAGATGGTTTACCGAGTGCAGAATCATGCCCTCGATTTCAACTTCAACAATGGGAATGAAGATGCGTTGTTCATCTCCATGCAGAATGACCAGGCGTTCTGCATTCATGTCCCTAGACAGATCCCGAAGGATACGTTGGCCAAGCTCCTTCTAGAGACTTGGATCACCAACTATGAAAAGCTACATCAGCATAACAAGCCTTTCCAGTCAACCGACTCAGAATTCGTACGGAAAAAAGATGGAACTGTTTCCATCAAATTTGGCAAAGAAAAGGAAGAAGGTCCTTCTATCTTCCAAACCATCCTCATGATTGAACCATGTGTTCCACAATCCCTTTCTGAACCAGACCCAAAAAGGCATGTTCGACACTTCAATGGTGATGAACATCCTATTCATTACTACAAAGACAATTGTGATCATTGTTTTTGGGATCCTTTTTGCCAATGTTCCCACTGTATAAATTCTCCTGACGAGGTAGATCCTCTTACAAGATCTCCACCTCGACGAAAAAAATCTAAGGATAAGGTGTACCAAAGGTACTTAGACGGAGATTCCTCCGTAGATACTCTTGGTGAGTGTGATAAATACCAGTTCATTGTCTCTTATGCACCACCTCCACCACCAGAGTCCAGTACCAAGTCCCAAACCCTACCAGATCCACCAAAATCACCTCCACCTTCTCCTCCTCAGAAAAAGCAAGCCTTCTCCCCATTTTACAAGCCAATCCTCAAATGGGCTAAGAAACACTCTTACCCCCTCGAAGTTCCAGCAGAAACACCACCTACTTCTTCTATTGCCATGTTCCATGACACTGACTTTCCTCCTCTTGTTAAGGAAAGCTCTAAACTCTCGTTCCACGCTCGAAGAGTTTATTGATCCACACGGTAGATACCATCATGTTCCTAAAATTCCTACCCCCACTGATGTGGATGAACATGGAAGGCAGAAGAAAACCCCTGCTGCTGAAGCAGTTCTAAACTGGCAATCAGAGACTCTGTTGGCACAAAACAATGCCTTCAAAGCCATTGATTCCAAGATCGGAAATGTGCAACAAGATCTCCAAAGATATAATGAGAGTACCAAGAAGATACTTTCTGGGTTCCAGAAAAGGCTTCATGCCTTGGAATCGGGACAACATCTTGGGTACCACTACCTTGAAAGCCCAAAGCCAGAAATAGAAAAGCTCAAGAAGCAGATTCAACTTCTTGAAGAAGGAAGGTTCAGACCTTTCGATCCATTAGCACCTCCTGTTCGAACTGGGTATGTACCCCCAGTACCACAAACATCTATTTTTGCCAATATTCCAGAAGATACCTCCAGAAGAGAACCAGATATGGCAGAAATGCGAAATCGTCTCAAAGCCCTGCAAAAGGAAAAGGGAAAGGTAAAAAGCTCACCTATAGAATCAAGTTCACTTGTTATAAGAGAAAGGCCAGACCAGATGATGATATCAAATCCATTAGAATCCTTTTTGAAGGATTTGGGTAAGCAAAAAATTAATCTTAGTACCCAACAGCCTGAGCCTGATCTTGTTATCCCAGAAAAGCAGATTCTGCCTGCTGAACAAACTTCTTCTACTACATCAGACTCAGCATCCCTTTCCTCTTTCTCATCCTTCTCAGATTATATAGTTGATTCTCCCCCTATGGTTCCACCAACTTCACAAATATTCATGGCTGACACTCCTCCAGACTATGACTATGAAATGGAGATGGAATCAAACTATGCTGATCCAGAATTTGGACAGACAAGTAACCCCACCAGAAACAATTCCACCAGACATGTGTCTATGGCATCAAAACAATTCTTCTCTATTGACGATATTCCTTATCAAAAATGGCCAGAAAGACTTAAAGAATTTCATACATGGTTGAGTACACAGTCTATTACCAACCATGATATGAATGATGTCATTTACAATTTTGTTACAAGGTTCACAGGGAGCCTCAAATTCTGGTGGCAATCACTCACAGAACAAGACCAGCTCACGTTTCTGTTATCACCCAATTTCAGCCATGCCCTTACCTACCTATATCATGTTTTTGTGGGAACCCCCGGAGATCTCAAAGAGCTAAAAAGAAGAGAATTCTTTGAAAGAAGATGCTGCTCCCTTCAGAAAAAGCATCTTGATAAGCATTATCGACTAATGCTTCAGCTCTTTTATCAAATTGGCGCAGATCCAAATCTAAAGCATGTCTTCCTCACTTCTATCCCCAAAGAGCTATCACAAATGGTAGAAAGATCTTTCTTTGGAAAACAAAGAAGGATACAAGACGTTCCCTTGGGAGAAATTCAGCAAGAAGTCCATCTATGCCTTGAAGATTTATGCCTAAAGCGCCGAATGGTTCGAACATACATCACAGATGACAAGCGTCTTGAATCAGCTTGTTCCCACCAAAAGTTAAAGATCAAATGCTCCAAACAGGATTGTGATGGCACTTGTGGCCAGTATTCCCGGAAAAAGAAGCACTACAAGAAGTACTCGATCAAGAAATCCAGACATGGCTCCAAGCATTTCCGGAGAAAGAAGAAATGACGATACCTACGCAAAATGAAGGATCGCACAGGCCATAAGATATCAAGTCGTTGCTACATTTGCAACAAGAAATGACATTTTGCCAAAAATTGTCCTCAGGCGAAAAAAGGTCAGAATCATCTCATAGAGAATGAAACAGGTTTTTCACTCGAAAATGATGATATTGAATCTTTATTCTCTGCTGATGATGAACCAACTGAACAAACTCTTTGTGTCATTCCTTTTTACCAAACTTCCGGTGGCGAGTCGACTCGAATCTGAAGATATTTTTCACATATCTCCCACATCTTCAAAGCTAAATCATGACATATTTTCAAGCCAAACTCATTGTCCTCATTTTCCTGTTAAAATCCTCACCTCGAAGTTTGCCAAGCCTATCAATGTCATTGCCCTTATTGACACAGGAGCAAGTTGTTCCATTCTAGATACAAAAGTTCTACCGAAGAATCTTTGGATCCCTTACGCCCGATACTTCAATTGCTGCGGGAGATACTTTCTCAACGAATGTCGAACCACACCGAATCGTCCAGTTTTTCCTCGGTGTTCCATAACGACAAAGATTTTCGGATCAAGCCTTCCCAATAAAGATTTGATAATTGGGTGGGATATCATGACTCAAATCTCTCAACTTTGAATCATTCATGGAAAAGGTCTTAGATTTAAAGACCAATTCTCTGAGTTTGTTAACATTCAAAGACTCTTTTCTATTGAGATGAGTTTACTAGATCCAATCATGCAAAAGTTGCTTGAATCCTGTTCAGAATCCCATTCAGAATTTGCCCAAAAATGTTCTCATCCTTTATGGGAAAACCCTGAGTTCTTTGTCCGACTTCCCTTCAAAAGAAACGAAGATATAAATCCGACCAAGGCAAGTCATATGGGAATGAAGCCAGAACACTTGGCTTTAGCTTAAAGGGAATGCTCAGAATTACTACAGCAAGGCCTTATTGAAATCTCAGATTCTCAATGGGCTTGTGAAGCTTTTTATGTCAATAAACGTGCTGAGCAAAACAGAGGAAAAATGAGATTGGTAATCAATTATCAACCTCTCAACCTCTTTCTCCAAGATGACAAATTCCCTTTACCATCCAGAGACTCTCTCTTTGCTGATTTAACCAAAGCCCACATTTATTCCAAATTCGACCTCAAAGCCGGATTTTGGCAATTGGGTATTCATCTGAAGACAGATCCAAAACAGGATTCTGTATCCCAAACCAGCACTTCCAGTGGAAAGTTCTTCCTTTTGGCTTAAAGGTAGCACCATCCCTTTTCCAAAAGGCCATGTGTCGTATTTTCCAACCAATCTTGTCAAGTGCAGCTGTATATATCGACGATATTTTGCTCTACAGTCCTGATGAGCAATCACACTGCCAACTCCTTGAGCAATTTGCAGAAATAGTGAGAAAGCATGGCATTATGCTCTCTCAAAGAAAGATGAACATTGCCCAGACAGAAATTGAATTTTTTGGTATGCACCTCAACAAGGGTACATACTATCCAGGGCCACATATTGCTCAAGAATTATTGAAGTTCCCCGAAGATAACTTCACGACAAAACAAGTTCAGCAATTTCTTGGGATAATCAATTATCTCAGAGATTTTGTCCCCAATATTGCAAAGTTTCTGATTCCTTTGCAATCTATGCTGAAAAAGAACTCTCCACCGTGGGGAAAAACTCAGACCAAAGCAGTTGCTGAGCTTAAGGAGATTATGCAGAATCTCCCACCATTGCAAATACCATCAACAGGTAAAAGAATTCTTCAAACTGACGCCAGTGATGAATACTGGGCAGCCGTCCTATTCGAAGAAATTGATGGTAAGAGACTCCTTTGTGCTCACAAAAGTGGAAAGTTTTCTCAAGCTGAAATGCATTACCATTCCACTTTCAAAGAAATCCTAGCAGTTAAAAATGGAATCAAGAAGTTTGAATTTCATCTCATCGGCCATCACTTCTTGGTAGAATTAGACATGGCATCTTTTCCTCAGATGACCAAATTTAAACAGAAACAAATTCCAAATCCTCAACTGCTTCGATGGGTTGAATGGTTTTCAAAATACTCTTTTGAAACCAAGCATATTCCTGGAAAAAAGAATGTGCTTGCTGATTTTTTGTCAAGACCAAAAGCACCAGCCGAGATCAACATGTACATTAAGAGACCTGCGTTCCATATGCTCAATCATGGTGTGAAGTACAAGATTGAGAAGATCAAAGATTTGCCAAGCTGGAAATATCCTGAGGAAATTATTCAGCAAATCCAGAACGACAGTCTTACTGAGAACCTGGAGAACCTCATGTGGTAATCCCACACAGACCTATTCAGATTCAATGGAGGTTCGATTCTTTATCCTTTTGGGTTGAATTTGAATTATCCTTTCATTCATCCTCTTATCTGGAAGGAAGGTGATTTTCCCGACCAGCTCAAAATGCTGCTATGGTACTTAACCAATAAGTACTTAATAGCCATTGAAATTCCTACCAGAAGATTCATTGCCAACCTCACAAGGATATTCATGCTCGGAAGAAACATCGAAAAGGAAAGTGATAAAAACCTCTTAGATTTTCTAAATTGGTTTTATCATCCTACATGTTGGAAACAAGACTTAGAAAATGAACTGAGAACCATGACACCAAATCCTGAAGTTCACACCCTCCCATTTTTTCGACGTCCATGGAAATTTTGCAGAAATAATTGTAGTTTTTTGGATAGGCCACTTGAAATAGGAACCACATCCTATAAACCCCACTTGAACAGCCGTGAAGCCCGGATTCACAAATCTTATCCAAGATCTGTTAGATTTTGTGAAAACGAGTATCGAGAACTCCAGAGAATCCTATGCCAAGAAAACAAAACCATTCCTGAAGATATTTGGAATAATGCACCCACTACGTGGGATCATTATGACCTAGCACCAAAGGCTAAGGAAGCACTTGATCAGTACAGACAAGCTACATCATCCCAAGAGCATGAAATGACAAGTGAAGATGACACTGTCTAGTCTACTCAAGACCCCTATGCACGCTTTGGAGGTCCTCTATCCCAGGATCCCTACGAACAGGGATCTTCGTCCTCTTTCTAGAACATGGATACATCGTATTATGCACAGACATCAAATTGGCCTCAGCCAAGCATTCCTGCTCGTCCTACAAGTGAAGAAACAAGGCGGGCGAGAAGAAGAAGCATCCCACCGGGCTCATGTACAAGCATCCTCATCAAGAAGACTAAATCAGATCCTCTCACCGAAGATCTTGAAGCCCTTCAAGTACGAAGCTCATCTCCTAGAAGACAGCTCAGATGACTCAGACTCAGTCTGTAGCTACAATGCCCGCGACGGACGAGACCGTTGAGTCCGTACAATTTCACTGTAGCAGAGTCACTGTTCACTTTTACTGTAGCACTAGGCTAGGGAATGTACTGTTCACAGTACAGTTACTATTCATAGTGTGCGAATAATTCACTCCCGAAAATTTCCGGTGCCCCTGTTTGTACCCGGACCCATGAGCTTGGTCCTTGTTTGTTGCTTTGTCACCTCACTTTGCCTATATAAGGCCATGAGGTTGTATTGTGTTGGGCAGAGTCTCTTGAAGTAAAGTGTGTGCTTTGTGAAAATCTCTCCATGGCTTTCTAAATTCCTCTTCTTCTCTAGCCTGGTATGATCCTTCGAGAAATGTAGCTTGGATAGGTTAGAAACGTTTCCATCCTAGTATTTTTTGGGTGTCTCTAGGCTCTGAACTAAAGGGCTGAGTAGTTTTCTGCTAAAAGGCTGTCCCTGAAGGGCTTGAACGGGAGTTGTTCGCCCAATGTGGGATGCATACCTGCAGGAAATTTACTCTCCTTCCCTGGTTCTAAGTCTAGGTCAGGGCTTACCAATCTCCAGAATGTGGTAGCGTAGGTTTCAACAGCTTTAATCATGACACAATACAAACCCATAGAAGAAGCTTCTAACTTCTCATGGATGGTCTTCAGGCCCATCTTATAAGAGGAAATGCCAATGTATTCCTTATCTTGCTCATAAATAGTCTCAATATGGTACCCATTACGGCGTACATCTTTGAAATTGAGCAGATTCCTTTTTGATCGAATGCTTAGAAACGTATTCTCAATATGCAGGATTGTGCTATTTGGCAAAATAATTGCAGCATTCCCAAAACTATCAATAATCGGAACAGGACCTGATATTGTATGGATTTGTGCTTTACGCAATGTCATACTCGAGAAAAAGTGTCTACTACAAAATATAGTATGTGTTGTTGCACTATCAAGCAAACAAACATCTTCCTTTTTCTCGGTATTTTCCATTTGCATTTATATTGACAACTTCGGGTGTCAAGTATCATAAAAGTTGCATTTTAGTTATATAGTCGAATAAAATTTCAAAGATAAATATTATATAAGGTTCATAAGTATTTCATAAAGAACAATAAAAAAAAAAGTAATACATCATAAATTTCAAAGTTCAAATTATTATCCACCAATCTGATTCATCAAAGTAATTAGAGGTCCTCAAAGAAATCAGAGACATCCAATGATGCATTTGCTACTTCAGGAGCAAGAGGAGTCCCACCAACGGAGATATTGTTGACCTCAACAGTGGTTATGGCAGTAGGATTGATTTCAATGGCATGAGATTCACCACGCTTGCCCGTATGCTTTAAAGATGCCTGGTATAGGTCAACAAAATGTTTTGGCGTACGCATGTGCACGTGACAAAGGCTTGATCATTCCACAGCGATGACAAATACTTTCATTAATCACCTTCTTTTGCTTCTTTTCTTTGTCATGATTCAGGCCAAAGTTTGATTTCCTAGGCGGTTAAATTTCTTGCCATCCCTTCTAGGATTATATTCTTGCTCGCGCTTATAGCCCTTAAAATGGCCAGTATTTTTCTCAAAGTTAGCATGTGCTTCAGGCAATGCTTTTGAGCCAGCAGGTATAAGATTATGATTTTTGAGCAGCAATTCATTAGTTTGCTCGGCAGTAAGAAGCACGGAAATTAATTCAGAATATGTGGCAAACTGGCGTTGCTGGTATTGCTGTTGCAATACAATATTCGAAGCATGAAAGGTGGAGAAAGTTTTCTCAAGCAATTCTGCATCAGTGAGTTTGATACCGCATAACTCAAGTCGAGAAACGATATCAAATAAAGCAGAATTATAGTCAGACACTGATTTAAAATCTTGCAGTATGAGATTTTGCCAATCATATTGTGCTTGAGGGAGGATAACGGTTTTTGTATGATCATACCTATCCTTCAACCTCGTCCACAAGATATGCGAGTCTCGAACGGATAAATATTGAGTCTGCAGGCTCTCATGCAAATGACGACGAATAAAAATCAGCGCATTTGTTTTATCCTTTTCATTTGAGGTTCCATCCTCTGTAATTGTATTAGCGAGACCTTGCCCTTGGAAGTGCATTTCCATGTCAAGGCGCCGGGATAGATAATTCTTTCCACTCACTTCCAGGATGTGGAATTTGGGCTTTTCAATATTTGCCATAATCCTTGCAAAGATAAATCCTTAAATTAATTAAAAGGATTTCCAAATATCCACCGCTACTTCAGGAGCAGAAGGATACTTTTAGATTTAAAAGTTTGGCTTCGGGCCAAGAAAAATAAAAATGAAGAATTGATAGAAGAAGATGAAGTATAAGTTGATCAATAATAACAATACCCACCTTGCAAAAATTACTTACTCAGTCGATAGATCTTCGTGTTTGCAAAATTTACTTACTCAATCGGTAGATCCTCGTGCTGATAACGTGTTGTAAAATATCGCGTTGCGAATATATATTAGAGAAAGATTAAAGAGGAGAAAGCAAGTGAACACCAGAAATAGTAGAGAAAGCCAGATATTTCACTGTATTGTAATTCTATGTGATTGTGTCTTGTATATCAAAACTAAACTCCTATTTATAGGAGAACAAGAATGTACTTATCATTAATATCAATGTATTGAATGATACATGTACAGGATAAGGGAGACGAACGTTCATTGTATAGGGAGATGTACTTGGAACATTTGATACAAATGTACCATAATAAATACATTGGATAAGATGAATATAATGAATATTCATTCATGTATTCTATCCATTCATGTATTTCATAACAATTTGATGACTTTTTGAACGTATATATAATGAGAAGAGGTCTAGCTGTCTACAAATACAAGATGCAATGCTTGGTTTTGATACAATTCAACTTATTTCTTTTACTAAACTTTATCATGATTTTAAATTGGATCTTTCATGTGATTTTTGAACACCTCCATTTTTATAAAAGCACAAGCATTTTATAGCACATGAAACTTAGGGACATCTATGACATGAAGGACAAAGTCTCCATCGTAGAAAAAGGAAACAAATGCTTGAGAGCTCATTATATGCAAAAGGCGATAGAAGAGACGATGATACTTCTGGGTATGGCAATTTTCAGTCGAATAAAGTAGAAAGATCCTTTCTCTTCTTTTTTTGTGGAGGATAGATTGATTATTAGAGTTAAGTTTCCTTATTTGATTTAGCATATACTCAAATAATTCTAAATTTGCCGTTTCTTCATGTAATATGATATCTTAGTTGGTGAGACCCTTTTTTCGTTTTTCATTTTTTATTCTTCTTTTTTTTGGTCTTATGGCACTATTTTATCAGTATTGATTGTAAACTAATGAAGATGTAGATGTTAAAAAAAATTTCCCTCTTAACTGAGATTTTTTGGCATGTTAGATTGAAGTTTGTGGGATGCCAAAGCTAAGATTGTTTTAATACCAGAATTTTAAGGAAAATGTCAAAGTATAAGTCATAGTTCCAACTAGAGCAACAACCGGAGTAATGTACCTCATTTGGAGTATTACGAAGGTTTGCCTGCATCCTCATTTGCTCAAGGAGAAAGAGGAGCATCCCATGATGGTGTTTGAGGGGAAAGAAGTCCCCGACAAATATCTTTCACCGAATAGGCAAATTTTTGATTTTTTTTATTTATATAAACCGAACTGTTTGTCTTTTCAGAAAGGAGGTGACTAATTCTACTCTACATGCAAAAAAATAAAGGATAAACATAAGATAAAAAAACGTACAATAAAACATAAATGTGAGATGTAAAGAAAAAAGATAGCCAAAAGACATGTAAAGAAAAAAGATAGCCAAAAGACAAGTATTCTTATAATTATTTATTATCAAAAGGTCCTTTACAATTATGTCTCTTTGGTTATTTATAGCTAATTTCACAAGTAATTGCTCTCCAGCAGTTATTATCTTCAATTTCAAACTGCTTCTAGAGACTCTGTTACCGCGCCAATAACTGTATCGCCTTATCCATAGTGTCATCGGCACCAGCCCTTGAAAACATCTCCATTCTTATCGTTTTGCTCCCGAGTGATTATTAATTCCAAACCCTTGGTATTTCTAATAACTAGATACTTTCTTGAGAAGTAGGTTTAATGGGCTTTCCTTATGTTCAAGGCCTAATGAGCCAATTTTTGTGCCAACAAATGGTAATTCTACGATACCCAAGCCTATATCGGTATAATAACTCGCTATCATCTGCAATTACACAGTAAAATTAGTGCATGCATTCCACCTCAATTCATATTAGATGGTCAAGTTTTAAGTCGGGATCGGGTTAAGGTTTGAGTTTGATCGAAAATGGTCTGACTTGTATCGACTCTTTTAACCCATACTGACCCATTTTTGTGCAATATAATTTCAACAACCTATACCCAATCCAATCCAACTTGGACTCAACTCATACTCACACAACCTAAGCTCCAATTTTCAGCAATATAATGAAAGTAGGTCCATTTCAAACTCATCGAGACCCATATTGCCATCTCTACCTGAAGCGTAATCCTACTTTGGGCTTTGGAATTCACTTAGATTGTTGAATTCAGCCAGCTGAGTGTAAGAGCTAAGTTGATTTGAGCTTGGAAGGGACGTAGCCCTCCCTCTTCTTCATTAAAAGGCCTCGGTTTTCTACCATGATTTTTTGGTTGGCAAGGCTTCCCGTTCTTTTACTCTCACAACATTTTCAATATCTTGTCAACTCTGCATCCGTATTCTCATCAACCCGCTCTCTACACCTTTTGCCAAACCCAGCATTATCGTCCTCCCAAAGAACTCAATGTACAATTCATTTATTCTATTTTTTTTTTTTAAAAGGCAGTATTGATTTAAAGCTCCAACACCGAAAATGCCATTCATCCTTAACAAATCCACTTTAGGCTTCTTCCCCAAAGTTGTACATGTGATTAGTAGAGGTGGCATGATGGGTTACGCACCCATTTTTTTAACTCATATTTAATGGAATAAATTACCATAGGATTGCTCAAATATAGGTTCAAATGGATCTAATAAAATAAAACATAACTAGTGATGGATTCTGATATGTCTGGAAAGAACCCACTTTTGACCTATTTGTTCAAAAGAAGGTAATTTGATCCGATGGTGCCACTTCCTCTGTCGGTCCATCCGTCCGTCCGTTCTTGTGGTATAAGTGGGGCTTTTCAAGCCCAAAGCAACAGTGGTCTATTCTTTTTTTTTTGCTCTTTTCAATTTTCGGGTGTAGGAAATGATTGTGTTTAAAATCTTTGAAATGGAAAAGGTTTTACGAGAGTTGAAAATTTTCCATCTGATGCCTTACAAAAATAAGAAGAAATATTGGTTTTGGTATGTCATAAGTCAATCTCCTTATATAATCTTAACTCTTAATAAAAAATTCTTGTTGATAATTTAAAAAACCTTGCATATTGTGGAGTATATTATAATGCTTGGAATTAAATGGATTGCTTGTTCCTTATTCTATACACTGACATAGTAACCATGCCAATGATGAAAGGACTTAATCATATAACTTCGCCGTGAAGCTAGAAATTAGAACATTAAATTACAGTCTCTACATAATTTACAATTTGAATATTTTTCATTTATTTTATTGCTTACGAGAGTATAAATTTATATCAGATATATCTTTCCAAACATGATTTCTTGTGTTGAATTAGATAAATTTCTTGCACCAAGAGAGATATAGATGCACTCTAACAACTTAATTCATCAATTTTTTTAGTAATTTATTGTTGCTCATTTTTGTCATGCTTAATTTTTTTTTTAATTTTATGACAAATTTTTTTTGTTTTTAATTGGCTAGTTTTCTGGTATGTTATTTTCCATATTTAAGGGAAATAATTGCTAAGAATATGACTCCATATTGGATTGGTATAAGTCGATTTTGGGTCGAGTAGAATATAAGTCACCCAAACTGTATTGAATAAAAACGGATCAAAATATGGATTAAATTGGTCAATTTGAATCACCCATTTTCGACCCACTCAAATCCAATTTGACTTCTGACCAAACAAAAGAAAATCTAAGGGCCCGTTTGTTTGTGTTTCTTTTTTTTTTTGAACACTTTTTTTCATTTTTTTGGTTCTTGGGAACAAAAAGGCGTAAACGCGTTTGGGTGCGTTTCTGTTCCTTTTTTGTTCTTTTGTTCCTAGGAACAAAAAAGAAACACAAATAAGAAACACAAATTTTGTGTTTCTTATTTCTGAAACAAAACTTAGAAACACTTTTTTTTTTTTATTTCTTCTTCTTTTTCTTCTTATTTTCTTTCTTTTTTTCTTTCATTTAGTCATAGGCCTCGGCCATGGCCGGCGACCGGCCGACGAGGGCTGGCGGCCTCGCCCAGCCACGGCGAGGCTTGCCGGCCCCGGCCGAGGCCCTCGCGCCGGCCGGGCGACCTCGATCTCGCCCAGATCTGGCGAGGCCGAGCTCGCCCAACGGCCGGCGAGGCTTAGCCTCGTCGAATCTGGGCGAGTTGGCGTCGCCTGGCGGTGGCCCGGCGAGGCCACCGGCCAAAAGAAGAAAAAAGAAAAAAGGAAAAAAGAAAAAGAAAAAAAGGAAAAATAAAAAAAGAAAAAATAAAAGAAATAAAAAAAATTATATAAATTTACCAAACGTGTTTTATTTATTTTTATTAGAACAAGTTTACCAAACGTGTTTTTTTGTTCAAAAATTGTTCCGGAACGTAAACACTTTTTTTCTATTTGTTTTCCGGAACAATTTTTAAACAGAAATACAAATAAACGCACCCTAATTGGACTCATCCTTTTAATAGGTCCAATGCTTAGCAACAAACTTACACATTAGCGATTATTATAAATCGAATATCGCTATAAAGAGGTCTGTCTAGTTATAGCTATTTGATGGGCTGTGATGACGGGCTCATCTATCTTGGACTGAGCCTTAAGTGTAATTGCTAAGCACCGCAACAAAATTTTTGGGGAAATTTCTTACCAACAGTAGCCTCCTCTTCCCTTTTTCACCCAAGGGGAAAAAAAAAAACAAAATTCAAAAAAGAGAACCCGTCGCGGGTCCGGGCGACGAACCCCTTTCGCCAGGACACCCTCGTCCAAACTCAAAATTTACACCACCGCGTGCACCGACTCTGGTTAAAAGTGGAGGGTGGTTAAGACTTTTCGCAGAGAGCGCTCGCCAACGCTTTCTTCTTTATCCGTCCCGCTCCCTTTCGCTCTCGTTTCCTCTGTTGACCAAAGACCACCACCACCGTCGTCGTCGTCGTCGTCGTCGCCTCCGTTCTCTTCCGCCACGCGATTCCTGCGGCTTCGGACGACGACTTGTGCCTTGACGTGTCCGGGGAGAACCTGGAGTACTCGCTGCTGTCCCCGACCTTGAATGGGTCCTCGGTTAAGGACCTTTGCCTGTATCAGAACAAGTTCTGTCTGCTCCCGAAGTGGGTTGGGGAGCTGAGGAGGCTGAAGACGCCGAAGTTCTTCGCGAGCGAGGTGAATTTGTTCCCGAACGAGTTGGGGAATTTGGTGGGGTTGGAGTGCGTGCAAGTGAAGATATCGCCTCTCTGGCTAAATGGGCTGGCGTTGCATAAGTTGGAAGGGCTGAAAGAGCTCGAGCTCAGTAAGGCTCTGCGCCGGCCTTCGGTGTTTGCTTTGCTTGGCGAGATCGCTTTGACCAAGCTCTCCGTTTGTCATTTCTCAATAAGGTATGTTGTTGGAGTTACTGTTTTGTATGTTTAGTTTTGAAGTTTTTGTTTTTGAGTCATATACAATGTGTCCTGGGCATTGTGTAGTCCTGTGAATTAGTTAGATCGAGTGTTTGGGGACTGTCGGGAGGAGAAGTTTGGTCTTTTAAGTTAGTACACCGTTCCGAGGTGGAAGGAGCTAAGTTTGCTGGGGCTTATGCGTGGTTTTCGAGGACCATTTGACGGTCCTTTAGCTTTGGTGCTCTAGGCTGGGCATTTTTCTGTTCTCTGTCTTGACACAGGATGCATTTGGTATGTGTTATTTCAACGTGGCATAATGTGTACAAACCCTGGTGTAGCTCTTTTGGCAAGCAGTTTTCATGGTTGCTTTAGTTAGTTGCCTCCAGGAAGTTTGTGTTGCGGTTTTGACTCCAGATCGTGCAGTGTTATTGTAAAATTTATAGATGGTGAAGTATGCCGTTCATCTCTCATCTGAACAGGAAGAAGTAAATTGTTCATCTTTCTTTAAGTCTTTTTCCTTGGAATGTTGTGATTACATGTCGACAAAAGGGGCACCTCTTTTCTTTTTTCTTTTTTTGGTTTTGGAAATTCTTTATTAATTGATTTATGTTATTTATGCTGTCTGGGATGGTGTATAGGGCTTGTAGTAATCTATTATTATCAAGTTAGTGAAGGTTCAGTTTAATTCCTACTTTCCACTCTCCTCTACTCGTGAGTGTAGAAGGTAGTTGATATGGTGTTTTGTAACAGCCACCTTAATCTTTGCACCTGTCCCATTCAATATGACTAAATTACATTGTATGGGAACATTGACGGAGTCAGGCTTAGGTTCTTTTGTTTTTTTTTTTTTTTTTTTTTTTGGGGGTGGTTGGAAGTCATTGGTGAACTATGAAGCCAAAAATCTTTTTGCACGAAAATTTTGAATAAATTTAAACACGGTAAAGTGGAATTATTTTTAGACCCCCCAAAAAAAAAGAAGTGGAATTATTCATTAGCCAGAAAAGAAGGAAGACTTGCCACCAGTGTAGAAAGCATTGCTTACATTACGTGCGACGGCACTGGGATCCATGCCAAATATTTCAGCTATTTGTACAATTCGATCATGGCAACTGCAGGTGTACCAAGTTAAGAAAGTGCATATGCACTTACATGGACATAAGCCGAGTATGAAACAAAAGCAGCTTTGTTGAGGTCAAGAAAATGACCAACAGATTATAATAGGATACAAAGTTTTTTCTGTGGCGAGGTATGCTACCTTGCCATTTGCCCCTCCACGTGAGTTGGCAGCTGGAAAAATTCTTAGGATCGTGGAATCCACAAACCATAAGATATCATCTCATGGAACGGGATCAGCTTTAATGAAGAGTGATGGAAAGAAGGGAAAATAATGTTGTAGGATTTGCATATATAGTAGAGTACTTCAAGCATCCTATTCAACTGATGATCAACCCAAGTCCAAGTCTGACAATGACTAAGGCTTCTGATTGGTTATGACCTAGTACGCTCTCCTGGTCTTCTTCCTACTTGGTTTGAACCACTATAGATTGTGTGTTCCAGTATGCTGATTGCAGTTTACAGAAGATGAGAGTGCCAAACTTCCAGAATCACCTAATAAACACATTCCAGTGCCAAGATTAACCACAGCTTTATTCTTTACTAGAAATTCAATCATTGTCTCGCTATTTATGTTGTTCATCTAGGAAACATAACATGAAATAGAAGTTAATGACGAAAACCTAACTTGCAATTCAGACCAACCTGAGTAGTAACAAACAGGGTACGTGCAAGCTGTGTTTTCCCAGACCTGAAGTGATGTTAGCAGCATTTTCTGAGAAAGCCAACTAACAAAAGCAACTAAAAGTTCATCAAGGGTAGCGTTATTGGACTGTGCTTGTCACCGAGATACACCAAATGCTTCTGTAATTGCCTGAGTTTCAGTAACACCTGTTTAACATTGCAGAACCAGGGAAAGTTGTTTTTATTGAAACGCGTGAAGAATAATATGCACGATCTACAAAAGAAAGTCTATTACCGCCTAAAAGCTCATTGAGGGCTCGGCTTCCAGTTGTGATGCAAATAACCGACTTGCTCAAGAAAAAACGAAGACATTGAAAGTACTTTGTGCTGTGAGATAAGTAGTGTTTAGAGCAAGTGCAGTTCTCTACAGTCGATATGCTAATTTGCAGGCTTTTTATTACAAGGGTCAATGACTCATTCAGGTCTTCCGAACCATTGTTAGCTCGAAATTTGCTGAATTAAGGACTTACTCTGAGCATAGCTTCAATTCCCGCAAGAGAACGAGAATTCTGATGAAAACAAAGAGAAGTTATTGTGAGATGCATATAGAAGTTGCAATTGATTACAGCACCATCTCAGGTTAAGAAGTAATTAAGCTCTAACCACTATCTTTTCAGCTGATTCGCATATCTTATCAACTTTTGCTTCAGATAAACCTTTGGTTCTAGTTAAGTGCTACAAAAAAAAAACAAAACAAAGACAGAGGAAATCACCTTAGCCAAATAATACCTCCACTTAATTTTCAGAACTGAATATCAGATATACCTTCTCTGTATGCATCATCAAGACATTTGCAAGTGTCGATCCCTGCATCCTGTATCTTTTTTCACATCTCCAGCATGGAATCCCTGAGAAATACCTGCAAACGAAAAAAAACAACCCACCATCATGTTTAACTCTGTATTTTCTGGTGAATGTAGAATGTTGAGTGTTCCAATAGTGATTGTTGACGAATTTAGCTTAGGAGATTCATTATTAATCCATCTATGCCATAAATATGTGGATAATAGATGGACCGATGGTGCAATTACTATGTGACGTAACATAACAAAGGCCAAATTGCTCTTGTATGATTTAGAAGACACACATCAAATAGGTGAATTAGACGTATCATATTCAAGTAGTAGCGGAAATGACTTCTTGTCATTTAAGGAAAGAAAATTAAACTATCATATGCACAGAAAATCACGACAAGTTCAAGAGGAAGTCGAATGGAAACTCAGAATCATTCTTGGCAATCACATCACGAAAAGCAAATGAATTGAAATTTGCGGAGCTCATGAACTCACTTGAGAGCTGAAATGAAGGGGTTTCTAGTCTACTGAGTCACAGGCTCCAGCCTTAACATGAACAACTTTCCATCATCCTGCATATGCTCTTAGTTGGACATTTCACTTTTTTCTCCTGAAGATTTACCTTGAAATCTTTTGCTACGATTATCTCTTACCCTGGTGCTTCTTGTTCAAAAGAATCAAGAATAGAAGGAATTCCTTTAAATAACATATTCATTCCATCGTCTGACCCACGTAGCTGTCCATCCTTCACCTTGAGCTTCTTGGCAAGCTTCCTTTCCAATTTCAGATCCTCCTCGGCAGATATATCAGCTTTCTGCATTACACGCTCGAGATACTCTTCAATCTTAGTCTTTGATTTTCTCTTCACATTATTCTTCACGTTGCTGGATTTCAGCGAACCAGAATTGTCCTCCAACGAAGACTCAAGCTTAACCATCGCGTTAAACTAAGTTTTCTGGTGAATGTAGAATGTCAGGTCAAAAGCATTTCCTAGATCATCACTGACAATCTAGCGTTCCAACAGATATTATTGATGAATTTAGCTTAGGATATTCCTTATTAATCCAGCTACGTCACGAATACACGGGAAAAAAGACGTCCAGTGGATGTCACGGAACATAACGGAGGCTGGAATTGCTCTTGGATGATCAGAAGACAAAAAACTAAAAACTATCGTACGTGCAGAAAATCGCGACGAGTTCGAGAGAAAGGCCGAGATGTAAAAACACCAATGGATTCACGGCGATGTTCCAGGAAAATCGAGCTAAACTGAGCAACCGAAACCGAAATCGAAATCGAGCTCATCCACTCAGCAGTATTCAGAGTCACTTAACATCGACATTCAAAGAGATATACAGTTTAACTTGAGAACAGAGACCAGAAAATCACGATGATCAACTTCAGAATCAAACGACGCACCGGAACATCGACGAGAAAACGAAAGCGATGAGATGAAGAGAGAGCAGTTGCCTACGCTCTTGTTTTGCCCTGACTTACGTTCGTCGATCGCTTCGAGCAGGTCTTCTTCGTCGACCGTGAAACTCACAAAGCATCTTCGACGGTGATGGAGTGCGACGATCGGGCATGGAGTTCGGTGCGTCTGCGCAGGAGAAGAGACTTCCAAAATTTTTGTGGATTTTGGAAACGATCGCAAATTGGTGGGAATCTATATAGAGAAAGAGAGAGAGAGAGAGAGAGAGAGGCGGGAAGTGGGGAAGAATGGCTATCGGCTTTTTTTTTTTTTCTTTTTAGAAAAAGAGGTTTGATGGAGTTTTGTTATTATAAATTGAGCTTTAATGGATCTTTTTAAAATCTTTTTAAATCCACTCTTAAAAGAGGGTGAGAGAAAATTGGGCATGACCTTTTTTTATTTCGCAATAACTGACAGGCAGGAAATAAACTAGACCTTTGTATTTATTTAGAGGAAGAAAATTTAACAATTTTTAATTTGATAATACAGTCAAACGCTTTCATGTTGAAGATGACACGGAAGAGGGTAAAAATGAGCCAAGTCAAGGAAGCTCATTGCAAACATGTAATGTAATAAATTCATGAACCCGATTCGAGATCCAATAACAGGTTGACATCGGTAGTCCCTCTTGAACTGGCCTCCATGCATAGCCTGCGAAGTTTGAATCTTCAGTTGCCTAGAAAACCAGTCTTCTGATGATTTATTTTGTGCATGTTCATGGAGAAACTGTTCGAAGATGCTCTGTTTCTATATTAGAATTGCACCCAGACCTTTTTTTTTCTCGCTAGGCCGTGGTATAATAGACATCCGTACTTTTTGTTCGTCTCTTTGATACTTTTGTAGATGAATCTTCAGCTAGAGAAATTAACATGGATATTTTCTGTAGATTTTTGTTATTATTCAAGCGCAATAAGCTCCTCAGTTTTCAAATACCTTCTTGGATATCCTGTGACGTAGACGGAAAGTAGTTGTCTAATGATGATTATGCCTATTCTTTGGCTGAAATGTAAGTATATGAATCCACTCCAGACGAAGAAAGGACGATCTCTTGTAGCAGAAAGTTTTCTAAAAGATGCAAAATTGCCGATTCATGGAAGGAATGTCACCAAATTTGTCTTTTCCGGTGACGTGAGCGCGATTGCAAAAAGGGAAGATTCGTTCATTGAGGGAGAGATCGACAGAGGCCCGTGGGAAAAGGAGAGGGCGAGGGTATTCACAGACAGAGGAAAAACTGAGATTGAGAGAATGTATACAAAGGGAAAATCGGCCATAAAGGAGAAGAGAGCGTTCGAGAAACAGAGAGGGGACAGAAGGAACAGAGACGAGAGAGAACGATCAAGGGAGACCCCTCTAGAAATTGGTTGCCTCTCCCTCGCCGGCCGTCCGCCATTCGCTACCTGTCCTTCCCCATATCCGGCCACGAGAGTTCCCTTTGATTACCGACAAGGGAGCTCAGCCGAAAAACACAACGTGGTTTTGGTTCGTGCCGTGGCCGTTCCTCATCGCTACACCGCCCAGTCGAAAAACCTGTTTGCCCCTGTTTTTGACTGAGATAGTGGGAATTGGTTCATCTCTCGCTGCAAGACTCCATCGCTGGCGTTCATACTCACGGGCGATACTAATCAGAGCTTCCTCGTGCAAGCTTGGCCAGTAATCACGATCGAATTTCCTCCTCGTTAAGGTAGGATTCGAAAAAACGTCCACCTTGGTTCTTCTGTGATTAAAAATAAAACTAGTGTCGTAGTGACGCTGGTGTGACGACTGAATAATGTAAAAGTAGTTGTTGACGATCCTACTGATTTGATGCCATGGAATCGAAACACTGATCTGGTTTTGTATATAGGACCCTCACCCGAGATGCTCACCGTATGTTCGACCGAAGGAATGCCTCTGAGAGTTGATATAATATGGTTCAGGTCAATCTGGCTATGATTCGTATAAAATAGATTGAGTTTGATATGTTTTTGTGATTTATTATTAGGGAAAAAGCCACACAAAAAAAAAAAAAACCAAACTTTACCCGGAGTGACACATTTACCTTAAATTATTTGTTATAACGTGAAAAATCCCAAACTTTGCTCACTATGATACATTTACCTAAATTTTTTCCGTGATACTAAAAACTTCAAACTTTTACTTATGTTGTATAATTACTCCAAATTTTTTTATGACACCAAAAATCCCAAACTTTTTTCTGTGATACCAAAATTTGGAGGTAAATGTGTCCCACAGATACAAGTTTGGAGTCTTCTAGTATTATTGAAAAAAGTTTAGGGTTTTTGATGTCACGGAAAATAAGTTGGAATAAATATATCACATAAGTATAAGTTTGGGATATTTTGTGTCATAATTTTTTTTAGAGTAAATATGTCATAGTAAATAAAGTTTGGAGTTTTTTTTTATAGCTTTTATCCTTATTATGTTCTTTGTAGTGGATGGTCTCCTCATGATGAACATTGGCAAGGAGAACTAGTGAGGGTCACTGTTATGCATATTATCAAATCTCCGATAATGCAAAGTGCCTAAATTTGCCTTGGTAGTGCTTTGCACTCTATGTACATTCCGCATTGTTGATGCTCTGTTGTTGGGAGGCTAATGAGCAGAGATCTTCATATGGTCGTGCTCGTTGGTGAGAAAATAGACTAGAGTCTCTGACAAGTGCACAAATCTCAGGTGATGTTGGTGTCAAGTTCTTGTTACGATCCCTTCTCCATATCCATGTTCCAGGCACTTCTATGAAGTGATGGGTGTGAGGGTCGGATCGATGGACCGTGGTGTTCTGATGATGGTTGACGTTTGTAGCTGGGTAAATGCCCGGGGAGGCTTTATTCGCGTCTTGGATGTTTTGATATAGCTGCAGATGTGTTGTTGATTTTCTTTTGGCTTTTCATTTCTTGAGTCTGGTCGAAAGAGGGATATGGGAAAGAGAGGAGAAGCGCAGGCGTCCATGGAAAAAGGAAAAAAAAAAAATAATAATATTAGGCAAGGGAAATTCTGCTTAATTAGTGAGGGTAAAGAGAAAAATGGGCCTAAGTGTTAATATTTTCAAAATGGGTCTAATAGAGTTGGGCTGAATCTATTTCTAGTAAATATAGGTTAGCTTCGGCTTTGGAGAATTTGGGCTTGTTTGGATCTGGGCTGAGATTGACTTAGATGAGTTTTAGGTTTAATCCCGTTTTGACAAATTGGGCTTCATTTGGTCTTGTTTTGAAAAGGGTTGAGAAATAGAGCCTAATTGTGTCGGTGGCCCAGGCCCTCAAGGATTAGTTTCGGTTACTATTTGGAGCAGGCCTAAGGGCCCAGCTCGGGTTCCCATTTTTCGAAGTAAAAATTAATTTTTAAAAAAATATATATTTAAAAAATTATGAAAAAGATGTAATATTCAGAAAATAGTTTAGAGATCGGTGTTGATCTAGTTGTTATACTTTAGCATTAGATTTAGTTCAGTTTCTTTTTCAGCTCACATATAGTTGGATATTTTAGTGAGCATCTTAGTATAGTAATCTTTTAGGTAAGAAATTCAACTTGATTTGAATTTGAACTCATGGAAATCATGTTTTGGGACTTATAACATGCCCATATATATTCTTTGCTCGACAGGTATCCAGTTTTCATTTCCGTACTTTTACTTTGAGCTTTTAAATACTTGAGTGTTTAATTTTCACACTTTTAATACATTGGTTGTTCTTTACCTTTTTAGCATGGTTAAGGTAAGCCTTAGGATCATAATAAGCTCATTGAAAACCATTGGATGAATACTTGGCGACATCAAATGACATTTAAGATTCATAATTGGAAAAGAGCATTTGATAATTTAGATGAATAACTTAGACCAAGTTAGAGATATCGAAAAACACTAATTAGACTATTAGTGTAATCAAACCATCAAATGTTGTTAACCTTTGGTTGCATAGGAAGCAAGACAAACTCTCATGTCTTGCATAGTTTCTAACTAACTCCAAAAAACTAATGGTGACTCTGTCTCACATAGAATCCTTAGGAATTAATTTGAACTTAAACTAAATTAAACGTCACATGAAGTAAGGGTTTGGGAAAGTCCACATCTAATCGTTGGTTGTAGGCCTGCCTTTTTGGGCATTAACACTATAGTTTTTCTCTTTTTCCCTTATTAGAAAAGTGAAGGTCGCATCAACTTGACAACTCCACTAGGAAGTTTGCTACATAGAAATGATTTTGGGTTGTTAAAGCTCATTATACCTATCCATCATCAAGCCCATCCGTCCATGATGGGCCAAAAGCCGGCCTGTAAGAAAAAAGGCCCATAAGAGAGAGTAGTTATTTTTTAAGTAAAAATAACTGTTGTATATATATGAAAAAAGGGGGAACATTGAAGATAGAATGAAATGGTACGTTCTTTTTCTCCCTTTGACAACAGTGTATTCCCTCTTGAAGAGCAGAACTCTAAGACTTTGATTAATTCCTCTGAGATTGCAATAAGTAATTAATCCATGGCAAACAAGGTATGTCCATATTGATGATATGCCTTTCAATTGATGTTACATATCTTCGGGCTCGTTTTCACATTTGTTTTCAATATTCGATTATTCGAGTATCGGTTCGTTTTTTAGGAATCCGTTTTCCTTCACATGGCAATAATAATATGTTGATATGACACCAATGCCGTTAAATAGCAGTTAAATGTTGACATTGGCATCTGACGTGATATCTTGAGATGCTACCACTATAGCAAAGACATATTGGATGCTAAGATTGTCTAAGTCAACACACACGCTCTTTCCTCATCATCCAATTTGCAAAATAAGTAAGCCACGTTAGTTATCATGCTTAACTTTTACTAAGTAAGTGAGTGATGTAAGTAAAATCACATCATGTGGCAATTCACTTAACGGAATACTCAAATTGAGCCAAATTTGGAAAATTGAGGATTGAACAAAAAATAAAATAAAATTAGGTACTCAATTGTAAAATGAACAAAAGTTTAGATACCTATATGTCATTATTCTTTCCTAAACAGCAATCAGAAGAATATCTCAAGAAAAACGAAGGTGACTAGAAGGTGGGTACGTCGGCAATAGTCGTCCCAGTACCGGCGGCGGCTGTGGTACGGCGGTGATCTCTCGCCCAATTCCTCCTTCATTTCTCTTCTCTTCTAAATATTTTTTTGGTGATTTTCCTTTTTAGTTTTTCTCTTTTTCTGTTTTTATATTATTAAACTTAAATTTGAAAAGACACAAGAAAATCATGACACAACTCTACTAGTAATGGGAAAAAAAACAAGGAAGTCATTCGCATTGGGATAAAAGAGAAGATATGTGAAAAGTGAAGCAACGGATTCCGTCCTCACAAGTCTTGGTCATCCTAGCATCTGTTGATGTTTCTTTCCCGATAGCTCTTGGACGTCCAGTGAAGTCTTGGTCTTCCTGGGTTAATTTACGTGCACAAATATACAAATGTCTAGGGATGATCTTTAAATATTACGAAACAATCACTTGCAGACAAAATTCTGCAGCAAGATGGACGACAATGATCTGTTGAAAGGCTTGATAGGAGCATTTTGGTCCTCTGAAAACGACTTAGTTGTTCATTAGTTCGATGCATAGAGAGTAATTTCTTGTACTTTATGTAGTGTTAGTTGGTGATTTGGACTCATTCAGTATTGCCAGAGTAAAATAAACCAAGTTGCGTAACTGATTAGTTGGTGTGCCTGATCCCTTTTGTTGTTTAGCCCTAAGTAATTGTTTTTGTTTTCCTCGTCAAACTGACAAAGCTAAGGTATCCTTGATGACTTGTAGATGCATAACAAAAACTAAGCTGCCATTGCTGGCTTATCTTTCAAGGCGATTACCTTAAAATTCAGTCGGAAGTCGCATAAAGATGCTTATTTCCCAGTCCCAATAATGGTGGTCAGCTTCATTCATCAATAAAAAAAATGTGCTAATCTGTTGGCAAGAACTTTACATGTTTGTCCACATTGAATGAGGAATCCAGCACATTCTTAAGTATTCTTAATATTTATTTTCTTAAATATTTAGGAACTTTTAGTACCGTAACTGCCACGAAAAAGCATACGTTAATCGCATATTCAACAACATGCGGAAATCATTAGGATACTGGAAATTTGCGGATGCACACAAAGCCAAAATGCCACCAAAACACTCCTCTGTTTCTGGATGCCCCAAAGAAAAAGTCTTCATATGAAGAAAAAGGAGAACAAACCACGAAACAAGCACCTGTGAACATAAAATATTTTATTATGATTTGTCTAACCTCTTATGTGCATCCTCAAAAGTCTCTTTGTTTAATCTTTTTGGTAGGTGAAAGTCTTGGTCTTTATTTTAAAAATATTTGATTTCTACGCAAATGATCACGAAACTAATTTATTTATTTTTGCTTCTTTTTTTGGAAAAGAAATCAAACTCATGTTGTTCACTTGGGTGGATTATTGGAAAATAATTCCAAATAAATAAAGCTGGTGAAATTATATCTCTAGTTTGAGTTTGATGGATGAACCTGATATGAGATTAATTGTTATTTGTGGAGGCTTAAATATTCCGAATTATATATTTCTTATTTTGCTTTGATATTAAGACCGGTGCTCCATATTGTCGGCCAAGCAGAAAAAAACAGAAAAGAAAAGTCATTGTGGACTTCGTTCAAATATATAAACGAAAATAGATTTCGGTATGGAAGTCGGTAAGAAATCAGCAAATTTGAAAGTCCAACGAGGACTCGAAGACTTTGACTCGGTCAACAATTGGTTAGAGAAAGATATGGAATTATTCCGTGCAGAAGTTGGTTCGGGTTCTTAGCGCAGGGTGCATGTACAATTAAATATGTACCCGTAACCGTGGGTTGCTGAGTTGTTTGCGAAATTACATTCAAGGAAGACTAGTGTTTGTAATTGATTAAATCTTATGGTGAGATTTGTTAATTCCTTTGTGAGATTGAGAGCTTATTTCTTAAGGAATTGTGGACTAAACACTGCATGAGTTATTGAGTGTAATTGGAGCTTGAGAAAAACTAAGAGTATTTGAATGTGTAGGAGGAATAGTCGACGGAAGAAACAACTAACCTCTTCGATGCACAATAAACAAATTATCTAGGAATGTATGTTGAATCAGGAGCAAACGACAGACGATATGATTTCACAATGGTCCTAATACAATCACGAGGAAAGCATTCATGTTCCACATCGTTAATGTCGTTTGTCTTCTCAAAGTAGAAATGGAAGCCTTTTGTTTGTTCGTTTTTGATAGAGTGAGAGAGAGAAAGGAAGAGAGTTCTTTTTTGAAATGTTCTATTGTCATCAGGTGGTTTTCTTTTGAGTTATCCTTTTTATACTTCCTTTAAAAGATAACCACTCATACCCCTTCAAAAGTTGCCTTCTCAATCGCATCACATTAAAACAAACCAATGCCTTTTAATTGCACCCCATCGTGAACGTACCAATAAAATATAATAAAATGATTCAAGTGTGGTTATAATCCCTACTGTATCATTTGATCTATAATATAATTTGTTGTTGATCTTCCGTGGATGTAGGTCAATACGATTGGAACATGTAAATTTGGTATTTGATCTATTTTCTTATTCTATTTATTTTATTATTTGATCGCTTACTTTTGCAACAAAAGCAAACATATACATAGTCTATCTAGATAAAATTACACAACGGTACGTGTGCCCGACTAAAATGATTCAAATATAGAAAAAAACTATTTCAATAACATATAAAAAATGAAAATCGTGTGGCCAAATATAGAACTTCCAAAATCCAAATTTAAAGTACTAAAGCGTCAAGGCCCACATGGCAAATTCAAAGCTTTGTGATTTTCTTTTTGCACAATTATTCCATTGAACCTGCAGTCTCAATAATGCTATATGTTATGTTTATCGATTTTTACCATAAATTATATCTATTAATTTGTATATGATTTTGGCTAATGTGATGAGATATGTATGTATCATCATGCTGTTACTTGTTGGCCATTCTTATCGATAAGATTGTACATATATATATATATATATATATATATATATATAATATTGGATAATTTAATTAATGCGGGGTATTAACAATTGAACTTAACAAGAAAAAGGATAAAAATGGTCTTCTTTTTTTAGAATAACAAAGTGTCATATCGATTTCTTTTACTAGTCTCATTTATGATTTGTCCATCAGAAGAACAAATGAGATAAGTACATTGCAAGTTTTAAACTTGACATAAAACTGTAATTAAGTTCTAAAATTTTTAATAAGTGCAATTAAGTCCTAAATCTTATAATAAAAAATCCTAAAATTTTAAAAAAATACAATTAACTTCTAAACTTTGTGAAATTGATCTAATCAAGTCATTGTATTGATTACACTTTTTGAAAGTTTTAGGATTTGATTGCATTTTCTTGAAAAGTTTTATGATCAGATTGTATTTTTTAAAAGTTTTAGACTTTAATTTCACTTTTAAAATTTTCAAAACTCCATTGCACTTTTGTGACAAGTTTTAGGATTCTTAGACATATCAATGATTCTTTGCTCCCAGAAGAAGTAGTAGGCATTGGTTCGTAGAGCTATCTAGTACCAATGATTTGTGCCTAGAATGTGTTACTAGATCTTCACTCTAGTAAATATAGACCTATGTTTAAAGATTTTGATTCTAATGGAGACAACTATGATCATGGTAGCTACAGTGAAGTAGGCACGAGTACCAACATCTAAGCCCACAGTAAACATACAATGATCCATATTCTTGCGAGAGCTGGATTAGTGTCAACGGGTAAAGTATCGTATCCACATAACTGCTTGCCACCTAATTTCAATCGAAGAAGGCAATTCATCCCTTGCTAAGGAGATTGTGCTAGGTTCGCTCATATTTATTCTACCATCAAAAAGGCAAAAAGCAAACAGACCGGCGGATGCAATCGCCCGAATTGACAATGTAACAAAGAAAGTCAGAGTGAGAAAAATCTAACTAAATGAGGAAGAGCTCTTTATGTGGTCTCACTTTACCACCATCTGAAATGCGCGAAACTTCGATTGGTGGAAGCCAGTCCATGAAGATTCTCCCTTTTCTTACGTGCAATTCCCCTCTTTCGGTAAGCATCCAGTATCTCATCAGATGAACATTTCTCTAAGCTTATCCTGTAGCTTATACGTCGTTTGAAGCTGTTTCAAGTCAAAAATTGGGGCCTCACAATCACTAGTAGTAGCCCGAGATACTCCCTAACAACTGGCTCAATGGCAATGCTTTGTGCACTTAGGCTTAGCATTGGCTCGAGCCGCCTAGAGATGAAGTCGCCAGTTCGTTACTTTAGGGCTTCAGCTTGCTTGACTGACTAAATATCGTATGACTTAGTCATTGAGCAAGTTGACTTGCCTTTGTTCCCCCATAGCAACTAGGGATCAAAAAGCATCAAATTTGATGACTTAGAACCCAATCTCTTTTAACCAATAAAGTCCAATCCAATCCACGTCCATTTCCCTTTGGTGGGTTGACTTGCCAGTGGTAGGGGACTTCCAATGATGATTACCTAAAACCTAGGCAATTCCCAGCAAGCCATCGGTTGAAGGCACTTCTTTAGCCTTAAAGAGAATAGCCTTCCTTTCCGCAGTCCAAGGTGTCTTATGAGGAAAAGCACTTTCACCCAAAAGAAGCTCTGTCCGAACTCCCACTTTCTCGTCGATGACGGCTCTCTTCGATGCTAGCAACCGCCTTTGACCCTTTTTCAGTTTTGAGATTTCCCGCTATCTATAAGGCTAGTCTAGGCTAGTAAAGTCTAGGATAGGAAAGTCAGTCAGGCTAGTGACCTTCAATTGGATAGTTCAATTCTAAGGTAAGCTTTCTTAGTCATACCAAGTCCTACCTTTTGAGAAGAATTGCTCTTTGGAGAGCATAGTGTGATGAAAGTTGATTACTATAAAAAGGGATCTTAATGTTCATAGACACTTTGATACTAATTTAATGATCCATTGAAGAGGTAGGATTCTTACTTTCTTTCCGTGCCTAATTTGCTTTTTGATTTAGAATCACCCATCTAACTTGTCAAAGAAGCAAAATGCAAATGAGAAATTTGTCAATCGGAAAATTCAATATTAATTGTAGTGGAATTGGTAGTCTTCGTTTCTTTGACCTTTCTAACGCATATTCAGTCGTACCGGCATGGCCCCACTGATTTGTTTTCGTGGTTAAAGAATCTCTCTTAGCTAGGGCTAGGCCACCTACCTAATTATCCAAAAGGCTGATTCATCTTAATCTTTCGCTTTTTCTAAAAGGAGTGAAAACCAGTTCACGTTAAGTCGAGGGACCCTACTTGCTAGTTAATCCATCATCCAATCCACAACAATTTGAGCTCTCGGCAAATGCTATTTGCCCTTGATCAGGGGCTGTCGGTGCCGGTGCCTACAACAGCGCCTCGGAAGCAGGCTCTCTCAAACTCCATGTTCTCAGCTGGCCCGCCCTAGCTGTCTCGTAACCCCCCTCATCTGGTCCAAGAACCCAGGCCTCTTGGAAAGAATCTAGATATAGTATAAAGACATGGAAATTGGTCCATACAGATATCTGTGGTCCATTTCCGCACTTATCCCAAAAATGAAGCTAACTTCTATCTTAAATAAGATGGAACTAAGCGAAACGATAGTAAAAATTTATAAGTACAGGAAGATTTCAACTTTTGTTCATAAATTCCTGCATTGAAAGCTTTACTTTTAAGAGTACATAAAAGATGATTACAAGCCTATGCGTAGCACGGGTACTTCACTGGTACATAAATGTAAAGTTGGTCACTCCTTGTTAATGAGACCTATTAGTTACGTACTTTTCCTTTTCTAAAGGCTATTAATAAAGAAAAGCCAAAGAATTAGTAAGTGAATAAATATATGGTTTATGAAATCTAAAATCTATTTGAATTTGACCCCAATGAATGAGGTCAATAAATTTTGCAATCCAAAATCTATTGAGTCACTAATGTTCTGGCGAGGGCCTTCACAGTCAGCACAATTAAAAAAAAAAGTATAGAAAAAATTTTCAAAATTTAAAAAATTAATAAAAATATAAGAAATACAAAAATAAATCTAGGTCAACGATGGTAGTACCAGGTAGGACCTTTTGCATCCACATTAGCGGTTTTTGGCCAAAATTGGACTGAATGACTAAATTAGCAAATTGTCAAAAGATTTACGATTAAATTGACAAAATTGAAAAGTTTATGATTGAATTAACACAAATGCGATAGGTTTATGACTTTTTTTGGTGATTCCCCATAGCTTACATCAGATGTTTTAAAATTTTTATTTTTTATTTTATTTTACTTGAACTGTCCTCATATATGGTGACTTAAAGACATCTTTTTTCTTCTGATTGGGTGATGAAACAAAAAAGATGAAACGAAAAAAAAAATGGCTGGTCCCACGGTCTACAGAATCGGCTCCACGTTCTAAAATGTGGGAATTAGCCAACAGGATAGAACCTATTTATCCTAAAATCGATTACCCCAATATAGAATAATTATAAGCCCATGCGTAGCATGGATGGTTCTACTAGTGTGTATATAAAATTGGTCACTCCTCCTTAAAGAGCTCTAATAGTTATTTATTTTTCATAGCTAAAAGTTATTTATAACAAAAATAAAACAGAAAAACTACTACTAAGCGAATAGATATCTGGTTTATGAAAAATTTATTTGGATTTGACCCCAATTAATTAGTTCAATTAACATTGAGATATTCAATCTATTAAATTAATAATGCTCGCACCCATGCTACGTGCAGACTAGACATATGAAATATTGCGCACATATATTCAGATCACATGTAGTTAAAAATTAGGAATTAGAATAATATGAACTGTTTCCATGATTAGTAAATTTAAAAGGTTACTCAAACCTCATAACTTGGCATAGTTTAACAAAATATAATTTCCTACAAAACAAAATTGAAATCGACAAATGCACTAACCCAGTTTGGTTCGAAGGGGCCTCAATTGCAAGTAATATCGATTATCTGTTTTTCTTTTTTTGTGTGAATTGAATCTAAGATCTTATTGATTATTAGAAGAGAAAAACATAAACGATTCTTACCGTTATGCCACTGAAAAGCACCAAAAATAAATGGATGCCAGAGTACTATAGCCTCGTCCCTAGAAACTACCGTTAGTACTTCAATACAATTGACATGTCTATAACTTTTTTTTTTTTGGTAAAATTTAATAATATATTGGGGAAAAACCAGATGTCCAAAAGATCATGGCATCAAAAACTTACCCTCAAGATGAGAAGACATTATGAATGGAAGGATGCCGAGATGAAAAAGCAACAACAAACGGCACCCAGAACAAGGAACCAAACCAAGAGAGACAAGCATGACATGAACAACCGACTACCAAAATACAAGACACCTCGACCAAGGAGGAGGGACACCACCACTACAATGCAAAAAACAGCAAACTTAGAAGGAAATCATCTCCAAGCATCGGCTAAGCCAGGGGAGGCATTTGGGGATCCCAAGAAAAAATAATTAGGTCAAAGCTCTAGCTCCGCTGCAACCTTCTCTTTCTGAAGTTATCATCGACATTCCTAAAGGTGATAGCCTTATCCCTGATCACTTTGAAAAGATGGTTCTTCATAGCTAGAATAGTAAGAGGTTGATCCCCAAAAAAGGATGCTGTTCTTGTTCTTCCATATAATATGACACAAAGCACAAAAGGAGAACCGGGCAATGCATTTATAGAACTCCCTGCCCATAAAAAAGTAGTGGCCCAACGAAGATTCTCCCCCATGACCTATTGCGCCAAGGCAAATTGCCATGTATATAACTTTACAATGGGATAATTACCAAATCATTCATAAATTTATTGTACAGTTGCCAATTCAATCTTCTAATAATGTTAATGTAGTTCTAAACCTTTGTGCAAAATTAGTCATTCTCTCCAATTATCATAGGAAGTCGTTGACATAGTGTCCAATTATTGCCGGTTGTCCAACGTGGCATATTAATATAGACAACTTTACTCGAAATAATTCCTACATGGACCATCACATCAGCGATTCCGACAGTAATCAGTCGGAAGGACTATGTTGCAATTTCATATATAAATTTAAGATTACATTGGCAAAATTGAAAAGTTAAAGGTTGAATTGTCATTCGTACAATATATTTATGACTAAATTGGTAATTTTCCTTTACAACTAAAGAAATGATTCAAGAAATAAATAGGTGAGTAATGCGTTATTTTTAGAATATGTATAATTGAATGATTCAAGAAGTAAATCTAAAGGAAATTAACATTGAGAACTTTATAGTCTCCATATTGTTAGCTGAGCTTACTCCCATGTGGAGGAAGTCCAATGAATTGAAAGTTCAAAAGGACTTGAGCCCATATAATAAGTCATACGGAGAAATATGGTTTCTCACTATTTTTTATGTGGTAGCCGTAAAAAATGTCAGTTGAGACATAGTAACAAGAGAGAAAGAAAAAGTAGAAAATTTGGGGTCTGAGGCATAGTCTAATTTACATCAAGCTGGCATTAGAGGTTGATTCGTGATCCGATTGAGCTAAAATTTTGTCAGTGTGTTCATGGCGTACTCTTCTCGAATATGAATGGTGTTTTTCATTTGAAGCTTCCCACATTGGGTTTTTCATGGGTTGATCAAAACTTACATTTTTTATCAGATTTATCCTTGATCTCTTATGAAATTTATGCATATTGCCAAGAATGACGTTCTTGAGGTCTTTGTTGCTACGTACCTCTAGTATTTACTAGAGAAGAACTTTGTTCACCTAATTTTATTGATAGTGAAGATTTTGGGTGGACTTTGGTCCCGTGGTTTTTGATCTCCTCACACCGATAAGGTTTTTCACATAAAAATTCGTCTTGTATTTGTTTGCTTGATATTTATTTTGCTCTACTACATTGGTTCTTATTAGGTTTACACAAGATGGGAGATTATTTTATTTTGTTGCGTTAATCCGATATTATTTAGGTTGTTATTGTTCTCCCATCACATATGTGCTTGACATGTAGCAATCTAATCTTATTGCAATGGCGTGAAATTAAAAAAAAAAAAAAAAACTATAGCCTATCTCTTTCACATGAAAGAGAAGTTTCTAGACATAATTTTAATAAACAACTATGATTGTGATTAATGATGAAAATTGACAATACGAACCAACCTGAAAAGAGTTGGATGAAAATTATAATATAGCCAATTTTAAGCAAGACTCGTAACGCATGAAAGTTCTACTGGTATTGGAAAAAAAAAAAAGTTAGTCGTTCGCATAGGGATGGAAGAGGAGTTATGTGAAAAGTGAAGCAACAAAGCCAATTTGCATCCCCACGAGTCTTAGGGGGTGCGTGACAAGCCAAAATTTCTGTTCCAGAAACAAATTTTCTATTCTAGACTTATTTTGGAATAGAAATCCGTTTGATAAAATTATCTATTTCTGAAATAGATTTTTGTTCAAGAAATAAGTTTAGAACATAAATTAAAAGTAAAATTTTTTCACTTTTCTCTTCTTGGAACAAAAATAAGAAATAAAAATTATTCTCATTGTTCGTCATTGCTATGAATCGGTCGTTCATCTGTTGCCGTCGACTGCCGTTCGCCATTCACCGCCACCCGCCATCGAACATCGGCCATCGACGGTCGCCTTTGATTGCCAATCATCAGCCGCCGATCGCCGATTGCTGCCACCTCAGTTGCCGACCGTCATTCGCCAATCTTCGGTGGCTAGTGGCTGGCCGCCATCCGCCAGTCGCTACCGCCGGTTGTTGGTTACCACCGACCACTATCGGCTGCTAGTCGCTAGTGGCCGGCCGCCTTCCGCTGGTCGCCGCCACCCCGGTTGTCGGCCACCAGTCGCCGTCACCGTCGGCGTTGGTCGCCGCCAACCAATACCGGTCACCACCATCCAAAAGGGAGAAAATTTTATGTCGTTATCAAACGAATTTCTATTTTGGAAGTAGAAATTTTGTGTCATTATTAAACAAGTATTTTTGCTTAGAAACTCATCTGGAAATAGAAATAAAAAAAAAATCTATTTCTTTTCTAGAAATCAATTTCTGGCAAGAATGGTTATCTTTCGCGCCCTAGTAATCCAGGCATCAGTTGAGGTTTCTTTCCTATTAGCTCTTGCACTTCCAGTGACGTCTTGGTCTTCCTGGGTTAATATAACTGCACAAATATACAAATGAATGGGGATAATCTCTAAATATTACTAAACAAGCTTTGCAGACAAAAATACCGCAACAAGATGGGCAGTAATGATTTGTTGAAGGGTGATGAGGTAGGAGATGATGATCGGGAATCACTTGATCGGAGCATTGTGATCCTCTAAACATGATCTTGCTGTTCACTAGTGTGATGCATAGAGTGTAATTTCCTGTATCTCCAGAGTAAAATAAAGCAAGTTGCTTAATAGATTAGTCGGTGTGCGACCCTCTTTTTGTTGTTTAGCCTGAAGCACTTGTTTTTGTTTTCCCTGTGGAACAGACAAAGTTAGCGGTTCTCGATGGTAGATGTATAACAAGTACTAAGCTGTCATTGCTGGGTGTATCTTTCAAAACGTTTATCTTATTTGCCAGTCCCAATAATTATGGTCACTTTCTTTCTTTCTTTCTTTTTGGTCAGAAGTGGTCAGCATGATGCATCACTAAAATATGAGATCATTTGTTGGCAAGAACTTCACATGCTCGTCCACATTGGAGGAGGAATCGAGCACCTTTATAAGCATCCATAATATACTCAAGGTATTCATTTTCTTAAACATTTGGGCAGTTTTAGCACTGTAACTACCACAAAAAAGCCTACTTGGATCGCATATTCAACGATATGCCCAAATCATTAGGATAGTGAGAATTTACGGATGCGTACAAAGCAAAAAAATCCAACAAAACACTTATAAGTAAAAAAAAATTATTAGGAAATTATGCAATCTGATTACAAATAATGCCAGAATACGTCCCATGTTGCACAAAGCAAATAGGTCATTAAGGGTTGTAATGGTTATCAATTAGTTTAAGCTTTGCATTGGCTCTCAAATGGCAAGAGAATAAACTCTCATGGGAGCACATGGTTAGGACTCCTACGATTCATGCTATAATCCATGCAAGCCTAGTCATAAGCATAAAAAAGAATGTATAATTTATCTTTGACTGATCCTAGTTTTAATTATGTGTCTCAATTGCCCGCTAATCTAAAAAGAATACCCAAGGCTTCCTCACCCTATATTTTAATCTTTCTCTTCTTTCCAGATGCTGAATTCCCGAGGTGAATTATATAGACTGAAACATAACTTTCTGTTTTCTGTTTAGATGTCTTGGCTACTTTTATTTCAATTGAAAATCCAATTTACCATCCAAGAACATATGTAAGGTTCTATTTCCTGCAGTGACATATTAGTTGATAAATACATATACGTAAAAAATAATAAATAATGATTAGTTACACAAAATATGTGACCAAAATTCTACTTATCCATATCTATAACATATGAGTAGTTGCAAATAACTAACTTGTCATATATAGATGTGTGCAAAAAAAAAAAAAAAGAAAAGCTGTAGACTTGCAGAACCCGTAAACCAGCACGGCGGAAAGTTATTATAGGTCGCAACAAGGTTCCAAGTCCCAGAAGTTCGGGAGGTTGAGTACAGCGTAATGCCGAGCTCGGGTTCATTTCCACCATGTACCCATCTTGTACTCGATACCCCATGCCCTGTACAACATACCTATAGAAAGATGCAGGATATATATATATAGGGGTGTCAATACATGTTCATGAGTTGTGTCAATTTAAGGTTATACTAATAATTAGGTCAATCAGAGTACGACCCTTTACTAATCATGTCATAAAAGCTCAACTTGAACAGACCCTGCGTAACCCATATAATTGAAATGGGTTAAATTGGGGAATTCCGATCCAAAAGGCACGACAATTTGAATAGCATCTTTGAGATCAAATTTTAACTTTCTAAATTTCCATATTGTGTTTGAGGTATGCTATTATATCGTGTTGAATATTGTCACCCTGTATATATTTGAGATCAAATTTTAACTTTCTAAATGTTTGTATTGTGTTTGAGTCATGCTATCATATCGTGTTGAATATTGTCACCCCTCTATATGTACTAAACAATTTATAATTTTCTCTTTTCTTTTCAAATTTTTAATATTTAAATATGTAAAATGATAGAAGGAAGCATATTTAATGTTTGTATCCATCCTTAATGTTTTTTCACTTAGGATTATGTTACCATTAGATTGAAAGTGTAACTTATTGTGAATTTACTTGTACTTATGTTGAATGCATTAATAATTCCAATAATGACTTCTTCTTTTTTCACTTAATAAAAATTGGGAAAAAAATATAGTGGAACGTGTGGAACCGACAGATTCTATAGTGGTTTCAAGTCTCTAAAAGATAAGTTACTGGTTCAAGAACTTTGAATTGGTGCCTCCATGGTAGATTTCAGGGTAGAGTAATACCTTATCCATCCGGAAAATTGCGCACCTATTCATACCAACGGTGGGCGATGTAAGAAATGCAAATGAAAGTTATACAATCTGTATAGCTAAGGTTAATTCTAAAGAGGATAATTACACGTAAGAAAAGGAAGGTATTATCCTTCCGGGGTATTTTGTTTTAGGTGCAATAACAAGAGAACCCCTTCCCAGCAATAAACATTTCAAGGCAACCCTTGGCTTTTCTTAAAAAGCGCAAAATTAGCATTAGATATCTCATTAAATTAGTCATCTATGCAAATCCTTTTTAGTACGGCACTCATTTTAGCGTTTAAATGATGATTATCAAGAAAAAAAACGGAAAAGTAAGTAATATGCTGCTATCAATTAAAATGTAAAATTTCATTTCACTAGTACAGACTATACTACAATTACAAAAAATACTCTATTTGTCCTTCTTTTTTGAACTTTTCCATTTAAAAACAATCGAATCCAACCCAAATACATAAGGCGGCCGAGCCATTTATCATTTAACCCCACGAGGAGTGTCCATGTGCTTTTCCCATATTCCAAGAATATAATCTCTAAATGTTACAAAACAAGCACTTGGACAAAAAGTATTTTATGTTGATGTCTTCGATGTGCATCCCTTGCCAGGTCTTGGTCTTTGTTTAATGTTTTTCGCAGGTGCAAGTCTTTCTCGGACTAAAAAGTTCTCACTTCTGCTTTAAATAAGATAGAACTGAGCAAAAGGACAAGAAAAATTCAATAAGTTCTGGACAATTTCAATTGTTGCTCATCAGTTCCAAAAGATTCAATTTTAAAAAATACATACACATTGATTATAAACCGATGCATAAAGTGAGTACTCTACTAGTGTGTCTTTATATTCTTTGATTTAATTGAAGTTTCTTCCCCATTAGCTCTTTTTCACGTTTGCTTCACTCTCTCAACAAAGCTCTTTTTCACGTTTGCTTCACTCTCTCAACAAAGAAGGTACATGATATCTAGCAAAGTTTCTAGGGATATTCTCCAAATATTATGAAACGAGTACTTGTGGATGAGTAGTATTTTACTTTGATTTGTTTGATCTCATATATGTATCCTTGAAAGTTTTGATTTGTCTTGCATCTTTTTGGCGGGTGATGGTCTTGGTCTTCCTAGACTTCATAGTTTTCTCTTTCCATTAGCTCACTATCACTTTCCTTCACCATCGCTTGTCATTTTCTACAACAGCTGATTCACCCATGGCCATTGGAGATATCTTTTTGGGTTCCTTCTTTCAAGTTCTGCTTGACAAGTTGGCTTCTCTGGGATTGGACTATGCTCAACGAGAAGGAAGTAGCACCACCCTCCTCCATAAGTGGAAGGGGATGCTAGAAACAATCTATGCCGTGTTGGGTGATGCAGAGGATAAGCAATTGAGCGGTGACAATCTAGTGAAGCTATGGTTGGACGATGTTAGGGACTTGGCCTATGACATGGAAGACTTGCTCGATGATTTTGAGATCAAGGCTACTTAGGCCAAGTCGGAGACATAATCTACAACAAGTAGAGGTCAGTTGAAAAGAAAGTTTTCTTTCTTTAGCCGACCACACTTACTTGTATCTAAAACCAAGTTACAAGAGATCAGTGGCAGGTTTGAAGAGATTGTCACCGCAAAGGCTCCCCTAAGCTTGATGAAGAATGTTGTGGACAGATCCCACTACACCAACAAAAGGCTACCCAGTACTTCTCTACCGGAATTTCAATTTTTCGGTAGGGAGAAGGAAGAAGCACAAGTACTTGAATTATTAATCAGTGACGTCCAAAATTCCAATGCCACTTGAGCATAATCCCCATAGTTGGGATGGCTGGTGTTGGAAAGACAGCCTTGGCTCAACGAATATATAATGATGCAAGAGTGAGTAGCTATTTCGAGAGGAAAGCATGGGTTTGTGTTTCAGATGTTTTTGATGTTCTCGACATAACAAAGACTATTTTGCGGTTGGTCACCGGACTGCCCTGTGAGGACAAAGATCTTAATGGGCTTCAAGTAAAGTTGAAGGACAGTCTATCTAGAAAGAAGTTTCTTGTAGTTTTAGACGACGTCTGGAATGAGAAGTATGGAGAATGGACATCCCTCTTAAAGCCATTTGAAGTGGGGGTTAAGGGAAGTAAGATCATCATTACGACACGCAACCTTCCTGTTGTTTCCATAACAGGAGCTTTGCCATATCCATTGAAAGAGTTATCGATCGATAACTGTACCGGCTTATTAGCCTTTCATGCTCTGGGAGCAAGAAATTTTGAGAGGCACCCAAATCTTGAAATAATAGGCAATAAAATAGCTGAAAAATGTAGGGGTTTACCTTTGGCAGCAAAGATGTTGGGTGGTCTCCTACGTAATAAAGAGAATCCCGATGAATGGGAAGCCATCTTAAATAACAAAATATGGGATGCAATGATGGAAAAAAATGATGAGGTTCTTCCAGCTTTGAAATTGAGCTATGTCAATCTTCCTTCGTATTTGAAGAGATGTTTTGTTTATTGCGCAGTATTTCCAAAGGCCTATGAAATTGATAGGGATGAGCTAGCACTCTTATGGATAGCATAGGGCTTTTTAGATGGACAAAAAGCAAAAGAGAATATCTTGAGATTAGGATGGAATTACTTTGATGAGTTAGTATCCAGATCATTTTTCCAACAATCCAGTGTTCACACATCGAAGTTTTTAATGCACGATCTTTTGAATGACCTAGCAAAGTCAATTGCAGGTGCAACGTGCTTTACCTTTGGGGAGTCTTGGGAAGTGAATGATGAAGATGATGCCTCTTTCAAGAAAGCTCGTTATGCATCAGTCATGTCATCACTGCATCTTACATCAAGATGCTTGAGAGCATATGAAGGTATGAAGGTGCTAAGAAGTTTAACGGTATTGCGTGTTGGTGGGAGCTTAAGACAATTCTCTATTTCCAACAAGGTGCTACACGACTTGCTATCAAAATTGAAGTACTTAAGGGCATTCTCCTTATGCCATTGTTCCATCATAGAGGTACCAGAATGTGTTGGTGCCTTAAAACATCTTCGATATCTCAATTTCTCTTATACTCATATCAAAAGGCTACCTAAGTCAATTGGCACCTTATGCAAATTACAATCTTTGATCTTAAGAAGTTGTCAAAAGCTTTCTATGTTGCCTCCAGGTATTACAAAATTAGTTAGCTTACAATTTCTTGATATTAGAGATATAAAGAGTCTAAAAGAGATGCCGTTGAGTATAGGTATTTTGAAGAATCTTACTATCTTATCCAAGTTTGTGGTAGGTCCAAAGAAAGGCTCACAAGTAAAGGAGTTAAAAAACTTGTCGCGTCTTCAAGGAGAATTATTCATATCCGAACTGCAGAAGGTGGAAAAAGTTAGAGATGCAATTGATGCTAATTTGTTCAGAAAAGAAGGCCTTAGCAACTTATTCTTGCATTGGAATGAAAATTTTGGAAAACTTCGAAATGATGAGCAAGAAGAATGGGTGCTTCATTCTCTACAACCTCACACTAATCTTGAAAATCTCACTATCTCGTACTATAGTGGTGGAATATTCCCATCATGGTTAGGCAATCCATCTTATTCTAAGATAGTGTCTTTGTGCTTGCGGGATTGTCCTAATGTTACATCATTGCCCTCACTTGGACAGCTCCTTTTACTCAAGGAATTATATCTTCAAGGTCTACATGCAGTAAGCATGATAGGCTCTGAATTTTGCGCAGCTAAAAAGCCTTTTCCATCCTTAACAACTGTGAAGTTTGAAGAGATGTTGGCATGGAAGGATTGGTCTCATTATGCCGAGGGCCAAGAAAAAGAAGTCCCATTCTCCTATCTTCAACATCTTGTTGTCCGAAACAATCCTTCGTTGGTTGGGACATTACCTTGTCAACTTGATCACCTCATAAAGCTTGAAATTCATTCATGCCCGCATATGAAAAACTCAACCAATGTAGTTTGTCTTCCATCTCTCAATGAGTTATATCTTGAGAATTGTAACAAAGAGATCTTAAAGAGCTTGGTCAAGCTAACTTCTTTAACCATTTTCAAAATTGGGAATCTTATAGAGCTTGTTTGCTTTGATCATGGGTTTATGAGCTGTTTAGTCAAGCTAAAGGAGCTTCATATAAGACAGTGTGACAAGCTAGCATACTTGTGGCAAGATGGAAATGATATGCGAATTCTTACTTGCCTTAAGGGAGTGACCATTGAAAGCTGTTCTCATTTCACAACTTTTTTGGCTGGAGATAAAGAGGCAGAGCTACCTTGCAACCTTGAAAGAATGGAATTGAGGAATTGCAGAAGTTTAGAAAAGCTTCCAAGCAATATGCATACCCTCAGATACTTGGGCATTGATAATTGTCCAAAAATCACTGGACAAACTGTTCCTCGAGGTGACCCCAACAGCAATAACCCGAATCTCAACTTGAATTTTTGCGGCTTAGTCATTGTTATTTTCTGACATTCTTTCCGTTTACCAAAGGTAGACCTATTGTTCTAAAGATGCTTCATATTGAGGGGTGCGAGGGAGTGGAGTCGTTGGAAGAGGTCATCGTAAAACCGCTAGAATCTTTGACTATTGGAGGCTGTGAGAATCTTGGAAGTCTACCACAATGCCTTCAAAGGCTCTCCAATCTAACTCATTTAAAGATTTGGAATTGTCCAACATTGGAGATAGAGGAATTCCCTTCCCTTCCCATCACCTTGTCGTGGCTTACACTTTGGAATTGTCCGAAGATAAAGTCACTACCAAATCAGTGGCACCATTTTAAATCCCTCTGTACGCTAAGAATTGGGAGTTGCCAAAATATCAAATGCTTCCCTCAAGGAGGTTTGCCTCCCAATTTGTTGTGGCTCATAATTAGAGGGTGCGAGAATCTGAAGCAGCCAGTGAGAGAATGGGGCTTGAACCAGCTTACATCCCTCGAGGAACTGTCGATTGATGGAAGAAGCATGGGAGACAAGGGAGAGAATGTGTGGTTTCCTTCGGAGGACGAGGATGCTTGGAGTCTTCTCTTTCCTTCTTCACTAACCAATCTTTAGATATTTCATATGAGGAATGTGAAAAGACTATCAAGTGGTCTTTGTAACCATCTCTCCTCTCTCCAATATTTATGGATTGTAGATTGCCCGAAGTTGAGGTACTTGCCGGAGGATGGCCTCTCTCCCTCCTTGCAAGAATTGCACATAGTTGGATGCGAGATCCTAAAAGATTGGTGCTTGAAACTCAGTGGCTACTATTGGCCCCTCATCCAAGAAGTCCCTGTCATCTACATTGAGAACGTTCGGGTCCAATGAAGTAAAATTGATCTGCTTTCGCTTCATTTGTAGCTGCCTGATTCATTCCTCCATCTATAGTGAGTTTTCTAGGGTTCGGGTAAGTTTTTGGTTTTGAAGGCATCAATTTCTATTCTAATTCCACAGTTCGATGCTTAACACAAACTGATTTAGCTCATGAAGTTTTTTCGCATAAGTTTCTGAAAACCATCCACTGAAGGTGAGAGATTGACATCCGAAGGACGAAACGTTTACAGTGCTGCCTCTTGCTATGTTGATGAATTATCTTGAACTCCGCTTGCTGCCCAAAAAGAGTGCCTATTTTTGCACTTGAGTGACCAACCAAACAAATTGTGAATGATGCACTATGCTTTGCAAGAGAATCTCCAAGTATCATAGTGTTCCTTAATCTATTCCTCTACATTTTCAGCGTTTGTTGTATGTTCTCTTCCCAACATCATTTTTTTTTTTGTGCCCTCGGCTCATATCCTGTGGTTGTTTTGCAGATACATTGTGAGGATCATAAGCGAACGCTGCTGAGGTAGGGCTACCATAGTCAATTATATGAGTCATTTGTCCCAAATTAACAAAACACGAAAAAACAAGCTTTCGATTTTATTTGGTGCATCGAAAAAGCAACCTTTTTATTAACATATTATCAAAAAATCTGGAGAAATGCTGGCCCATTTCCTCACTCGAAGTTATATGCTTTTTCTTGATAAATTTCTATTTGGTTTCCCTAATCAAAGGATTCTGGAGGGGGTTGGGTATTTTAATACCAATGGTAGATCAAAACTGATTTTGGTTGGACTTCATTGTGATGTTAATGAGCAGTTCCCAAGTATCAGCCTAAAGGAGAAAGAGACACTCGAGTCTTCTGTTCATTCTGAGAGCCAGAAAAAGAAATTTATTGGAGTGTCAATTCACAGAAATTGTGCTACTGTCTTCGTTCCTCAAATGCCTCCTCGCACTTAGATATTTGACTTGTCTTACCCTCTGTGGCAGATTGTTTGCTGTTGTGGATGACATCTTCTGCTTGTTTCAAGGACACATAGAGAATGTTGCTCTTCTTAAGCAGCAATTTGGATTGAACAAGATGGCTAATGAGATGATCATTGTCAATGAAGTGCATAAAATTCTGAGAGATTGGGCCTCACCCTGCCGAGCAAGTTGTGAGAGACACCAATGGGAAGTTTGCATTTGTGCTCTTTGACAGCTCTTCGAAAACCACTTTTCTGGCTGCCGTAAGTAAGTTGCATCGTTTCAATCTGGGGTGTTGCTCTCTATTTCTTCCTTCCCTCTGATCTATCTAATCCTTCTGATCTCTTAGTCAGCAAGATGTTGATGGAAGTGTTCCTTTCTTCTGGGTAAGTGATGCTGAAGGCAATCTTGTTTTCTTGGACGGTGCAGATGTAGTGAAGAAGGGCTGTGGAAAATCTTTTGCACCATTCCCTAAAGGTAATTATTTTTACGGATTGCTGATGTGGCTTCACCGCAGTTTCCTCCATGCATCGAAATTTGAAAATAAGGATGAATGAATTCTGCTGATATTAAGCAGCGTTGATAGGAGAATGTTATATTATTGGTTAACAACATAGGGGAAGACTTATAGGAAGTAAAGATGTATAAGGTTTGGCAAGAGTTGGAAGGTGTTAAAATGGTTTTCTTCATCTGTATGCATGTTTTGATGTGCATTTTCACCTACAATGTTGCTCTTCCAATGGTTTTCTAGTGCTAAATCGTTCACCTTTTAACGTTGCCTTCTTTTCCAACTCAGGATGCTTCTTTACTGGCTGCAGAGGTTTGAGGAGTTATGACCACCCAATTAATGAGGTGAAGTCGGTTCCTAGGGTGGACAGCTCTGGCCAAGTGTGCGGTGCTACATTCACAAAATGGATGCGGAGACAAAGGAGTCCAGCATGCCTAGAGTTGGGAGTGCTGCGAACTGGTCCTCGCATTACTGAGTCTTATGGTTTATGGCCCTTTTTTGACCAGGCCATTAGCTATTGAATGGCCTTCTGTTGCGCACTTCAAAGTGGTTAAATCTATGGATGAAGTTGATTATCTCGAGCTCGAAGAGTGGAGTCCTGCTTGGGCTACCACAGAGTTGGAGAAAGCCGTATTGGTTGTATGAGAATCTGCCTCTCATACTCCGGGGTTGCTTTCCCTATCTTTCCCCTTGAAGTTTCCTGCCAGTTACAAGAAGGTGTGTAGATATGGAGAGAAGATTGAACACTTTCAGAAAAGGTGTTAGTTATCTCCTTATGCTGATGCACGTGGCCTCCAAGCTGGATCGAAAGAATTCGATAAGAGGGCCATCGTGGTGATGCATGAGCTACTCAGCTTCACAATGGAACAGAGGTTGGTAACCAATCATCTCGCGCACTTTTGATGAGAATTTGTGATGCCTCAGAAGCTGATGAGACTCTTGTTGAAGCATTTTGGCATCTTCTATGTCTGAGAGGGGGAAGAGGTTTATTGTGTTCTTGACGAAAGCTTATGGAGGTGCAGAACTGATTCAGAAATGTCCGCTGGTTATTTGAAAGGAAAAGGTCATAAGCCTTATTGGTCATAGAGAAAGGAAGAAAAAGATAGAAACTTTTACGGACTTATTGGATATGGCAGAAAATGATGTGCTTGAGGGTGGCCCTGAGGATGAAGGCATTCCAATGCAGCTTGACCAAGAGGAAGCCATCAGTGAATTGGAGGATATCACAGGTGGAGACAGCTCCTTCATGGATATTAGTGAAATTGACCATGCATACAAGCCTCATGATTCAATTTAAGGTCACGTGTTCTTGTTCGAGCTGTCAAGATAACTTGCTTTTTCGGTCTTTTTCTTCACAAGTTCAAAGTTTTGAGCTTCTTTTGTCTAGATTTAATTAGACAAACTCGCATTTACATCTGTAAACACTAAACCAATATCAGGCTGATCCAGCTTATTCCTCATTTGTCCTGAATATCGCCTTTGAAAATGGGAAGACTCGTTCTTTAGTTTGAATGATAGATAGCTTTCCACAGGTTTTTTCGGTTCTTTCTTAGGAAGACTCGTTCTTTAGTTTGAATGATAGATGGCTTTCCACAGGTTTTTTCGGTTCTTTCTTATACCTCATTGATAACATAAATTGTGTTCAGGATTTGTTACATGGGCTAGCATTTGCTGGACGCCATTTTGCTAGAGAGTTCTTTTACTTATCAAAAGAAAATTATTGCGAATTAAATGGAGATGATGTTGGGAAATTAGCTTTCAAATATCGTGACTAGATTTCTTCTTGGGCTCATAAAAACCATGATATCCACAAACTGTTAGCCTTAAACCAAACTACTATTATGTGTAGTTAAAAACATACTGCACTAAATAATTTTATTTTTTTTCTTTATGACAAAATACCATATGACAAAATACTATGGTTGATAAATTTCATTTTATTTGAAGTTATTTGAAATGATATTGAATAACTTGCTTTTGGTTACGTCTCTTCTCAAGCTTGATGAAGTCCTATGATCTTTGAATAGCATGCCATGCTCGATCAACCTCCTAAGAGCATATAAGGCTGCATTATTTGCATTCGATTGGCTAAACATAAATAAGGCTGTATATATTTTGCATTTGATGGACTATCACAGTTGACAAATCTTTTGGGTCACTATCACGGTTAGAGAAAGTATTTTATATCATTCATGAGCGGTTGTTGTCGAGCACATGAAACTTAGGGACAAGCTATGACAAGGGCGACAAAGTGTCCATTGCAGAGAAAGGAAATGAACAAGTGCTCGAGAGCTCATTATATGCCTCTAGCTGTCAATACGATGACTAACATCAAATTGCAGATTAACCAAAAAAAAAAAAAAAGGCATTTCGCCTGCCTTCCTGGTTGGAGAGACTTCTTCGGTCCTTAGCATCAGCAATGCCTCCTGGTGTTATCTGAAAAACGTGTGTTTGTCAAGTTCAACATGGATGGAATAAATCTCAGCTCTTGCTAAATTTTCTGACAAACTTGAGTGATGGTCTGGATAGATGTGCATCATCTACGTAACAGCAAAGCTAATAATAATATACCAGTCCTACTGAGGAAAATTCCCAATATCCACTCCTTTTTGTTTAATTCCTCCACACAAAATTCGTATTCAACGTGTTCATGGATCTCCAAGCAACATCAAGTATACCGTGAGTATCATGCTTAGATCAGGTCTCCGCCTATCCCTTTGTTGACTAAGTATACACTGTCTCACAGATTTTGATATAGACTTCCGGACTTTCACTTGATCTCCGCAGTATGGTCTGATAAATTTCAACAAGGTATATAACTAGAGGAAGATCTGCAGTATGGCATCACCAATGGTTGGGTATTTTGTTTCCCTAGCACAGGCTGCAGCATGTAAGTACACTGCAAGTATACTGTTCAAATTCTGGTCTCCACCTATCCAAATATAGACTTAGTATCGACTCTCTCCAATTGATAAAAATTTCTAGATATTTTGTTTGGTCTCTGCAGTATAATCTGGCAGATTTCAATGAAGTGTATGGCAAGAAGAAGGTCCGGCACAAAAAGGATATAGCTTCAGCTTTAGGTAGGTTTGGGGCTTTGAACACCTTGCAAACCCGCTGCTCACCTCTGCCTTTCCTAAACATCAACCTAATCGTGGCTGCATGAGCCAGAACATGCCCTCCTGCAGGTTTCTTTGATGCTGAAACAAATAAATCTAAGTCGTCAAAAAATTACCTTTTTTCCATAAATAATGGACTGCAGCTACTGTATGCGTCACTAGTTTACACCAAACAGTTATTGGGATTTACAAGAATCAGCATGAGCTTAGTGCTATCCCTAAATTGCAATTTTTCAGTGTGCAACCATCAAAGGGCTAAATTGGATAAGTATTAATGAATGCATGACTGCGGGAGAAATGAGATGTGATGCAGTACCTTGATTGGTTATGCACACTGCCACATTAAATTCCTTAGCTATCTTAAGTAAGCCTGAGAGCACTTGTGCGAATTTTTGCTGCAATTCGGAATTTTTTAGTGTCAAACAAGATATGCTCAAAAATCACAACTCGCATGATTTGACAGTTACAATGGACCTGGTTCTTTGCAAGTTCTCCCCTTCCAATAATACCCATTTGAAAGAGAGGGATCATCGAATACATAATCTGAAAGATATTACTCACCTAAGGTCAACCATCCACACCTCACAAAATGTGTGCAGTTTCATTCTCGAGCACTGTCTTATTAGTAATCTAAATGGTTCTTCACACATTTTAGCAGCCAAATCAAGAAGCAA